>OX465256.1:933502-1282114 GCA_949987775.1 Aproaerema taeniolella
GGTTCTTTTTCAACCTGTATAGTATTCAATGTGTCACCAACTGCAGTTAGTTTAAAACACAGATTTTTAGTGTTAGATGAAAACTTTCGGTAAATGTATTGAGTTATATTAAAAGTCGTAGAACAAAAACTGTCCTTTATGATGTAAGCATTAGACTAGAGTCCTGCAAGGTTATTGATGTTTAACAAATAACCCTGTTTCACAATAAATACCTTAAGCTGCGCCTGCTTATGCTGTAGCTCCTGCTCGAGCTTCGCGTTGAGGTCGTGTAGTGAGGTGGACTCTCTCTGTGCAGACAGGTATCTCTTCTCTAACGTGGCTATCCTTTCCTCCTGCACAAAAAACAGTATTTAAAATAAACGCTAGACACTTAAAGGCTCACACTAAGGTTTTCCCTAGTGCCGTGGGTCCCTTTTTTTATTATAAGATGGGTTAACTCCTGACCTCAATCTTGACCATAAGGTCAAAGATGAGGTCGACGATGGAGCGAGTTAACCCAGAAAATGCCTATAAAGGCACTGGTACTCCCACGCACCGACGGAACACAGCAAGCTGTTTGGCGTCGGACTTCGGTAGGAGGGTGGTCGCGAACCAGACGGCCCTTTACAGAGCCTACCACACCGCATGAGACCATAGGACGACACCTCAGATTTAGAAAAAAATGAAGTGTCGTTGCCTGGGATGGATTACTAGGAGGCAGGTCTCATTTGTGTTTCCTTAGTCGCCTCTTACGACACCCACGGAAAGAGATGGGGTGGTGTTATTCTCAACCGATCACCACACGGTCTTTGCCTTTATAGTACTTTTAAGTAATAGTTGATGCTTTTTATGTTTATACATTAAGACAAACACCCAAGGCCCGAGAACCAACATCTGTTATCATATAAATATTAGCCCCGACTGGGAATCGAACCCAGGTCCCGTCGATAAAAAGGTAGCACCACTACCACTCGATTTAATAAATCTCTTTTCTTCGTCTTTATAGCACTAATTTTCGATTCTTTTTCGTGTTTTTTAAATATTTTCTGCTTTAAAATTAAATCATTTATTCGAATGCACTCCATTCCGCAATAAAAAAAAACAATCATAACTGTGTAAAACACGAAAACCAGCAATGAACATCGCATTCTGAGCAAAGCGCGGCGCGGGGGGCGTGGTCTCACGGTACATTGGGTTGCGCAGGTAAATATCGAAAACTTCTTAAATTGACGTTTCCGTAACATACGGATGATCATAGTTCTGGGTAGATTCCATCATATTTTCTAAGCTGTCATTTACACCCTGTATAGTTTAATGGCAATCCATGGTACTGTTTCCCGAGACATTATGAAAGTAAAAGCACTCTACATCTGTGTCTTACGCGATACAGGTGACAGGTAGTGACAATTATCGGCGCTCCGTCGATCGCAAGTTATACAGAGTAGATGTCCTGATCCGGGGCACGCTAGACCCATCTGCTCAGATGTAATGAACCTGGGATTTGGCAGACTATGTAATTGGAGCCTGGCATCTGACCTCTGTGTCGTTCGTGAGGTTTTCATCACGATATTAACACCTTGGCTGCCATGAGCGTCACCGGTGGGATTACGTAATTTTCTCTCTGTGACCATTAGCATCACTGGTGGGTTTAGAAGCTTATTGTTGAGGGTACTGTTTTGCTGATTATTTTGGGGGGCCAGAGTCAAACTTGACTTAAAAATGAGCTTTTAGTCCCACCAGTGATCCTCATGGCCACTCAGTAATAGAGCGATGCTTTGAGCATCACCGGCGGGATCAGTAAATTTGTATCCCCATAGGTGTAGTATGGTGGGCAGACGTGTTTTTTTTAACATATTTTTTTTTTCGATGTAGTTTTCGGAATTTTTTCAAAATGGTGGAGCCATTAAGAATGAAAACGTAAAAATATATCATTTCATCCATTTCAAAAATTTTGACTCGCGAGGTCTAAACCTCAGAGCCACTAGTATACAATTACAAAAGCTCACCTGATCTTCCTTCTGCGCGACGTTTTCTCTCAGATCTCTCTGTAGTTTGGCGCACTCTTCCATTTTCTTAGCTAGTTCTTTCTCCCCTCTCGAGAGTCGTTCTTCTAACTCTGATACTTTGTTGTTCAATTCCGCGACACGACGCTGCCACGAACTTAATTCCGCTGACTGAAATACAAAAGTTTGCTGGTAATTTTTTTTTTAATTACTTTTTCCAATTATAAGCTTTATACTTCTTAAAGGCGTCTAACATTTCCATGAATTAACAGCATAATTATTTTATTAAATAATTCCTGTTTTGTAGATATGGACTTCTTAATACATTTAATAAAAAAAATAGTGACATATTTCGTTCCGATATACACTATAAATAAGGCTGGATTTTTTATAAATTCTTACGGGCACAAAGTCCTAATATATCTAAGGAATACAACACTACGATTATTTTATAAGTCTTATACATTATAAGAAGTTTATTCAGACTGCTAAGCTTCATTTTATCCAAAGATTATAAGAGAAACATTCGGTATATTGCTCTTGACCACTTTTTTAATTAAAAACCTATTATTTACCTTAATACTTACCATATTATCCCAAAACCTGTAAAACATTAGTGGTGGTCCCAAACCTCTACAAGTGAACTGATGGGGTGGTATTGTAGTGTTAGTGATTTAGTGATATATGTTGCCTAGTGATTAGTGATATGTTCGGTAACTAGTAACATGTTAACTATTTATTGATAGGTTAGTGGCTAATGACTGTTAGTGTGCTGATTAAATGATTTATTGTTAAAAAACTTATTATATAACATCGTGCATGCAATTGGCTTGTTCGCATGCATGCTTGGCTGGACGTTAACGAGGGATAAAACTTTTACGCATAATTTTTTCTTCCTAATTTACTTTGGCATAATGAATATAGCATAATTTATACTGTCATAATGAAACTTTTGCATAGTCGTTTTTTGGCATAATGATTTTTAAGCATAATGGTCTGTGGTTAGGTTAGGTTTAAGGCTAGTAAAAATTATGCGAAAACAGTTATGCGTTAGTTGTTATAGTAAAATATAATTAGTCCTAAAAACGTTATGCCTAATTAAATTATGACAAAAGTTGTTATGTGACTAAATATAGATCCTATTAACGATCATTGGAGCAAACGCGGCAGCTTCGGGCGTGTTGCGTTTACATCGCTCGCCGTGCGCGGTATATAAACTTTTTCCGCTTGCAAGGAGCAATGGAAACCCAAAAACCACTGTTATCGCTTCACTGCACACTTATTATCTAACTTCATAGCACAGTTCTGTGGTAAACATTATTATTGCATTTTTCTTTTTAGACTTGTATTAATGATGCTATTAGTAATTACTTAGATGGTAAATAAAAAGCAGAAAACATTGCATAAACACAATAAAAATGCAGTATTTGATCGTTTAAACGTGATCTAGAGATGCTATAAAGATGGCGACACGTTTCATGCAATGGCACTGAATATGCTGGGTACGTAATACATATATTGGGTGACTTTAAATAAGTAAGCGAAAATGGATGCGAATCAGCCCACTAAATAATTTTCCCCAAGGAGGCATAGTAATACTTATATTGTTTAAGAATCTCGCGGTTATCAGAAGAAACGAACAAAAAAGAGGGTAGACCGCTTTGTCTGCTCTTAACAGTAGCCCCAGTTCTCCAGTTCATCCGTGATCATGTTGCTTGTAACAGCGCCGACATACTCATTTTAAACAAAAATCGTGGTAAGAACCCGTTTTAAACTAGTAGACCATAAGTAGGTCGAAATGAACATGTACAAAGTCGATTTTTTAAAATAATTCCATATAGTTAGGTGCCATAGGAAAAGTTGTTCAGTTTCATGAAAACCTCCTAAAGTTTCGCAACCTAATTTAAAGTCACCTCCCCATATATGGTCATTTGATCAATGCAGACATGGTTAGTCTTAGTTACTAACCAATAATCATGTATAAGGGATGACTTCATATTAATAAGCAAAACTTTGGGAGATGAATTTACCAAAAAACTGTACAAATAATGTGAAATTCACAAACATTTTCGACTTTCCATACAATCAACAAATGACGCAACTTTTTTGCGAAATGATTTCTTAATATTTCGACCTATATTTTTGATACATAAAATCTCCATTTTAAAACATAAAATCTATTTAGTTTTGTTTATTCTTGTTATGTTTTTTTTTCTTTTCTGTCATCATATTTTTTAGCTTCCATAAGCTATTTTATATGTATTTTCATTGAACACTAAATTCATTGAGGAAATAATAATTCATCTTAGTGGGCAGATTCACATCCTCAATTTTCGCAAACGTAATTTAAACTCACGCATTACATTATATAATTTTGTGTTATACAAGTCGTATTCATAATATGCAAGTGATACATAATAGCTAACCTGCTTGGCGACCGTGTTTTGAAGGTCAGTGATTTTCCGACTGGATTCCGATTCGCCGTTTACACTATTTTGTTCCTGTGTCGACCATCAAAACAAAAATCAAATTAACGCTAAACATGCTCACATAGATAACTAACACTTCACTTTCAACTCGCGACATTTCAACAAATAATTCATTACTTTTTAACGAGTGAAGTTCATACTTTTACTTATTTAAAGTAACATCCTAAGGTCCGTATTACGGAACGCGACTCAGACTCCGATCTATATTTGAGTAGTAGTCGTCTTTGCCATTTTGATAGTGAGTGAAAGAGACAATCAATGATTAAATACTTAAGTAAAAATCAAGACTTGAGTCTCCTTCTGTAATACGGGCCTCAATGTTCTTTAAAATGAAGCTATTTGGACTTTAACTCGTTAAAATAGTAATGAAATATATGCTTATTCTATTTCATTAAGCTCACACTTTGTAATTGTTGGTTTTACCTCGTATTATTTTTATTATGCTTAATATCTGCCTACCCCGACAGGGAATATATACGTGAATATGTGTTGCTCATAATCTCACTTTTAAAGGCAAAACCAACAAATTCAAACACACTGAAATCACACAATTTGCACAGAAACATTCAAGCAACTAAATATTTATTTATTTAAATGCAATTTCTTATCAAATTGTAGGTAAATCTTACTGACTAGTTAGTGTAGACTGTTACATTGTGTATGTGTTTCGTTCGTGTAAACACTCAGAAATTCAGAAAACAGAACGGTTAAACGTTAGAAAATTCCACCCATTTTTTTTCATAACTTGGGACACTAGTAAATAATACTCGAGGTATACCATATATATTCGCATAAAATTGAACGCCCTAATTTTTTTCGCATAATTTTTTACTCATTAAATTTTTTCGCATAATGATATTTTGTCATAAAGATGAACTGATTATGAAATTTTATGCGTGAAAAGTTATGCAAAAAAAAATTAGGGCTTTCAATTTTATGCGAGTAAATATGAAAACTCGAGGTGTTTTCGTATACATAGGTATCTATTTTTGTAAAAACTTACATCCACCAATGGTGCTAGGCCCGGGTTATGTAGTGCACATTATAAACTTACACCCAAGTGATGATATTTTAAAACTTTGTGATACTGTGTGATGATTTGTTTAAGAGTTTTCCTTAGACCCTAGCAGGAGCGTTTTCGTACACCACAGTTTTCTCGCTTGTACTATGAAGATTTAAAACCATTGGGAACATTTGTGTATATTAGCAGGGATGGAATTAAATAATACAAAATTATAATAATAAATGGAAAAAATACGGAGTTATTTGAAATAAGTTAGAGAAACTTTAGGGGACAAATCTCACCATAAAACTGAACAACTTACCCCTAAGAACCCATATCAAACTCTCAAAGATTATAAAATTAGCAAGATTATAAAATATCGGTACTTTGAGAACTGCCTCAATTTTAATTTCATGCAGGCAAGCCTAGTTTCGTGGAATTGTAATTTTATTGGGCAAATTATAATGACGCGGGTAATATGCATTTTTTTATTTAAAAAAACAATCCTCATTCATGTAATAAACAATTTAGTAAAACTATTTTTCGAATAACTATGAAATTTAAAACGATATAGCCATCGAAGATTTATTTCTATCTCTTTCTAGCAAAACGAAATTTAACACGGAGTTTGTATGGACGTAGTGACATGTGACGTCCATGTCGGATCTCTCTGTCTAATCGGTGCGTAATTAATAGTTTTAAATGCGTATATCGGCCGTATTTCTTGGCCAATTTTAATTTCACTTTTTGTCATCTTATCTACGGTATTTTCATATTTTGTTAATCAATGCGATAACAAAAATTCATGCATATTCGCTATTATAATTTCACCAGTGAAATTGTAATATTACGGTTTTTACAGTATTCTGGCGACATGTAATAATCTAATTACAGTCTGATTCACTGTATTAAAAAAAAATAAAAAAAAATCTATCTAATTTTCAACTTTGCGCCCTAAAGTTGATTACATTGATGATTTCTACCTCTGTTCCTTGAAGAAAGTTGTTCAGTTCACATTCTCAATATTGGATACCTAATTTTAAGTCCGCGATTTCTCCATTATGTAGAATTATACCTCCAGTGATTCTAAATCTTCAAATATGCAAATGAAAAATCGATAAAGACTTAAAACCCCTTTTCCTCGTCTATGTCGGATCCAGTCCATCATGAGCCATACCTTGGGCTGCTGCTGTTGCTGCTGCTCTCCGTTGGCGTCGGGTGACCCGCTGGGCACGGTGCCGTTCTCTTTGGGCTTGTCTCCATCCGTGTTTGATTGTTTGTATTGTTGTAACTGCAACAGGTAGAATTAATTTTTAATTATTTTATTTTTCATTAAGGTATATATACAACAGATTAAATCTAACATTAGATATAAACCATACAGAAATACTTAGATTTAAGTTGAAACCCTTACACGTACATTCACAGCATGCAAACTATTTATGTTCGTCAATTTGTGCTAAGAGGGATTTGTTAAACGGATTTGTTAATTATTAACATTTGCTTATGGGTTTGTACAAAGCATCCAAAGAGCTGTTGGGCCTTCAATGTTATGTGCTTTGGCCATTTCGCTGTGGAAATTTGCACTTTTGGCATTCTTTGTGTAAACGTTGATTCAACTATAAATAAAATCGAAATTGTGTTTATGTGTTGGTCCATCGTTCACGTTGGCTCGACCTGAGTTTACAGAGGTAGTTGCAGAGACATAGTCTACTTTTTCCACTCGAACTAAGTCACGAGCAGAAAGCTTGTCAGTTAAATAACAATGAATACGTTCAATTAGTCTATATCTAAGTTGCCAGTTTGGTCGAGTGGTAATGACGCTGCCTCTTGATCGACGGGTAAAGGGTTTGATTCCAGGTCAGGGCAAATATTTATGTGAAAAGCAGATGTTTGTTCTTGGATCATGGGTGTTCGTGTCTGTGTTCCAAGGGACTCACGATACAAAGGAAAACCTTAATGCGGGCTTTTGAGTGTACACTACAAACTTACTACACCCTCAAAAGCCCACACTAAGGATGTTTTTTTTTTAAACTTGGTGTAATACAAGAGAGTCCATTTATACATTCCTTCAAAAATAGAGTCAAAGAATACTACCTGTCCCAACTGTAATGAGCAAATTATGTATTATGTATGTATGATTTATTATCTGACTGAAAGATACTCTCTTAAGGTCGTACAGGTATATGCGCCGACGTCGAACAGCTCGGATAATATGGTCGAGGCCCTATATGAAGACATTATCAAGGCCATACGCACAACCACCAAGACCCAATTCACCGTTGTCATGGGGGACTTTAATGCTAAAGTAGGGAAACAAAGGCGAGACGATTTGCATGTTGGGCCACATGGATATGGATGCAGAAACCATAGGGGACAGATGCTAGTAAATTTCCTCGAAGCAGAGGGGCTCTTTTGTATGAACTCGTTCTACGAGAAAAAACCCCAAAGGAAATGGACCTGGCGAAGCCCCGATGGCAAGACGAAGAACGAGATCGATTTCATCCTGACGGATAAAAAGCACATATTTAGGGATGTCTCCGTGATCAACAGGTTCAATACCGGAAGTGATCACCGCATGGTTAGAGGCACCCTAAATATCGATTTTAAGCTGGAAAGAAGCCGAATGATGAGATCTGTTCTTCGTCCGACACTGCTCCAAGTCGAGAAAGGCTTAGATGCCTTTCAGCTAGAGCTGAAAAATCGTTTTGCCCTACTCGAAACCACAGGCAATATTGACAAGGACCTCGAAAGCGTGGCACGTACAATAAGCGAAGTGGGAGCCAGGCATTTTAAGGGAAAGCGAGCAAGCCGGAAGTCCAAACTTTCAAGCGAGACTTTGGAACTGATGAGAGTACGACGAGAAACGCCGGAGGATGTTTTGTCAGTTCCCCAGGCACTCCATAGAAAAATCAGGAAATTGGTGAGACGTGACCTCCGAAGCTCTAATACTGGCCTCATACAGGAGGCGATTGAGCAGAACCGGGGGTCAAAAGTCTTTTCCAAGAACCTGGGAAGGAGTCATCTGACAAAGCTAAAGACCTCGGACGGCAAAATCGTCACAACAGCACCGGAGATCCTCGCTGAAATCGAGGACTTCTACGGCAAATTATATGCTTCGCGAAACCCGAAGCCTCCACCCGACGCCAACGATCCACGTGCCATGCTTACACGCCACTTCACCGACGACCTCCCAGATATAGACGAAGACGAAATTGCGGCGGCTCTCCGACAGCTTAGCAATGGGAAGGCTCCCGGCGAAGACGGAGTAACCTCAGAACTCCTGAAGGCAGGAGGAAGACCGGTAGTCAAGGAGCTCAAAAGGCTTTTCAACTCCGTAATAACCAGTGGGACTACCCCGGAAGCGTGGAGCAGGGGCGTGGTAGCGTTGTTTTTCAAGAAAGGGGACAAAACTCTCTTGAAAAACTATAGACCGATTACGCTCCTGAGTCATGCCTATAAGCTGTTTTCGAGAGTCGTCACCAATCGTCTGGCCGCTAGATTTGACGCCTTCCAGCCACCGGAACAAGAGGGTTTCGCAAAGGCTTTAGTACCGTAGACTATATCCACACAGTAAGGCAGGTTATGCAGAAGTGCGAAGAGTATAACCAGCCACTGTGTCTAGCTTTTGTGGACTACGAGAAAGCCTTCGACTCAGTCGAGACCTGGGCAGTTCTGGAGTCCTTGCAGCGTTGCCAAGTCGATTGGCGATACGTGGAGGTGCTGAGAAGCCTATATAATATGGCAACGATGACAGTCCAAGTACAAAACCACCGTACAAGACCAATCAAATTGCTCAGAGGTGTTAGACCAGGGGGATGTCATATCCCCGAAACTGTTTAACAATGCTCTAGAAGACGTCTTTAAGACGCTAGATTGGAATGGACTGGGCATCAATGTCAACTACAAATTTCTATCGCACCTCCGCTTCGCTGACGACATAATAATATTGGCAGAAACACCACAAGTCCTGCAAGAAATGCTGCACAGCCTTAACGCTGCCTCAAGACGTGTCGGCCTTGGGATGAACTTGGACAAGACCAAGGTCATGTTCAATGATAATGTCGTGTCCAGGCCGATCTCTGTTGACGGTGTTACGCTCGATGTTGTTCAGGAATACATAGCAAGCGTTGCAGTTAGGTAGAGACAACTTCGAGCGGGAAATCACCAGAAGAGTGCAGCTTGGCTGGGCAGCGTTTGGGGAGCTGCGTCATATCTTTTCGTCGCCACTCCCGCAGTGTCTAAAGACCAAGGTCTTTAATCAATGCGTCCTACCAGTCATGACCTACGGAGCTGAAACGTGGAACATGACAGTGAGGTTGGCCCACCGATTGCACGTCGCTCAGCGAGCAATGGAGCGCTCCATGCTCGGGATCTCGCTAAGGGATAGAATCCGAAACGTGGTCATCCGACAGAAAACCGGAGTGATGGATATTATCCTAAAGTGTAGCAAGCTGAAGTGGCAGTGGGCTGGCCATGTCTGTCGCAGAACCGACGAGCGTTGGAGTAAACAGGTTCTCGAATGGAGACCACGTCTTGGCAAACGTAGTGTAGGACGCCCCCCAGCCAGATGGTCAGATGACCTAAAGAAGATAGCGGGTAGTGGCTGGATGAAAACAGCGGAGGATCGTGCAAAGTGGCGCACCTTGGGGGAGGCCTATGTTCAGCAGTGGACTGCAATAGGCTGATATGATATGATGATGATATGATTTATTATATTCGTTTATATGTATTATATATGTTAGTATATATATTATTTTAATTTCATTATATATAAGTATTAATAATATAAGCCCTTATCTTATTTGGTATTTTCTTACGTTGTGCGCAATTCTCTCTTCCCGTCTCGTACACTATTTCTCACCAATTAGGTTGGCTGGAAGAGATCTCTTCTAGAGATAAGCTCGCCTTTGTACACTATTTTTTATGTGAAATTTTTTCTACTGTGTTTGTGCAATAGAGAATATATATAATTTTTAAGGCCGGAGACAGCCGACACTTTGGGACAACGATCCAACAAAATGCCATTTCAACTTCCCAGAAATCTGACCTGCCTTAGGGACTGCCTTTGACTCGCCTAACATCGTGAACTACAATATATGAATTCAGACTTACTTCTTCTTTGGTTAAGGAGAGTTCTTCTTCTAAAGCTGTATTCCTCTCTAACGCTACTCGTAATCTTTCCCGGACCTGAAACATAAAAAGCATCAACTATTACTTAAAAGTACTATAAAGGCAAAGACCGTGTGGTGATCGGTTGAGAATAACACCACCCTATCTCTTTCCGTGGGTGTCGTAAGAGGCGACTAAGGAAACACAAATGCGACCTGCCTCCTAGTAATCCATCCCAGGCAACGACACTTCATTTTTTTCTAAATCTGAGGTGTCGCCCTATGGTCTCATGCGGTGTGGTAGGCTCTGTAAAGGGCCGTCTGGTTCCTGCCGAAATCCGACGCCAAACAGCTTGCTGTGTTCCGTCGGTGGGTGGGAGTACCAGTGCCTTTATAGGCATTTTCTGAGTTAACTCGCTCCATCGTCGACCTCATCTTTGACCTTTATGGTCAAGATTGAGGTCAAGAGTTAACCCATCTTACAATAATAATTAAAAAAAGACGGCGATCTAGTCTACCCTTAGAGAAAGTTACAGTTAGCGTAGGGGGAAGGCCGGAGCATCCTGCCCAATCCAAAATGGCTACCAGACCAAGACCGGTGAGGTATGGCACACTCTATAGCACGCACAAGATCGACCGATGTAAGAGCTTGGTGGAAGACCTATATGTTCAGTAGGGGAAGTCTTCCAGCTGATGTGAATTAAGGGTACACTAACCCTAATTTTAGGTTCTTCTTCTTATCGTGTAGGTAAAGTCAAGTGTGTGGCGAACTTGGCTTGCCCTGGTGTCAGAGTTTGCAAACCGTACAATGGCCTCTGACTTGGTTTTAAAGACTGTAGTCAATCGACAACAGCCAGGACCGACAGCTTAACGTGCCATCCGAAGCAAGGAAACGCTCGTGATAAATTGCCATTGCCACTTTGGTTACCCATCAGGTTCTCTGCCTCTGTGTACGTTGCTTGACCTCACTGATCGGTTGAGTTCAGCGAGCGCCACTGACGAGCGCTTAAATATTCGGTATTTTCTCTATAGCCATCAGAGTTTCCAGGCATCCCAGGGCCTCTACAAGATCATCACTTACCTTCTCGTCCAACGCCTTGTGGTGTTCGAACAAGCTCTTGAGTGCCTTGAGGACTTCCACCTCGGAGGAGACTCCAGACTGCGCAGCCGCCTGCCGCTTCACCACGGTCATGCGCAGAGAGCGCTCGTGTCGTGACACCAGGCATTCTAGATGCTCTAGTAGTAACTGGAATTAAAATTTAACTGTCAATTCTGGTAAAGGACGTCCAGACGCACTGCGAGGTATCACCCTTATCTTGTCGAGATCCCTCGGATACGTGCTGAGCGCTATTATTCATCTTTGATATTGCGTACTGCCAAGGAGTGGAATTCTCTACCAAATTCCACTCCTTGTATTTCCGTATTCCTTGTATTGTCTGTATTTCCGAGTTCATATAACCCGAATATCTTGAAAGTTCGAGTGAACAGCCTTCTTCTGGGTGAGCTCGGTACATCCTCGACCGCATCTTTGCCCTTGAGCTAGATGGTGGTGAAGAACGAACCCATTCTTGATAAATAAATTAAAGAAGGTATAGCAAATGAGGGCCAAAAGACTTGTTAAAGTGGAATGGGCATGTTAGCCGGTTGAACGAAGGTCGGTAGGCGAGAATCAGGGCTTGAATAACCGAAAAAATATCGATTAAAACGGTTAGCGGTATGACGTCATACCTTTAAATTTTAGGTACCCGTAAATAACGGTACCGTTATTTTCCGGTAGCTAAAAACTTCGGTAGCGAAATTATTTGGTAGCGCTAAGTAACTGTATCGTTATTTTTTGTGGTACATAAATGATTAAATAAAGGTTTTCTTTACACCCCACCGCTGCCGGCAACGTCGCGATGGCGTTTTTTCGGTATACCAAAATAATTTCGGTTAAGGTAGAGAAAAAAATAAAGCTATAATATTATTGTAAAATGATAAAGCTATCGGTTAAGCCTTAAGGTATCGGTATAACGGGTAGCGTAACCGTAATTCTTAACCGTTTTGACTCTACCTTTAAATTGATACGGTATTTTATACCTTTACCATACCGTTATACCTTAACCGTTTTCAAGCCCTGGCGAGAATTGTGACTAAATAGGTACCCCGAGGAAATTGGACTATAAGAAGATCCCAGGGCTGCCAGACCTAACTTATATTCTCGTTAACAAAAAGTTGTTGATCATTATTTTTTATATTTAATTAATTACGTGTTTCAAAAAAATCTAAAAAAAATGATTCAAAATTAATTGAAATTTAGCTTATTGCGCAGCTCTATTAAACCCTGTTTTTTATTCTCAGAGACTAAATTGACAATACCTGAGTTGCCAGTTTTTTGCAAATCTTAAATAGTGATGTGCCACTAACGGTAACCGATGTTATCAAAATTAAGTGCCGGTTTTATATTACTTAAAGAGAAGGGAGGAAATACTTACTTTAAACGTAACGTAATGTCCCTAATCGTTTTTAGGGTTGCCGTATCAAAAATAGAAATTACCGTATTTTTCGCTAACATACACAAATAACTAATAGAATAGTTACCGATAGATTTTTCTTTTTTTAAAGTTGTTTGCTGTTGTCATATTTAAATAAGTGCCGTATTTCTTAAAAGTTTAGTGATTTTGTCATAAATAAGAGCGTGAATTGTCGTATTTTACTGTTGGGAACAACACTGATGGCAACTGTCTTTTTTTGTTTATAAGCATCAAAAGAGGTTTTATTATAAATTCATTTTGATAATAATTTTTAAAATGTTAATATCATACAAAACTAAGAAGCTAATCTAATAAAGACAAAATTATTATTATTACGTTTTTTTAAAGTTTCGATTCAAAAATCGACAATTTAGGTACAACACTATTAAAAAAAACTGGTAACATTATTTGTAAATTTGACATTTGCATATGTCAATTTAGTCTCTCAGAATAAAAAACAGGGTATACAAATATGACAAGTATGTCATATTAATTATATGAAACTTTCATTTTGAAAGATGTCAAACCGTGCAACTGATTACTAGCTAGAGTTGCGACTATTTCATTTTTAAAATTAAATTTTGGAATTATTATTTTTTTGGGTTTTTTTTAAACACCTTATTCTTTAAGACATTAACACCCAGACTTCAAGACAAGTGAGTAATTTTTGTAAGTACCTTCAGAACCTGGTAGCTGAAAATTGACTGTCCATGGCTAACAGGTATTCATACGTTATTAGAACGTACTAGCACTACTATTTCCCACAATTTTGGTTAACGAGAAAATAAGTTAGGTCTAGCGATCCTGGAATCTCAGTCTAAAAGCGCTTTCCTTCGCTTTCGATTATTTATATTTCTAACTTTTTGAGAAGGAACTGGGTTTGTTCTTGTCTTCAAAAAGAAGAGTATTTAGTTGGGACGTGAATCTGTTACAAAATTGAAGAACCTGAATTGCCCAAAAAGGATTTTCGTCTCAGTAAATAAGCATTACGTTCCTAATACGTAAATTCAATAATAATCTATGTATTTAGTCAATACTGAACCGTATATTTTTATTTTTTCGACTGCTTAAACTACCTATAAGGCTGAGGATTCAGTAGAATTGTAGTTTATCATGGCAGCACTGAGGAGAAATTGGCCAACTGGGGGACGTTTGCCGGCGCCTCAGTAGCTTTAAACAAAGCCTTGCAGACGACACAACGACAAATAAACAAGAAGTATCGTACTTTTACATGTTTAATGAAATACATATGATAATATGAAAAAAATTAAGATTTGTATACAGCTAGGGTTTGCCCCGGTATTAGCTTTGGATTAACTATTCTTCATCAGCCGAATTCTTTATTCCTTGCAAAACAATTTATAGCATTTATGTATTATCATATCCGTCACGTTTTAAAACATAGACCTATTACTAAGGAAATAAGTGTTATTTTCGCGAAAAGTTTAGCTTCATAAAATAACTTTTTTAATCACGACGAAGCTTCAAAAGTCTGGAGGAAGCCTGGTCCTCGTTGACTGGTTATCTATAAGGCTTTGTTGGAAACCATCATAACTTGGCCCTCTAATCGGCACCCTCATCCAGTCGGCATACATACTTGATGCAGGAAGACGTATTGACAAATACAGGGTGTAAAAGGCAGGTTAGCAAAAACTAAAACCCTGAACTCAGACCATCCTTCTAAATTTCCTAGTGCATTTTTCCGCATGAAAACGTTTAATGTTTTTACATGTTTTTTAGTATTTTCTGCTTTTTCATTAAGTCATTTATTCAAATACACTCCATCCCTACTCCCTACTAATATTATAAATGCGAAAGTAACTCTGTCTGTCTGTCTGTTACCTTTTCACGCCTAAACCGCTGAACCGATTTTGATGAATTTTGGTACAGAGATAGATTAGAGCCTGGGAAAGGACATAGGCTACATTTTATCCCACAGTTGGGCACGATATAACCTGTAGTCCACGCGGGCGGAGCCGCGGGCGGAAAGCTAGTTTTCCAATAAAGCGATGATAACAGCGTAGAACATGAAAGCCAGCAATGTTCATCGCATTCTTAGAGCAGCAGGGCGCGGTTTTGAAGGAAATTGCGAAGCGCCAAAATAAGTAAAAAACGAAAACTCTTTTCCGGGAAATTAGAATTAGTACCTGTAGTCGATCATAGTTATGAATAGATTCCACCGTTTCAGTATTTGCTAAGCTGTACCTTACACCCTGTATTACAAAGATTACTCGACGCTCTCGTTGCTAAAGGCAACTGAATCATTCAGTAGTCTAAATCTTCAGCTCTTTTTTTGAGAACCTAAGATTTGATCTATAACAAATTCTTCTCACAATCTAAAAGGATAATTAAGCCAAGATTTCTCCAGATAAACATAAACATCGATAGTCAGCCAATTGGGTTATTTTGCAATAGATAAAACATTAGAGTGATTGTCTATGAAAACATTTTCTCGTTTTGGTTTTGTATGAGGTGACATATATTGGGTAAAATATCATTGATCCTATCATTGATCCCTTCTAACACAGACTTAACAGCTTACAAGGAGGTACCAACCACTGTGTAACATTAGCTATTAAACATGTTGAAAATAAAATTATTTTATTTTTATTTTATTGATTCAAGACAATAATTTAAATCATCGCATTTGAAAGAGGTATTGCAACATGTCTGCAAGGCGCAACGCCTCCCATGATTATTTTTCATCACTCATCAGACCATATACATCCTTTACAGCCTCTCTTCGATGGAGTGAAGGGAAAGTTATGCCATATTCCACCACGCTGGCCCGATACGGGTTGGTGGACAACAATCCTTACTTAATACTTACTTAATCCTTACTTAATATTATAAATGCGAAAGTAACTCTGTCTGTCTGTCCGTCTTTCACGCCTAAACTACGGAACCAATTTTGATGAAATTTGGTACAGAGATAGATTAGAGCCTGGGAAGGACATAGGCTAAATTTTATCTCACGCGGGATAATATAACCTATACTCCACGCGGGCGGAGCAGCGGGCGGAAAACTAATGATAAAATAAATGGTATTTTGTGCTTTTCCGAGTGTTTGTTTAGCAACTTATCCTACATATCTTTCTAGATGAATTTAAATGTAAATGTAGGTATTTCTTAAAACTTACTTACTTACTGCACATATTTTGATAAATACATTCATTGCAATTAGCGCTATCAGACCTTTCATTTAAACGTATCTTTTAATTTTGAATTATTTGTGATAGGAAAACCGTTTCGCTATAAATTGTATAGTTTGGAGAGTAAATTAGTTAAGAAGAATATTGTAACAATTTATAGTAGAAATTGTATACAATAAATAATAAATAAATTTCCCCTGGGAAATTCCATCAAAGAACTTTGCAAAACACAGTTTTATAATATCCTGTTCATCTCAACTTATGTTAAAACTTGGTTCGGTCTTTAATAATCTACAGCTTGCTAGTTTGTTGCACCGCTTTAACTTTGGTTCAGAGTTAAACTTTTCATTGTACGTTAATCCGAGAAGAATGTAGACACTAGAGGGAATAACTACTTACGTGCTGAGCGTAGAGGCTAATTAGAAATCAGCCAGAGGAAATGAAACGCCCTAGCTTCGATGCCGAGTTGGGAAATCTATTTACGTAATAATTATAATGTTGTATCACCTCCGACATATAATTCCTAATAGCTTTCAAACGAATGAACTAGTTTTGATTAAATATAGCTAAGAACCTCGATTACGTCTGCTTTCAAACAAAAAAACGCATCGAAATCGGTCCCTTCATTTAGGAGCTACGATGCTACAGACAGACACACAGATTTACAGATACACACATCAAACTTATAAAACCCCTCTTTTTTGACTAATCTCCAAGCAAGGGCGGTCCTAGCCTTACATTTTGGGGGGGGGTCATTGTTAGAAAATTTCATCAAATTTTTTTATCAAACCAAAGCCAAGTCCTTACCTAAAAACTCAGTTTACTTCATATTTAATCACTTGACGGAATTTAAATCCAGGTTAAAATTAAAAGAATTTGCCGAACTATCCCGTCCCGACCCGACTGAAGCCGATGTATTTACGTCAGTCCAGACGCCTCGTTGCCTCACTAAGTGTAAAACTGGTGAATGTGCAAGAGTTGAACAATCAGTTTGGTTTAAAGATTTTCAATGAAAACTTAAGTTCCCGTTTAAGATTTTTTCCCGTACAATAATTTATCAGAGGAAGGAAACAAGTGTATTTGCAAAAGGAGCTTATTATAAACCATACAATTAAAGATTTTGGGGGACACCCCCCCCCCTCGGACCGCCCTTGTCTCCAAGAGAAAGATAAACATGTCGACATACTCACCCTGGTGTTGTTTCTTTCTGCCTTGAGCTCTGATATCTCTTCTTCTCTCTCTAACAGTTGTTCTCGAGCTTGGTTTAGTTCTTTTGTGAGTGTTGCGAATTCCTGTTAACAAAAAGAAAACTTACGTTAATAACTCGTCTACTAAAGTTTTAGAAGTTAAAAAATATTCGTCAAATATCTATAAGGTAAACTATTTTGAGCTACACATGATATGTTAGCATGGCATCAAAGGGCTTAAATACTCGATTGTAGCGCACCCGTTTTAAAATCTTGCGCACCACGTCGATTCAGCTTTGCTCTCGATTTAAACGT
Source organism: Aproaerema taeniolella (assembly GCA_949987775.1). Classification (NCBI taxonomy): domain Eukaryota; kingdom Metazoa; phylum Arthropoda; class Insecta; order Lepidoptera; family Gelechiidae; genus Aproaerema; species Aproaerema taeniolella. The sequence goes on from OX465256.1 coordinate 951,255, forward strand.
CAATATTAAGTTGAGTTTAGAACTAAGTATATTTTTTTCGATGTTGTTGCAAGTTAGTCGAAAAATAATCAATACGTATCGTTGATTTTAAACTTTAGTTACAATTTCAGTTACAATCTTTAGAGCACAATGTCGTCAGTTCGGTCGCTGTACCGCGGCGCGGCTCCTTGGGGAAATATCAGCGAATGCAGCCATTCGCAGACGCACCTGCCTCCAGTTTAAAGAGAAAAAAGACAATCCAGTGAGCACTTTGTAACGTGAATTGTTTTGATACCGTTTGATAACCGCTCTATCGGGCACTTGAGTTTTTTTGCAAAATGTGAGCAATATCGAGGTCACGTCAGTAACTTACTGACGTCCTCTTAATTTGAAAATACATAAATCAAACCAGCGTAGTACATGCCCAGCTTTAAGGCTTTTTGATTAGCCTTATTTATCAACTTTGCAAGAGATAGTGCAACGGGGACACAATAGGATACATCAGTAAAAGGGTCAAAGTTTTCTGACGACAGACGGGGAACAGTGACACACAGAGGGCCGCACATACCGTAACCACAGAATAAATAATAGTCCGTAACTACGTGCGTGCACTCTGTGTTGTTATGGTAAGAATAGTTTTGCCATGGAAGTGAAGTCACCTGATCAGTAAGCTTCTGTATATTTAATTGGCAAGTGACAACTATTCGTTGGCTATACATTTTGTTTCACAAATGCAAAAAGGTCTGTTGGAATCACTCTATCTCACTTGCAGAGCCCGATTTTCCGTACCAATAAAAAGCGGGTGTAAAGAGAGGAGATATTGTATCACAATATCCCTTTTCCCTCTCTTCATTGAATAATAAGATCGTGGCAGTTTGAATTAAAGTGCAGCAACAAACTCGTCAGTTCCCAGTCGGTTGGCCACAGTTCCCCGGAGAAATGTTTTGCAGAGGCACCTGCCTCCGTTATAAGAGGAAAGCGACACCCCAATGAGCATCGCATTGCAATGAAAATTGTTTAAGAAAGCTTTTGACCGCTCCGTGTTTTGTTGGAGATGACAGAAGTTAAATGAAGAAAGTATAGAAAGTCGTTTATTTTTCAAGACACGATTTTTACACTAGTTCCAATTGTTTATTTAGTATTTTTATGTCAAAATAAAGAAGTTGAACTAGTGTAAAAACTATGTCTTTCATTGGTAATAATATGGAGATCCATCAAGAAGCAACAACACAAAGTATAAACTACATAATTCAAAAGAAATTTATGGCATACATCTACATCTTTAAAAGTATCGAAATCTAATGTTATTATTAATCTTAAGATAGGAATGTAGATGATATTCGAGCTTTTAAACACACATATAGATATAGGATTCTAGCAATTTGTCTCTATGATAACGTCGCCAAAGTGACACAGATAGGAATAAACAGAGTTATCTTACCCCCTGAGACTGTTATTGACAACTACCTATTGCGAGATGGTAATGTCTATATTATATCTATTCCATATCTTATTTATAATATTTATTCCAACCAAAGTCATTTTACATTGTGCGCTATTCTTCTACTTTTAACTTTATTTGATTTAATCTTTTTTTTAATAGAAGGAAATAAATGTTTAGCAGAAAATGTCACCACTGATATACTGTATTGTAAAACAGCGCCTTGGCAACGTATAGTAATCCTTACACCAAAATGGCTGAGTAGAGACCATTTTGGTGTAAAGAATGATAAAGTTTGAATATTTCAAAGTAAGTCATTTCTGGAATAGATTCAAGCATAAGGCCAACAAGAAATAAATAACAAAGAAACAGCCAAAAGAGTTAAAATAAGCGAATGTCTATGCAGTATACTCGGAACGTTTTTTTGAAACACCTGTGGGAACCCTGGCCAATCACGAGGCTAAGTGCGGAATAACTGATACAAATAACAATCAAGTTATTCCGAGTTTAATGTCAGTTCCAAGCCCTACTTAAAACAATTGGTCCAACGCGACGACGCAAAGATGTTCAGCAAAGGTGTGATATAAAAAGTCACGAACCATTTTTGCCGTCTGTCGAACCGGAAATTGATCCGGCACGAGGGTTCCCAACATGCTGGTAAAAACAGTATTATACTGTTTTGGACAAAATTATACTTTTTACTGTTGATCAAAAATAAAAGTATACAAAAATATTGTTTTCAGAATCACAGGTATCCATAGAAATCAAAATAAACGTAAATGGTGTGCTGTTATGTGATGAAAGTATGGACGCCTGCTCAAAAGTTTACAGCAACGTGAAGCGGCGCTAGTTCATGACGCATAAAAACGTCAGGCGCGCTCTCGTCACGAGTTCGCGTTTATGTCATATAGTGTTCATACATATTTCATAAAATATAATAATTTAAATATCCATTTGCCTTTCTATTCATTTCATCAGGGCCGTCTCCTACCTGCCGTGTAGTGTTATCTTAGTATTCTAGTATCTTAGTATTCATTTCATCATTAGGTATGCGGTGGGTGTACAGCCACAAAAATATGTATTTAAGTTGATGAAGAAATGATATATTGTTTAATTTTGACTAATACTGTTTGTTTTATCTTCGCCACCTTAGTATACTTTATTTCATATAATGAAATTTGTTAGCGCTCATAGCCCAGTGGCGCTAGCTGATCCCAACCGCTGAGATTAAGCAACTTACACAGAGGCAGGGAACCTGATGGGCGACCAAAGTGGAAATTTATCACGAGCATTTCCGTGCTTCGGAGGGTAAGTTAAGCTGTCGGTCCCAGCTGTTGTCGATTGACTACAGTCGTTAAAACCAAGTCAGAGGCCATCGTGCGGTTTGAAAACTCTGACACCAGGGTGACCCAAGTTCGCCACACAAGAAAGTTGGCAACCCTAGCACGACTGTGTCCGGCCGCGGTCGGTCCGGCTTCCAATTGCCACCGCAAACAAAACCTATTTGTTCAATCTACGAGTATTATCTTTTTTCGGCGCTAAACGCTTGAACAAATAGGCGAACGAAGATCGATGGACGGACGCCAATGTTGGACGATGTGCTTTTACCTTTAGTTTAAATTTTTGGGAAAGTTGAATAAGGACTTCTGCTATTGTACGAGGAATGAGTCTAAACAACTTTCCCCATGAAACTGAAAACTGAAAAATAGGAAAATAAACATTCCAAAAAATTTTTACTTAACTAAAATCCTAAAAGTTATACGATAGTCGAATTTCCTACATGACAGAATTTTAATATTACTTTCTCAGTTTACAGAAATTTGTTCAGTTTTATGTGAAAAGTTGTGTAGTTTAGTTAGTTGAATATATATAAATATCTCCTCGGACTATTTTTATGGACAGGCGAAATTACTGTATTTACCCGCATCGCAGTGCATTTTCCCACATCACAGTGTATTTACCCACAGCGCAGTGTATTTACGCACAGCGCAGTGTATTTACCCACATTACAGTATATTTAACCAGATCTTAATGTATTTACCCCCAATGTAGTATATTTACCCCCACCGCGGCGTATTTACTCACATCGCAGTGTATTTCCCGCATCGCAGTGTATTTTGCCCACATCACAGTGTATTTACCCGCAGCGCAGAGTATTTACCCGCGTCGCAGTGTATTTATCCTCCTCATCACAGTGTATTTACCCGCACCGTAGTGTATTTACCCACATGGTAGTTTATTTACCCGCATCAAAGTATATTTACCTGCAGTAGAGCGGTGTGCACTCGGCAGGTGCACACGGCTCCGTTCTTGCGCGCGCACGGCGTGCCGAGCCACGCGCACGCGCCGCCTTGCATCGCGCACCATGCTCCCCTACCACCACTGCGCTATCGACGCACTTTTTCACTTAACTCACTCATTTCTTAACGCCTCACATTCTTTTTTGGCTTAAAGGACTCGTATCCAGGCAATAAATGTTCAAAAAAACACTCACTCGTTGATTTTATTAGTTGCTATAAAATAAGATTTTTCACTTAAATCAGACATATTTAGTCTCTTTCATTAATTCACTTATGATAAAGTTAAAAGTTTCTGTTCGGCTCGTTCATTGTGTAATTTTTTTCACAACCTGGTGAAAAAGTCATTAGGCAACATTTTTGGCTGATAGGTTAATTATTTCATGTTTCTTTAAGTACCTATTGGATATAAACGTCTAAATGTTTCTTTAAAAAAAAAAAACTATAATTAAGGATGATGCTAAGTGTATTTTTTGTGTCTGCTTTTGTCCCAAGCAGCTGACTATGTCTTTGATAAAAAACATCGTAAAAAGGTTGAAAATATATCTGGACGTTCCAGGAGATCCAATACACAAGGCAAACCTTAGTGCCTTTGAGTGTGTGTTGAAAAATAAGTAACTCTACTAACAGTTTATGTTCTACTAGATTTCCGCCGGAGACTTTGTTCCCGTAGGAATTTCGGAAAATTGTGAAGCTTATGTTTTAATCCAGGGTATCAGCTACCTCCATACCAAATTTTATCAAAATAAAAAACATACATCTATACTTAAAAACTTTTGCGTTTATAATATTAGTAAGGATTATTTAATAATAATAATAATAAAATCGTTTATTTCGGGCAGAGCCCATAAAAGTGTTAGTATAAAATTTTTCTTACAAAACTAATGTTAGTAGGGTACATAATTACATTTAATAGTAGTATTTCTAACCGTGTGGACCTCCATCCACCTCTAACCTTTTAAAGCAAAAATACGTGTTGCTGTAACTAATTTCAAAAAATATACAAACGCGGCGTCAAGCCAGGCAATAGGACAAATTGGTGAAAATAGCGTTTGTTAATATTTCATCGGGCACAGTAGGACGCGCTCGGATGATTAGGTTGTGGCCCCACTGACAGCGAGTCTTACTTGGATTGTTAGTGAACGGCTTTTTATTTATTTAGTTCATAATATGTTATATATAGATGTAGTTGTATATGTAGTTGTATTTGTATGTACTTAGTTTATGTTAGTATTTAGATTTCAATGGTTAATTGTGCACGTCTGTCTGTATTTATTTTACGCCTCTCACTGTCCCAGGTCTGCTGGAAGAACTTTAAAAGAAATAAGCTGTGCCTTTTGTGTTCGTTTTTCTATGTGTCTGTATTAATATTTGTGATTTTTTCTGTGTACAATAAACTGTTAAATAAATAAATAAAAATGTTACCGGTTACATCCGATTCTAGACCAAAATAGTTTGGCCTAAGACAAGGAAGTACAAGCTCTGTAGAAATCCCTCGGGACAGGTTGTTAGGTTCCGCTGTGACAACAACAAACAGAAGCCCCAGACAATGAGACTCAAAATTACTATCTAGAAACTAGTTTGGCCGGTAACACATACAACATCATACATCTTAAAGAGCTATCCAGTTTCTTATCTTAATAGAACAAATGTAATTATATATATTTTTTAATTTACAAGATTGTTGCTTAAGTATTTTATAAATTACTAGCATTCCTCTCGGGACTTTGTTCCCGTGGGAATTCGGGAAAATTATGTAGCCTATGTTACTCAGGGATAATGGAGCATCCTAATGGTGAAAGAATTTTTGAAATCGGTCTAGTAGTTTTTAAGTTTATTCGTAACATACAAAAATACAAATCTTTCCTTTTAATAATATTAAAAAAAAAATATATATATATATATATATATATATATATATAATATTAGTATAATATTATTTCTTCAAAAAACTTCTGTACAATTTAGGTAAGAGCCTCTTTGAAGATGGTTTTTATACGTATTATTAAGCAATTTTCATTTATTTATTATTTTTTTCGCCAGCTTTAGCTTTTAACAAAACCGGCACCAAACCCAAAGACGCGCCCGCGTAGGAGAGGCTCGTAAACCACGCCAATTACCAAAGCGTCCGCTGGGACCGGCGGGCGTAGGCGTCGACGTCGTCTTACCAACCAGAACAAATCAGACAAGTGCGAGTCGCATTCAGTAGTGAAGGGTTCCCCACACTCTTGCTATGAGTAGTGAAGACTTAGAAGTCAGATGATGGGTACTGTGGTATGCAGACCTTCACAGAGGATCGGGCATAACGCAACTTCTTTCTCATTCGGTCATTTCGAAGAAGATAGTTCGAATATCAATTTCAAAGGTTTGAAATGGTATTCGATGTCAAGATTCGAAATGATTGAAGATCTGGCCTTGCGCCATTCATTGTTTGATCGTGGTGTATTGAGTGTTTGATCTTTGCGGATTAATTGTGTTTAGCTCGCGGAGTATATGTATTCGATGATAGGCGTGCAATAGCACTTTTTAAGCAGGTGTCTTAGTTTTTCAGCTGTGATGTTATATAAATGCAAATTATACTATAACGAAGAAGAAATAGTCTTTTGATTATATTGGAGATTTGAGGAAGAATCCAGCTGTTTTATTAACGCCCCCCTAAGAGACACCTTGCAGTACCTATCATCTGAGTCTTGACGCCCCTGCCGTAAACTGTGGCAGAGCCATAAGTATTAAATACAGCGGCATTTTTTTGAACATCGTTCGCCGAGCGTAGTAATATTCTTTACTGTTCTCTGCGAGCAAAGAAAACTGAAAACCCACACCGTCGCCGCTCTCACCTGTGATCGAGCCGTTAGACAGAACAGTAAATACTCATAAATAAATCAATGTATTCACTGCGGAAAATAAGTAGTACAATAGGTTACAATAGTTGTTCAGTGTTCCAGCTATAAAGAACTATTGTACTCGTGCGCAATATAGACAGGCAACCCTAATTTCAAGTCTGGCGATTAAAATGGCGTGTTTCGAGTCATTTGGAAAAGCCCTTCGCCCAGTCGGAAGTGGAGTCTACATAAGCTGTGTTAAGGTGCACGCGACAGCACACTAGACTATACACATGGATCTTGACGTCAGCCTGATCTCGTTTGTAATAGCTCCGGCTTTCGTTGTCCAAATGTGTAACCTGATTGTGCTGCTGTCTGTGCAATAAAAGAAAGAGAGAAATAAATTTATTCATGACATGGTACATGTAACGTACAAATAACAATAAACGAAAAAAGTACAATAAGTGAATACGTTCATGTACTGTGCCGGTGAATGGGCTTTGGCTCAGCTAATGTTGTGGCAGTGCCACAACGCTGTTAATTCTGCCAACGCTCAAATTTCTAAAAAAAGACAAATCGCATTTATAAATAAACTAGTGTTTGTCCGTGATTTTTATTTTTTTATTCATACCCACACAAGTCGAAACTTCAAAAACGCTACAACAAATTGTTATATTGTTGTAGCGTTTTTGAAGTTTCGACTTATATGTGCCTTAGTACAAAGTTTCATCGTTTTATCTTCGACAATGACCAAGTTCCATACAAACTTTGATCCCCTATGTCAACCCCTTCAAGCCTTGGTTTAAACATTTTCATAACGAATCCTAACAGAAGGAAGATTTAGTCTTGTACTCTTAAGAGGTATTGCATGTTCCGTATATGGAAATAAAACGTAAATAATTTGTTTACCGATTTTTGAGAAGGGAGGCGAGGAAAAGACCTTGAAAGGTAAAGGATATAACAATGGGATGACTTTGAAATCAAGGGTTATTCTAGACACTTTTCGTTTATCAGCCCGTGGGTACTTAAGTGGATATTAAGACATCTTATCTCAGTAGCAGAATATTACGGTATGAATGGCAGAATGGCATTTTCAATTAGCTTGCGGATAAAACTAATAGAACGTTCGTGCCCATGTCTACATTTCTACTTATCATTTCTACGATTTTAATTTAAAGAGAATCTCATTTTAAACCCTCCCCAATTTCAATTCGATGGCTTCGGGTTTAATTCTCCGTTCGGCTCAAACATTTATGTAAAGCATTTTTTTTTCAGGGCAGCTGTTTTATATGTATCATAAATCATTTATTGCAAAGCCCTCGCGTCTCACTTACTGGCTTTTACAGTATTCCCGGGAAGAGTTAGCAGTTGGCATATTCTAAGTTTTCTTTACGTCATTATGCCGTGTGGCGATCGGTTGAGAATAATCTATCCCAGGCACTTCATTTTTTTTCTGAATCTGAGGTGTCGTCCTATGGTCTCATGCGGTGTGGTAGGCTCTGTAAAGGGCAGTCTGGTTCGCGACTACCCTCCTACCGAAGTCCGACGCCAAACAGCTTGATGTGTTCCGTCGGTGCGTGGGAGTACCAGTGTCTTTATAGGCAATTTCTGATTTAACTCGCTCCATCGTCGACCTCATCTTTGACCTTTATGGTCAAGATTGAGGTCAAGAGTTAATAATAAAAAAATACTTCCAGTCCAGTGTGAAAGCCAATCCAAGACTTCAATGAACATACACGATTGTACGAATTATCTATACATTCATTTTGTAAAACTTTGATCAAATAAAGAAAGGATGAGATAAAATAACAAGATACGACTTGTAATACAGGGTAAGCCAGTAGGAGAAAGTAAATTGTTCAAATCCCTAGATTCCTTTGAATCCTGTTGGTAATAGTTTCTTTCACCCGGGGTTACACGTTCGAAAGAAAAAATATGAACTCGCGTCACACACTATATTTTTCTTTAGTTGCTAGACTTACGGGGCTAGCATATGAGTGACATAGTTTTGTTTAGTAGTAGTCATTCTGTTATGTACTAATGATGATGTGTTAAAACAATAGGTCGGATATGTATAATAGAATTCCCAAAAAAAAATAGAAAATCACACGTAACTTGTACATACTTTGACATTATATTATATAGCTTACTAGCTGATGCCCGCAACTTCGTCTGCGTGTTGTATGTATTTTTATAGACCGAGTTTGTACTTTGACACAACTACAGATCATGAATTGCCGTTTTTTATTGAAGCAACTATTTCGTTCATATTTTCGTTATATGAACGAATACTACACACATCAAAAAAAGTTTGCGATCACTTGGAAAAGTGCTAATATTTTTTATTGTAGAAGAATAAAACTTAATCACTTTTTATCTTTTGATTCCTTATTTAAAAATATGAAATTTAAATATAAAATAATTTCGTAATTCAAATGTTTTTTCATTTAAAAAGACAATCAACCCTTGCTTGCTTTCATTCAGAAATCTGACATAGTCGCAACTTATCAATATTTTCAATTTATTCAAAAAAAATTAAGTTGGTAACGATGCCGAGAGGATTAACTGCAGTTTTACGAGCCAGAATTCTAACTTTAAGTGGAGAAGGCTATTCCACGAGGGAAATATCACGCAGAGTTCATGTATCCCAATCCTGCGTGGTGACCACGTTGGAGAGGTATCAGGGCATGGAAGATTTAGCTGATCGACCTCGCAGTGGTCGCCCAACTGTTCTTACTGCAATTCAGAAGCGATATATCAGATTACTGGCTGCCCGTGACCCAACAATGAACGCTACTAAAATGAAAGCAGAGCTGCGAGCTGCCACCGGCCGCGAAGTTAGCACCCAAACGATTAGAAATTGCTTACACCAAGCTGGATTACGAGCAAGGAGATCCTGGCGAGCACCTCTGAACTCACAGCAACGGAAGCGGCGCAGATTGCAATGGGCTAGGCTCCGTCAAAATGAAGAAATTGAGGACGAAAGCATCTGGCAGAACTGCTTCTTCGTTGACGAAACGCGGATCAGTACACATCCAGATAACCGACGTGTCCGTGTCTGGAGAAGACCTGACGACTCTGAAAGGCAGAGAACTGCCACTGGAACCGTTCAGCAGGGCGGGAAATCAGTGTCCTTTTTGGCCGGGATAATGATTGGGGCTAGGACGCCCTTAATCCCGTATCAAGGCACCATGACCGGAGCCATGTACAAAACGATTGCAATCGATGGATACGTCAGACCATTCCGCATCAACCACGGGCGCCAATTCATAATGGTAGATGATAATGCGCCCGCACATCGAAACGGACGTGTTGATGCTGCTCTCCAGCAATACGACATCACCAGGTTAGACTGGCCTGCCGGCTCGCCTGACTTAAACCCGATCGAGCATGCGTGGGATGCTCTTAAGCGAGCTGTTTGGAACCGTCAGCCACCTCCGCGAACAGTGTCAGAAATCAGGGCAGCTGCTATTGAAGAGTGGGACAGGTAACTTAATTCTTAGAAATGCTAGATAACTTAATTCTTAGCATGCCCAGAAGGGTTTCCGCATGTGTGCGAGCCAGGGGAGGAGTCATTTTATACTAACTATTAATTTTTTCGTAATAAATTTTGTTTGGTTTTTCATTAATTCAAATTTTTCATTACATTACATTTAAGCCAAAATTGGATTTCCTAGCTTTTGTTAATAAAAAGTAAATAATTAATAATGATTCTTTTATTTACTTAGTGCATTTTCATTATAAAATCATAAAACGTAAACAGTTTCTTTAAATAATTTATATTTTAAAGAATACACCTGATTTTGCTACTGATCGTAAACTTTTTTTGATGTGTGTATATCGTTCATATAAGGAAAAGCAATTTCTAAAAATATTTTTTATTGAAAACTTGGCTATGTCATATAAGGTTGATACTTAATACATTACTTTGGATCTGAAAACAAAGGTCAAACATAGTTGTTTCCTCTATCGCTTATATTTTCTATACCATTGTTACTGCTTTTGATAGATTAAGGTCCGTATTATAGAACGCGACTCAGACTCTGATCTATACTTAAGTAGCAGTCGTTTTTGATTTTTTGATACTGAGAGAGATAGACAATCAACACTTAACATGAGTCAGTGGTGCCTCTAAAACATCTTGTTGTCTTAACAATCCCACAAAAAGTGGTTAATTAATATTGTATTTCGCGTTTCTGTGAAAAACGTAAGGATTTTGTACTTATAAAAAATCAATTCTGATAAAATAAAAATATGTGGAGTAAAAATTTTACGAAAATAATAATTGTATGTTGAAAGACCTATTACTTAGGTAAGTACAATAAATGGCACACGAATTCCTTAATGCTAATTACGGACTTATTTTTGATTTTCAGTGGAATAGAAGTTTCTGAAATAGGTCACCTATGTCAGTATCTAAGACAACCCCCGTGCATTTGAGATTTCAGCTAGCACGCTGCTTTTATTGTGCTTTGCGATAATTGTGTAAACATGATTCAATAAAAAATTAAATTTAAGATAGAAATGACTAAGCTTTTCCCTTCAATGGACATTTGTAGAAATAAGCAAAGGTGTCAGTGCTTCATCCAAACTAAGAAACTTATTAGAATAGTAATATTATAATATTTATCCATGGCTTATATTCACAATGCTACGCTTGATGTAAACTAAAATCAAAAAATCAATAAATAGCCCTTATTTCATGTCAGAACATCAAAGCCATAGATCAAACCTATATAGACCATATTCATAGTGGTTTTAATAAAACAAATGTCAATTGTCAGTTTCTATTGAGTTTCCCGCCTTTAAAAATAAGAAATGCATTGAAAACACCGGCTGTACGGCCATAAATTCCTTTGCTTAAAAATAAAAATAAGCCGTTTTATTGTTTTCAAAAAGTGATATCCTGAAGATAGAATACTGTCATTTAGTTAGGGCCGAATTAAGATTTGAAGACTAAATACTTAATCAACTTCGTTCTTATTAACACTGTATTAAATATTTAGTTTTGGTTCGTTAAAAAAGTGCAGAATAGCCGAACTATTAATGGGGAAGCTGATAAAAGTTTCGATATTTTAGATATTATACGCCTATAATCCTCGTTGGGGTAACATAAGTCACATAACTTTACATGTCATGAAAATTTAAAAAATGGCATATTTTTTATGAGTATATAATACGTTGTCTAAATTTTGTAATGCACGGACGGCCCCAACTCAGATTACCACACGCGTGCACTCTGTGCTGTTGTGATAAGAGTGGTTTTGCAATGAAAATGGAGTAACCTGATGCGCTGGCCTCTGTACCAACAATGCAATGTATTTGGTTGGTAGCTGGCACATTCCAAATTTTTTGTTCAGTTCAGCACAGAAGTTTATGTTTTATTTTTGGATATTTGTGTGTCAGTTACAATAATTTTAATTTCTTCCGACTCACTTATATTCGACGATAGCTCTTAAAAATAACATCTATCTAATTATAGAGCAGCACCCTCAGATTTTCTTTATAAAGTACTTTTTTAAAGGTGTGTTTGAGAAGCTATAAAAGCATACTCGAGACACATGGAGGGATATAGTTTTAAGATGAGCAAGTGTTAAACCTGAATTTTCAATTCTCGTCAATGAATTTTGTTTAAATGGTTTTTTTAAACGTGACGTAAACGAAAACAAAAATGCACTTTTTTCTGCTTTTTGTATGAAAATGGTGGAAATAGCGCAATTTTTTTTTCATTTTAGTCACGTTTTCACAAATTTCAAGAAAAATTATATTCATTGATAAAAATTGAAAATTCATGTTTAGCACTTGCTCATCTGAAAATTATATCACTCCGTGTATCTCGAGTATGGTATTATAGCTTCTCAAACAGACCTCTTTTGTATGAAAAATCATGCAATATCCCTAGACAGTGTTGATGTGTATATTTTTCTATGTTTGGCGTAAATAATAGAAAGAACTTGAGAAACATTGTAAGTGCCTATTCCATTCAAGGGTTGCCCTTGATTTTGATGGGATTCCATCAGATCCTGACTTGGTGACAATAAGACCACTTCTGGAGTATACTCTTTCGAACAAAAAAAAAGAATTTTGAAAATCGGTCCAAATGGCGGAGAAATCGGTGAACATACATAAAATAAAGATACAATGGTTTAAGATTTCGTAGTCTTCCTTTCATTTAATTTACCAAGTTTGTTAGAAAGATTTCATCCTTATAATTGACCCTAACGATCGACGCAATAAAAGTACAGGGTATTCTTACAGATTTTAGTCGGTTCGATTCCCGGTTGGGGCAAGCGAATTTTCGAAAATTCTTGAATGCAGTTTTCTTTCTTTTCAAAAATAAAGGAATGTTTTCTTTGAGTACAATTTTCTATCTACAGTATTAAGAGTACTTTCCCTTCAGGTGGCATTACAAAATTCCACCCTGTATACAGTCGAACATAAAACCTCCTCCTTTTTGGAAGTCGGTGTATCTGCTCCGATCCAGCGGCAGTTCTTCTCGCCGCCATAGTTCTTCGTAAACAAAACACTATCGGCTTACGGAGAATGAGAGAAGTCAAGAAATATAAATTGAAGACATAGCTAAGAAATACATATATTGAAGACCTGGCTGTATGGATGCAGATTCCTTTGCCTTTCTCGAAAGAGATAAATTTAAAAAACAACATGTCCTTGCTTTTAGCCCATGTATATGTCAAAAATACGTTGATCTCTATGGTATGAGTAAAATATTCTGAAAAACACCTAGCTTTGAATTTTTTCAGAGGTTTTTGTTGTTGGTTTTATATTTACTGGCTAAATTTCGAGATTTTATGTAGCCTAAATGTTGACCGGGGATATAAGGTACCCCTATGCAAAATTTCATTTAAATCGGTCCAACAGTTACGGAGATTAGCCCGTGCAAACAGACAAACAGACAAACAGAGAAACAAAAAAATCTAAAAAAATCGGGATTTGTTTTATTTCTCTTCTTACATCCCCCTGACTCGGTTTTTAGCATTTTTTTTCTATGTACAGAAATTCGACCTCTACAGTTTTATTATATGTATAGATTAGATGACATTATATTATACAGCTGCATAATGTTTAGTAATAAGATTATTTGTGTCATTTAAATAAAGTTTATTTATTTATTTCTTTCTTTACTTGTAATTTGTATGGATCACTTTTAAGGCAATTTTACATTTGGCTTTTTTTTTTCTTTTCAATTTGACCCTTTTGGGTCTAGACAGACTGGATGCATGGATGGATGGATTTAGTTCATTTAAAAGTTTATTTAGCAACTAATAGAAACCCGAAACACTAAAGAACGTATTAATAGATCTTACTCACGGCTGGTTTTGGTAGAGGTCTCAAGTATAACTACTCAAGTGACAGATATGACAGGTATGACGAGCAGTTTGTTAATTAGGCACAGAATTTCGAGAGCATTAAGTATAGATCAAGATTTAAGTCTCCTTATGTATTACAGGCCTAAGATTGCAGACCGATAAAAAATAGAAGCATTGTATGACAGTATATAAAACGTCATCTAGATATCTTAAGGCCCGCAATACAGAAGAAGACTCAAGTCTTGATCTATACTTAAGTATTGATTGTCTCTTTCTCTCACTATCAAAATGACAAAGACGAATGCTACTGAAGTACTACCTGGTACTACCTCGTGGGTGGCAACTGAAAATCAGTGTTTTGCCACTTACGATAAAACTTTATACTGAGCTGCAACCTGGTTTCCTGCGGCACACACTTACTTTGCCATGATTATATTGTATATTATATTTCTCTATATCGTTATGTTCTGTCTCTGTTCTTATCTTATCTGTTAATTTCTTTGCTATTTGTCGTTTATTATTCCTTATTTCCTTGTTTGTTGTATTGTTAAACTCTATCGTTACTTTCGTGATTGTCTCTTTCGGTGCTGTCTCTTTGTAAGTGTGTACTGTATTGGAAATTAAAATTCTATCTATCTATCTAAGTATAGATCAGAGTCTGAGTAGCCTGAAATACAGACCTAAGTCACCCATAATCACAAGTCACCGCCCTGAAAACTGAACTTGTAAATAATGAGTCTTGTAACAGCACGTTTTAGGGGTTAATAGCAACGAAACTGTCCCCCAGGGAGTCAGACTTGGGACAGAAAATTCCAAAGTTCAGTCAAGTTTGCGTGTTCATGCTCGAGCTGATTTCCAACTTGCAGCATCATTTATAGTGGAAGTTGTCAAAGCAGCAACTTTACTTTGTTCACGTTATGAGCTTCTTCAGTTCTTTGACAATTTATTTTAGGTTTCTGCTTTAATTGTCGTACACTCGAAGACTTGCTGTTTTACCACAAAACATTTAAACACCGTTTAAAAAATGTCTTAAACTAGCTTTTGTATTTTTTTCCGTATAAAAAAATTATATATGCCGGTTTTAAACGTCTAAGTTTGAGTTTTATCTTTCGTGGTGAGGCCTTTATGGTTTCCGTAGTGGCATGGTTTCCTTGAAATATAAACACTTAAGACTCGAAAACATATCTAATTTTTACACTGAGGCAAGCTCTGAGTTGGAATCACACCCAGGAATCATCAATTTAAAAACATTGTTTCTATGTTGCTATCATTGAACCAAACCGGTTATAAAATAACCACTTATAAGAAATAAAACTTTAAAAATATTCTGTGCAACGTCCCTTGAATTATTTCTGAAATGAGCTCATTGTGTCGAATCTAAGTTTCAAACATATAAAATGCTCATTTCTTGTACGTTCTGCCTTTGTGGTCTAGCAGTTTTAACGTTGCAAAAGTTATTATTTTTAGCTTTAAACCAAATCATAAGGCATTAACTTTTTAATCCTAGTTCCAATTAGTGCTAAAACGGACATTTCTCGGCGATCCATTAGTAGCAATTCGCTACAAACCCGCCGAGGTCGGTATTAAGAAAGTTTTCTCTATCCTGCTATTTCACGATATTTTCGTAACTAGTATTTGTACTAAGTTCCTTCGTTGCAGCGCAATGCGGAACGATGCATTCTTATTCCCGCTTTTATTCCTTTTTTGAAAACAGAATTGAGTTTATTCGTTTCACTGTTTTGTTTTTTAATTTGTCGTCTGATTTCGTGGCGTGTTTTCGGCCAGACCTTTTATTAAGATCTTTTTGTAGTTTACATACAGCTCGGCATTTCAATTAACTCTAAAAATGTTGCTTGTGTAGCACAAGGCCAATCTTCACCAAATATTCAACCAATGATTAGCAGCTAATCAGAGATTTGACAATGTAATTTTTCTAACATTTGATCTGATTATCTCTAACCGTGGTTTACTAACTTTGCGTTGAATTTTTAGTGAAAATGGCCCTAAGCGGGGAATGTAGTATTTGCATGTAAGAATAATGGGGTTTAATAAACTGATACCCCGCGGTGAGAAAATTCATTAATTAGAATCCCGTTCAGACTATAAAAAGTTAATTTTATTAAATATGTAATTAGAATAAATTATGTAAAAGGATAGGTTAAAGTAATTATCATTTTCTTCTGGGGTATTTTTAAGTCCTTACACATTAGACGAAGAATTAAAGTTAAACACCGTACCCACAGGGGTAGGGAATCTGATAGGTAACCAATAGGTCAATTTGTCACAAGCGTTGCCGTGTTTCGTAGGGCACGTTAAGCTTGCAGTCCCGGCTGTTGTCCCATTTGGCAGTTTGAAAACTCTGACATCAGGGTTAGTCAAATTCGCCACATACTTAACTATACCTTAACTTGATTTTACTCTATTTGTTTATATTTATATTTCAGTCTACAAAGGCCAATAGATAACTCTAAAAAATTTTGAATCGCCCCCGATATTTGATTCCTTATCACTTTATCTCGATGACGTCAGCTTTCAACGAAAAAAAACTACGATACCACAGCCAGACACACAGATACACAGGTACGTCAAAACTTATAACACCAATCTTTTTTGTCGAAGGTTAAAAATATAAAAGAAACATCATAGACTACCCAACATCTCACAAATGCGAAACAACAAAAGATCTAGCTTTTAAAAGATATAACCAGAATACATAACCTGTCAAGAAACCTTTCATTCCATCGAGACGTGGCAGGCGTCTGGCTTGTGACCTAGGTTTGCACCTTTTAGCTTTAAGCTCGAGTTACCTCTAAAAGCTTCGGTCTGCTAAGCTATATTTTACATTGCCGCCGCTTTATGCGACTTAAGGTTTTGAAATATCAAGATGCAAAGGTATTATTAGACAATCGCTATGGAAAAATTCTGCGAATCTATACTAATATTACAAAGATTTGATTGTTTGCAAAGTTTGCATTGAATAGACTCCGAAACTACTGGACCGATTTGAAAAATACTTTCACCATTAGAATTCTACATTATCTGCGATGAACATGGGGTACATGATTTTACCAAATTCCCACAGGAACGAAGTCCCGGGTGGAAAGCTAGTTTTAGATAAATTGTCTACAATTTGCAGCCTATTTATGCGTGTTGCCTCAAAAGACCATCAGGTCGTTATTAGTTCGAGTCCCGCAAAAAAACAAAATTTTGTGGATGTTTTCCAGTCTGGTTATGATTATGACATGGATGGGCAAAGACGTCGAGGCAGACCCCGAAAACGATGGCATGACGATCTGGATGCCTATAGTAAGAACTGGTCAGAGTTGGCACAGGACAGCGATAAATGGAGTAAAGCAGGGGAGGCCTTTGCCCTGGAGTGGGACCTGACAGGCTAGTAAAAAAAAGATTTTGACTCCTCGAGTTACACGAATTGGAAAATACTTTCTCTTCATCATCGTAGCTCCTAAGTTATCGTAGCTGTTTTTTCCCATACAAACGGCGTCAATGGATTCCATCCCTTAAACGTCAACGGAGCCCTGTGAAATTTTGGTATAGTATCATTAACACCAAAAACTAGGTCCGTACGTTTTGATTTTTGTGATATTTTTAGTAGACAAAAAGATATTTGAGACTAAAAGTCAGCATTTTTCGCCAAAAAAATTCTCAACATTTAAGAGGTGACTGTTGAAAAACTAAGAACAATTTTGAAAAAAACAAAACGCACGAACCTCGTTTATACGCTTACAAATCGATAGAGATCAAAAACGTACGATTACATTAAGTTTTTAGGGTAGCAATTCATTGACGCCTAAACTCATAATTTTGGAAGTACAACTCGGCATTTCACCGGAAAGCTGCAATTGTCCCTTTCGCACAAGTCGAGGCGGGTGGTCGACATCGAGACAGCATGAAAAACAACTGAGACGCTAGTCCAGACTGAGACGCTCCTCTTAAGGAAGTTAAAGAAACAAGAACTTTTAGATAAAATTGAATCTAGTGGCCAATAAAAATCTATTACCTAACATACACAGTAAATACATGAACGAACTTACTACTTACTATGGATGCCGAATAGACCCCCAATTAGATGGAACGAACCAATATTGAAAGGAACTTCGAAGACTTAGGCATGTATTTTTGAACCGGTCGGATTCGACTCAATCGATTTCGATCTTCATCTGCCTGCGTATGAAACGTAAAATACTGAAAGGTTCTACAGAACGTTTTTGTTTAGTATATAATTTTTCCTTGGTAGAGCTATGCAAATTTTATAAGAGCACTAACTTTATTTGAATATAAAATATTTGATTTTCGCGAATAAAACACTATTTCTCTACAAACATTTTAAAATGCAACGCAATGTCATCTTCGTACCTTAAGTTAAGAGCGATAAAGGTGTCTGCTGTAGTCAGTTTCCCTCTATTTATCTTAAGTTTGGAATAAACAGAGAACAGCAAAGCTCACACCTATTGTTACTGAATAAAAATTTATTCTATTTTATTGTTTTTGAATTGGAGAATATAGCTGGATTTTGTAAGGTTTCTAGTACACAGAATATGCAATTTAACTCTATGTCTGTTCGCAAAAAAGATCGCACACTTTTTCGTATTTTATTTATTATATTATAAGGGGGCGTCCATTAATTACGTGAGGCGTTTTGGGGGGGGGGGGGGGGTCTGATCGGATCTCACTCAATCTCACGTGGGGGAGAGGGGACCCCACGTGAGATTAAGTGAGACCCGATCTACAAATATCACGTAATATTTTCCACCAAAAGAAATAGTGTTAAATTGCGGGAAAGCTAAGTTAAACCAACTAAACCATGTTGTTCCGGTAGCCACTCTTAAGACTACTTATGAGTTCCCGTGGACTGAATTAGATTAACCTTTTTTTTCAAATTTAAGTTAGTAAATCATATTACCTGTTTTTTATTGTTCGATTATTGAAAGTTTAAAAATAATTAGGCAAATTATGTAAGTTTTCTAAAACTTAGCATTTTCATAAAACTCACGTGAGATACAGGGGGGAGGGGGGGTGTCGAGCCAAATCTCACGACATCTCACCAGAGGGGAAGGGAGGGTCGAAAAATCGCCAAAAACACCTCACGTAATTAATGGACGCCCCCTAAGGCATGGTAACTAAATGTAAATCATAGAATACAATCATAGGATATTTCTAGGTTGTACAAAACACTTCAATTACTATCACACACAACACTCACTCTTGATAACATACATTATAGAATAACATATTTTTAACTCTATCTGCTCGCAAAAGTGCAAAGAATTTTCGATCACTTGGAGAATACAGGCTGCGTCTGGCAAAGCATAGCTTACGTGGCTACAAATAATACTATTAAAGTTAAACTGATGAATGGCTCTTTTCTATTTGTTTTCAAATCCTTCATTTTCTGAAGTGGTTAGACTGTGTAGAGTATTAACGTTGCTTTATCTGTAAAATTAAAATGATGAAGGCAAACAGCTTAGTCGCCCTTTTACTTGGCTTTTACTTCACTTAAATGTAATTGAAATGGTACATAACGCCGCACATCAGTCTACCACACGCATGTACTCTGTGCTGTTTCGATAAAAACGGGTTTGCAATGAAAATGGGGTAACCTGATGCGCTGGCCTCTCTCGGACGTTCGTATCGGGTCAAATAACATATTTTTTTATGGACAAAATATGGCAATTATTTTTTTAAGTAAACACGAACTGTGCAATGCTGACGCTACATCCATACGGGTCCTATTGATAACCTACTTTTTTATGAAGTCGGTTAATAAATACACATTTGATAAGTGATTTTTAATTCATTTTTTTTATATGCTTTAATTTTGATTCAATTCTTAAATCAATTAATTTAATATAATGTAGTAATGTAAGTTTTTTTGAGTGCAGAAATAAACGATTCGTTCATTCATAAGTTCATGCCGTGGTTTTGTTCCGTTGGGGAAGGCTTGCCAATTGGTACAATCAAGAGCAGGTCACACTTTACACTACCAGTTTAAGCTGAGCTCTGATTTATACTGCGCGCCATACAAGTGTCAAGTTTGACGTGCTCTTGAGTGTACAATCCAAACCACCTCTTTCGCTTCCTTTACAATTATAATTCGTACATGCTCGTCGGATTCGTGTACCTCTAACAAAGCTTTTCCTCAGTATTTTACGAATTTGGTAAATGATTACTAATTAGTGAGCCGCTCCAGCTTTCTACTGGTGCATTTTTAATGTATCGAACGAATTCTTTAATAAACTATCCGTAAAAAAAAACTATCTGACGGTGAAAACTGCACCAATTTCCGTTTTGTGGTTTAGGAGACGATACCGGTGAAACAGACAGACGCGGAAAGCTATTTTGATTTTATACTAACCTCTAAAATACTAACATTCTATGCCCGTCCAATGCTCGGGGTCTAAAAGTTTGTATGGTTGGGTTGATGTTTGTTACTCCTTTACGCAAAAACTACTGGACGGATTTTGATGAAACTTTGCAGTAATTTAGTTAAGACCTTAATATAACACAAAGTCTTCATAGTTTTCCGAAATTCCCACGGAAACGCAGAGCTGGGCGTCCTTTTAAAAAACGTTCGAAAGCTCCAACAAAAGCTGCACGGTGTTAGAATGCACAATATTTCCGACCAATTGCTTCGACCTCCGCATACTCGTGGGTTCATTAGTGCACCTCAGTTTTCCGCTCCATATTATAGGAACCACATATTATTACAACAATCTGGGTCAACTTCCCATATGAAGGATTAATTGCTTTAATGAGGGTTTCAATACACTAAGCAATGATTCGCCTTTATGCAGTTTTAGAATAATGACGTATTTTTAAATCCCGACAAAGAAAAGAGGGTGTTTTAAGTATGACGTGCGAATGTGTGTGCGTGCTGTGGCATCGTAGCTCCTAAATGAATGTATTGATTTCGATGCGGTTTTTTTTATTTGAAAGCTGACGTAATCGAGATGGTTCTTGGCTATATTTTATTAAAATTGGTTAAGCTGTTTAAAAATTATAAGCAATCCACTGTCGGGGGTCATATATGTATATATTTTTAAGTTATATTATAATCTAAAAAAATCAAAGTGCTTGATGTTTGTTCTAGGGTCTGGGTGTTAGTGACCATAGAGAAACACGACACAAGGGAAACCTGTGGCCTTTCAGTGTGGACCTTTGAGTTGTGGCATAGTATTATGACTATTGTCTCTGCTAACATTACAGTTTGTACCAGCGTTAACTATGACATTAAAGAATTAGGAAAACATCTGGTGTTACATTTAGAAGAAATCTTAGTCTGCAGCGATGGTTTTATGTTTGTATCGCACGTCGCATGCGAATAAAAGTTGCTGTTCCGCACACGCGGCGAGCGATAATAAAGTTATGTTTAAGTCTACTTAAAAAATAAGACATTATTATTGTAAATAATTTATAGCTCATATTTTTATTTTCTTTAGTAAGAAATAGTAAGATACTACGTGTCTACTAACCTCCTTTATAAAACCTATTGTTCAATGTGGAAACGCAGTATTGAAAACGTAAAAGAACCGTCACCGCCTGTACAGCCTTAAGGCGACTCAGCACCTAAATTACGATTTTATGATGCGTAGATAAGCATGACGCACTGCATTAAATCGAAGAAAAAAAATACTACGGTAATATTCAGGACATAAACTACATAAGTAGTTTGCTGAAAACATGATTCAGTACTTTTGGTTCAATAGAAAAAGCTCACAAAGTCACCTCTAAATACCAACATTGTGTATCTTTTAAGCTGTAAAACGATAGTAAAATGCACACAAGAACTTGTCTTTTGCTATCAAAATGTTCGTAATTGAACACTCTCGATAAGTAGTTAATGTATTTTTCGTTACCTTTCCATAAA
Source organism: Aproaerema taeniolella (assembly GCA_949987775.1). Lineage (NCBI taxonomy): Eukaryota > Metazoa > Arthropoda > Insecta > Lepidoptera > Gelechiidae > Aproaerema > Aproaerema taeniolella. Next base: position 973,007 of record OX465256.1, read on the forward strand.
TCTCATTTTTCTAACTTTCGAACATGTTTTTACGCACGCACGCTTTCATAGTCCGTAAACTTCGTGTATCGATACTGTTCGCACTGCCGGCCCAGGCCTGTTGAGAGACGGAGATGGCACTATTCCTATGTGTGCTGCCTTTATCGGGTGCTGTAGTCGCCTTTAAGACACCATGGGCCAACTTTATCAAGGTATTTGGTTTAATACGTCAGCCTAGCTGAGTATCACAGAAAATCCGTCTTAAGAGAAATAACAATGTAACCTTATAACGAGTAAACTAGACCCAGGCGGCCCAAACCGGTATTAAGCAGATCCCGACTAATTTGCCGACCGCACCGACCGAACATATTTATCTGCAGACCGTACCTTGTTAGAATAATCTTGAGGTTGTAATCTAATAGTCTAAGCCCGGTTGATCATTTTACCTATTCAGCCTATCAAGTAAACAAATTATAACGGATTCTTACAGTGTTTTCCTTTAAATTAATTAGCGAAACTTTGAGCAGGTGATTTTCCTCGTGAAACTGTACAACTTTTTCCAAGAAACCCGTATGAAATTCTCAAAAATTTCGACTATATTCTAAAAGGCAATCAACTGATCGCTCAAGTTATAATTTTCCACGTTAAAAACGTATGAGTCACCGTCTTCAATCTCAACACCAGTTCGCACAAAGTAGATAACTAGTATTTTTCTTTCTTTCTTTTAGCAGATAACCACAAACGAAAATATCACTCATTTATTTACATGATGTTCTGGATTGTAGTATTTTTTTATTTTTGTAGATTTTTTTAAAAGCGCTGAATCATTTTCGATAACCTATACTCTTACGAACAAAAAAAAAATATTTTAAAAATCGGTCCATAATTGGCGGAGGAATCAGTGAACATACATAAAAAATAAACATACTGTCGAACATAGAACCTCCTCCTTTTTCAAGTCGGTAAAAAGTACGGAGAGGAGTTTTTTGTTTTCATTTTTCGACCTATGTTTTTTCTGGGGTTTTGTGAGCTGACTAACTAATTTTTTCGCTACCTAATTAAAAGTAGTCAAATATTAGTTTCCGATAGCGTATTTAGACATTCAGTGGAAAAATATTAAGAACATTTGGGTACTCATCAAGTTTTTCATTTTATGCGATTTGGAAAATTGATTTTGACTTAATATTTAATCAAAGCGCCCAGAAGTCCGTTTAAAGGTATCCGTGACATCAAAGATGTAATCCCAATAGTATTACAGCTGTAATATAGTATATAATATCTGTAATATTGAGCAGGATTTGTAATTTGTGGCATCTCTGGCCCTAATCTCTCAGTGCTGACACAATACACAAATTATTTAAAAAGTATAGTAATCAAATTAATGTTTCATGCGATGATCTATACTAATATTTTAAAGAGGAAAGATTTGATTGTTTGTTTGTTTGCATTGAATTGGCTCCGAAACTACTGGACCGATTTGAAAAATTATTTCACCATTAGAATGCTACATTGTCCTTGAGTAACATAGGCTACATAATTTTCACGAATTCCAACGGTAATGAAGTCCCGGGCGGAATACTAGTTTTAAATAAGCAAAACTTCACGATGTATAAGCCCGAGGAACCCATAAGAAATTACATAAAAAATCAACTATTCAACTGATCGTACAAATTATACTTAAGAGGTGTTTTTTTTTAAATATTGAATTTAGAGAAAGTTATACAGTTTAGTTTACTGAACAAATTTTGATGATAACAAGTTTAGTTGATGGTTTCAGGTAAAATTTTTGATTAAGGCAAATAGTGTGATCTCAAAAAAAAAATATATGTAATCTCGGGTCCCAAGAGAATTATGGATCCAACAATACAAGAAAAACCTTAGTGTTTTTTTTTAAAGGCCCACACTTGTGTCGTTGGTCCCTTGGAACATACATAAAGACAGACACAAGCACCCATGACCCGAGAACAAACATCTGCTGTTTACACAAATATTTGCCTAGACTGGGATTCGATCCCAGGATCCATCGATCAAGAGGCAGCGCCAGTACCACTCGACTAAACCGGTGTTGTTTTGGGTACGTGGCGTTTTAAAATTGACAAAATAAAACCGGGCCCAAGTTCGTCTTAGGCCGGTGTTCACCAAAAATTTAACCAACGATTAGCAGCTAACCAGAGATTTGACAATGTCATTTTCATACATTTTTTTTGACATTTTGTCTGATTATCTTCTAACCGCCGTTTAACCGTTAGTTATATTTTTGGTGAACACGGGCCTTAGTCACTCTACTGCTTGTTATAAATTTATACGACGTTTTGTCATAAAAGCCAAGGAAAAAGCGGGCTTTTAGAAAAATTGGAGACGCGAAATAATGTAAAATGTATTTATATTCTATTCTAGTTCGTTGCTTTTTGTAGGAGGAATTTTATAACTTTGAGTTTAATATTTTAAGGACTATAATATATTAATAAAGTTAAGCGTTGTGTCTAAAGTTTTTTAAATTATAATATGGGTTAACTCTTGACCTCAATCTAGACCATAAGGTCAAAGATGAGGTCGACGATGGAGCGAGTTAACCCAGAAAATGCCAATAAGGCACTGGTATTCCTACATACCGACGGAACACAGCAAGCTGTTTGGCGTCTGACTTCGGTAGGATGGTGGTCGCGAACCAGACGGCCCTTTACAGAGCCTACCACACCGCATAGAAGATAAACAACTTACATTGATTACGAGTATGTTTATGTTTTGGAAAGCTTGAAACCCTGAAGCAACCAGTAGCGGCGCAATCCAAACCCAGTTAAACTGTAGCAAGTTATATTAGCTTCGATCCCGGTTTGCTGAACTTATAATGGGAAGCTATAAATACAACCTGAGTAAAGATACAGCACAACTCTACACTAAGCAGTTAGCAAACTAATTAAAACTAATTCACACGCATTCCCTAAATAATAATTCATAGACCTTTGTATTCGGGTGCTTTCGAAAAACCGAAGATTGCCGAGACACAGCAAGAAATTAGAATCCTTGTACTTGGTATAGCCATATTTTAAGTTAGACTAGCTTTTCGCCCGGGACTTTGTTCCCGTGAGATTTTATGTCGTCCATTTTCCAATGTTTGTAATAGTAATTCTGCTATTCGTGACAGAGACAAATACAACAAATCGAAAGCCATGAAAATCGGTCCGGCCGTTCTCGAGTTATAAGTGTTCAAACAAACCAGACTTTGTTTTATATATTAAGATTTATAACAAATCTTTATCATTTGTATTAGCAGAATTCCCTCTCAAATTCCTTCAATGTAACCTCACTGCTGGTAAATATGATGAGTAGAGTAAGGTCGTTAGTAATACACATGACTAGATTCAAATGAAGATTGGATCGGAAGCCCCACAACTTGTCCGGAGCAGCACGCCACTTCTACTTGTAATGTAAGAGTCCATTGCATTTTATTGAAGCCACGTTCTACTCGGTGGTTTGATTATATAGATGGTAAAGGCACACTATATTAGAGCGTTTTATTCGGTGTCGAAAATAGATCTTGAAGTCGATTTAGATGAGAGGACATCGATACAATGTCATACATACAATTTTATATAATTTATTGCTCACCGACATTATAGAACATGACACAGAGTAAAAGTTACATTATGGACACTAATAAAAATTTTGTTTTTTATCAGCCCATGTGGACTGACTTTAAATTGGTTAGTGAATTTTCAGGAGGTGATTTTCGTCATGAAACTGAACAACTTTTCCCAAGGAACCGATCTGCAATTCTCAAAAAAAATATCGACTTCCCATACGTGCATACAAAGAAAAAACAGCTAGTCTCAAAGATTGAAAAAGATGTATTTCGACCATTGTTCCCTAGGGAAAAAGGTTCAGTCTCATGGGCTGATTCAAGAATTGAAATTACAGGCAAAACACCAAAGGTGAAGATAGATATACTTATACACGAGAACGAAGTCACGGACGAAAAGCTAGTTACTTATAAATAGCATCGCAAAAAGATTATTTCGTTGCATGTCAACAACATCAACTTCAAAAGAAAACAAAATCCTTTTTAATGAGAAACTGTGGACAGTGAACCAATTAAATGCTAAACAAGACAAGCCAAGAAGGGAATTAAAACCGAGACCGAGTCTGAGTAAAAAACTCTGAATAAAACATTTATTAGCCATTATCTGGGTTTCAATTTCTTCCCACTAGCGCTTCGTCCTGTTTCTTATTCGAGGTACATTTGACTATGATCCAGGATTTGGAACTCAAATAATACAGAGGAGCTACTGCCACCTGATTTTCTCCTCTTACAGATCAAGTGAGTTGGTTTATTTTGGGTGTAGCAACCTCACCCATCTTTGTGCTAATGCTGGATTGTGGTCAAGAGGAAACCAGTACCTACATATTTTATAGAACATTTAACTTTCAATTTTTTTTTACTATATTAATTTAGCTTTAAAATCTAAAAGAAAAACACTACTACGTTTATTTTCCCTGTTTAACAATTCGAAATTATAACTTTCATGGAAAATTAAATATATTTTAATCTAATTTAGCCTGTCTTTATTTCCTGTAGGGCTATGATGATCGCTATGACATATTATCTCACGCGCTATCTCTTGGTCACGTGACGCTTTCTCGTAATCTCATTGGTCGAAACAGTCACGTGACCATGAGATAGCGCGTGAGATAATATGTCATAGCGATCATCATAGCCCTACAGGAAATAAAGACAGGCTAAAGTAGATTAAAATATATTTAATTTTCCATGAAAGTTATAATTTCGAATTGTTAAACGCGCGCTATCTCATGGTCACGTGACTGTTTCGACCAATGAGATTATGAGAAAGCGTCACGTGACCATGAGATAGCGCGTGAGATAATATGTCGTGGCGCTCATCATAGCCCAACTGTTTAATTTTAAGATACGTGCGACGAAAAATTATCGCCAAGACATTGTTGGCTCGCCCTTATACACTAAGCGAAGCAAAAAAATATTTAGGTCTGTGCTAACAGCACATAACAAGAGACGTTACAACAGATTAAAAGATAGATGTAGTTCTTCAGGAATATAGTTGAAAAGGTACTATAATAAAGTTTTAAATTGCTGACTTGTAAAGTCCGTAAGATCCATGACCCTTGTTCAACTGTGTTTTCGTAAACAACTTGGGCTAAGGGGAGAAGTGCATGCGGATAATTGCATGGTGCAAGAAACGCAAGCAAGGGCGGCCGGCGTACCTTGCCTAACGAAGTTTTTACCGTACTGATAACAACATTGATAACAAGTTTTTAAGTATTGTAGTGGATTTTTTACTTTTTGTGGGGTTTATGTTATTGCCCTCTGTTGTGATGTGATGTGGGGAATTTTAACTAATACAAAACTACTAAAAACAAAACGATTTTACATCTGCAGATAGATCATCAAATTGCCTAATATACTTTTTTTATAAAATCTCTACTGTCTGCAAAGACTACTTATATTCTTATCTAGTCTATATCATTTTACTGCTAGGCAAACTCAAAAGAGAGAAGAAAAGAAGGACAAGAATAAAAGAAACTAATTATCATGTGTATTATTGAAGGAAAATTATTTGCCAAAAATTAATTCCTTGTCGTTGAAATTTTAAAATCGACAATATTTTGCGGAAGTAAAAGAGATAGTTTTAAAGAAGTGACAAAGGCTGCCTTAAACATAAAAAAAAAAGTTTTACTTTGACTAAGCCACGACAGAGCGCTTGTATGAAAATAAAACATCTTGGGCATCGTGTTTCATAATTATAACAAAATTATACCAACTATTTTCTATACAGAGTGTAAAGGACAGCTTAGAAAATACTTAAATGGTGGAATCTACTCATAACTACGATTGAATACACGTTTTTTTTTTCCGGAAACGTCAAGTTTTCGTTATTTACCTACTTTGACGCTACGCAATGTATTGCCGCGCTGCTTTCAGAATGCGATATACATTGCTGGTTTCCGTGTTTTACCGTTTTACGCTTTTACCATCGTTTGGAAAATGAAAATGAATCATGAAAAAAAAAAATTAAAAAATCCTTAGGAAAATCATTCAGAATCATTGTCTCAATTCAGGGTTTCAGTTTTTGCTTCTTACACCCTGTATAAAAGAAGTGAACCGTGCAGTTTGCAAGCCCAGCGACTCGTTAAGCAAGAAAGTAAAATGCAAATTTGGAATTAAAATGGTTCGCGATCGCGTGCCGCGGCGGAATGATATTCATAAATTATATCCGTCCACTCGAGACAAGCTTACGGTAAAACAAACAACTTTATTATAGAGGAAATATCGACAGCAGCTGCGAAAGGGGTTTGTTAGTCAATGCAATTTTATCATATTGTAATGAGCGTAATGAACCGACGAGCGTTGTAGTAGACAGGCTCTCGAATGGAGACCACGTCTTGGCAAACGTAGTGTAGGACGCCCCCCGTGGAGTCTCACAGGCTACACGATGTTTTCGTTTTCTTAGTTTCACCTACTTCCCCCCAATCCCCGCGATTGAGCGGCTCAGTAAAATCATAAATAAATGATAAATGATTTATTAAACTGTCCGAATAATACAACATAGTTTTACTGAGATAACCACACTAGGCTTGGCCTGTGTCGTGATTATCTTTACATAATGATTAAACAGGGACATTTCTTATAGATTTTCTAGTTGAGCAAAAAAGTATTTGTCTGTGTATGTGTGTGTGTGTGGTGTGTGTGAATGTGTGTGCGTAATTTAGCTTTTCTTATAGTTGTAAAACTACCAACGAGGGAGGAGGTTGCGTCTTCCGATGAATATCATGTAAGTAATGACCATCAAAAGCACTGTCTACCAATAGATTTACGTTATTAGACTGTAGTCATTTTTTTATTTGTTACCTGAAGTAGGTAGGTGTTTTGTGTTTTTGGTTTCTTATATTTTACATTTTTAGAAAAAAATACTAATTTTGTTATAGGAATAAGTTTGGCTATTTTTAATACCTAAAAATGTAACCTAAGTAAATTTAGACTGAAAAGTGTCATCATTTTTTATTTTTTAAATATGTGTGCATATATAGGAGCCTGTGAGACTCCACGTCCGCAGTAGTGTTAAGAAAAAATGACGTCCATACTTAAAGGTTAAAGAAGATAGCGGATAGTGGCTGGATGAAAACAGCGGAGGATCGTGCAAAGTGGCGCACCTTGGGGGAGGCCTATGTTCAGCAGTGGACTGCAATAGGCTGATATGATGATGATGATGATGATGGTAATGAGCCAGACTTAGGTCCGTATTACAGAACGCAACTCAAACTCTGATCTATACTTGAACAGCAGTCGTCTTTGTCGTTTTGATAGTGAGAGAAAAAGACAATCAATACTTAAGTATAGATCAAGACTTGAGTCTCCTTCTGTAATACGGGAAGGTTGCGGGTTAAGATCCTAATGTGGACCTGTACCACTAAATTCGTCTTTTCGGATTAATGTACGGATTTTTCATTAATGATTACTTGCTCTGCTGTGAAGGAAAACATAGTAATGAAACCAGCACGTCTGAGAAAATTCGTTTTCGTAAGGCGCGCGGTTCACCATTCACCAACCCGCATTGGGCCAGCGTGATGGACTGTGGTCTAAATCCCCTTCGTGTATCGAAGGGAGGCCCGTGACCCTCGGTGGGGGACATATGATTGATAAAAAAAAGAAATTTATATTCTCGGCCAGGTTTCCATATTAGACGGGTCTGATGGCAGTTGCTTCACAGTAATGACTTGCTAAATCTCGGATCATGTTGACCATCCTAAATTAGGGCTAAGAAGAAGAGAGAGTATGGAGTTTCTAGATGCGAATGATGTTAGTTTAATTGAACTATGTCGATTGGTAGTACAGACAGGAGCACGGCAGGCTACCCATTTGCATTACGAAAGCCGGCGCCTGATGTGCTGCCGTATACATTGCTTTGTTTGGTTTATATAATCAGTAAATATCACTATGGCATTTAAATGTGAAGATGTTTGTGACACAAGAAATAGCTTTTTTTTATTATAAGATGGTTTAACTCTTGACCTCAATCTTGACCATAAGGTCAAAGATGAGGTCGACGCTGGAGCGAGTTAACCCAGAAAATGCCTATAAAGGCACTGGTACTCCTACGCACCGACGGAACACAGCAAGCTGTTTGGCGTCGGACTTCGGTAGGAGCGTGGTCGCGAACCAGACGGCCCTTTACAGAGCCTACCACACCGCATGAGACCATAGGACGACACCTCAGATCCAGAAAAAAATGAAGAGAACAGATTTTGATGGAATCAATTCGTAGGCTTTCATTTTATCTACGGAAAGATACCAAATATAGATGGAAAAAGTCTAGTTCTTTTATTTGTAAAACGGAAAACAATCCAGGTCTTAAGCACTATTATTTACACGTTTGAGCCCTGCCTATTGATTTATAATACAAGATTGATGGACGAATATGATACCGAATAAAAACCAAGTCATACCTTCTGCTATTTTGAACCTTACTACGTTCACATAAGGCTGAATGTGTTGGGGAGCTTCGTCGAGAACACCCGATTGTACTGTGAATGACTATGCAAATTGTTGGTAATATTTGGATGAAAAATCTCGCGCCTTTGTCTTTGTTATAGCTTGATGATTTGTTGGTCTATTTTTTTGTTTTTTCTTTACATAGGGTGTTTTAAAGTTAGCAAAACTTTAGGAGCTGATTTTCCCTGTGAACTGATTGTAGACCACACTGTACGAAATTAGAAAAAAAAACACAGATTTCGTACCCCACACGACTATCGAGCACATTGGAAGTGAATCTACGGAATTCGAAAAAATGTCGTTCTGACTTAGGCTACAGGGAAAAGTCTTAACCCGATCGTCTTTGTTTTAGACTCAAAATGTAGCTGACTGAATTGTCCAGAGGAGTCTTTCACAAATTTTTGATATCATTCTTCGTTTCCAAAATATCCAGCGCTAAAATTAAAAATTCGGAAAAAAATGATTTTTTTTAACTATTTCGGCCATAACTTTTTTCGTTTTTGACTTTCTTGATTAATTCTTTTTGCACCTTACAGTTCTTATATACACGCGTCTTTAGAGCTTTTTTTGAACATCATATCTTCACAACTCTTTGAGATATAAGGGGATCGCAATTTTTCGTGAAATCGGAGCCTATACTGGAGCGAACGAAAATACATTTTCTAATGTCAAAAACGACTTTTCATTCTATAGCAATCAGCTAATCGCACAAGTTGTATGGAGAGGCGTATTTTTTTTTCGTCGACTAACTTATTTTAAGTCAGTAAATGGGGAAGTCACCAATATCGAGTTAAGAAACCCTTTAAGGGTTGTAATACCTCAAAGCTTCGTCCGTTGATCAGCAGGGTGCACCGCTAGCAGGTGACGATAACGATTTATCAAGATCATTCTAGTAATCCTCTTTTATCAAGCGACTATAGAAAGTCTGTAAATAATCCGAAACTTTTGATTATATTAATGTTTCTGATGATCATTGAGCATTACTGCCTTATATTTTAAGGCTTTTACTGAACTGAAGTTATTTAAGAAAGTATTTTTCAACACATTTGCTCATAAAGTGGGTCTTATGTCATTGTTTTGAGGTTCATAATGATATGTATTACCCAGCCCGTGAGTAATAAAAATAAAGCACAAGTACGTAATGTTTTTTTTTCTTAATTTCAGCAAAGAGATCAGATCTTATTTGATATTTAAAATTAAGTGTAAATATTAAACTATTTGTAAATAAAAATATAATTACACTAAATCATTTAAATTTAACAGGAAATTATCATTTATTTATGCTAAAACGTGAAAATATACAGTTAAGTATTGTTTTATTATTTGGCTGTATACTTGTCAATGTGATACTCATTTTGCGAGCGAAAAAAGAAAAAATAATCGCGCCTCTTTTCATTTTAGATGTTTTCACTTGGTCTTCACAAAAGGCATTTGTATTCATCAATTGTTATTATATTGTCAGAAATACAACACAAAAAATGTCTTCCTCAAGTGCAGAACAGGAAACCTACGTGGATACACCGCCAGAAATACTTTCCGAGACGCAACATGCAAGTAATAGCTTGTTGCGGTCAATATCAAAGGAAAGTTTTTATTTCTTTCTTTCCTCGCAAATGTGTTGAAAAGTATTTTACGGTATTTTCAATAAAATATAGTCGCAACTGTCCTCAAGTAGTACTTAAATCCCTACTTAATATTATAAATGCGACTACTGAACCGATTTTGATGAAAATTGGTACAGAAATAGATTAGACCTTGGCTACATTTTATCACACAGCTGGGCACGATACAACCTGAATTCCACGCGGGGGGAGCCGCGGGTGGAAAGCTAGTAATAAATAAATTACGCAATGACCCACATTGAAGGCTCCCTTTGTATCGCTGTTCCTTTGGGAGAAACACAGAAACAAATACACCCAGACATGTTTCTCAAGCAAATGTTTGCCTAGACCGGAAATCAAACCTGGGAACAATGCAACTAAAGGCAAGTTTATTAGCATTTGAGCCTTTGTACCAAGGTAGATAGATGGAAATGGATGAGAGGGATCTCTTGGCACAGACATAATCATGATTAAAAGAGGGTTTCGACGCTTAGTTGACTGTTAAAGTAATTTTAGTTTGTTTGTTACGCTTTTACGCCTAAAGTGCTGAACCGATTTTAATGAAATTTTATCACACAGCTGGGCACGATTATAACCTGTAGTCCACGCGGGTGGAGCCGCGGACGGAAAGCTAGTTTTAATAAGGATTAAAAGTATAGTAAGGAGTAAATTGAAGGAAGTAAACCGAGTAAACCGGATAGTAATATACTTAAAATACCGATATATACCCTTGCAAATCACCTTTAAGACAGAAAATAGACAAAGTAAAACGTATACACAAAAAAAAGCAAGTACGACCTTGTCACTAAACAGTTATTTCTTCAAGGAGAACCCACGGTATAAGAAACCATTAACCACAAAGAACAGTGCAAAGAAATAAGAAATATGTACTGGCTGACTTTGAAAATGTTGAAAATTCAAAGATCGTTTCTGTTTCTGTACTACAATTCACGAATCTTTGCTAATATTGCTATCAGAAGCGAATCAGTTCACCACATACTATACATATGATCTAAACATATCTCTTTCGCCTTCTCTTTTATAATTAGCTGTATACACGCTCGTCAAATTCGGATACTCCTTTCTCAGTACATTAGCAATTTGGCCAAGTAAGTTTGTCTAGGGCCTGTTCCGACGCGACCCTTCCAACTACATAGAATCGCACTGTATATTTTTTTCGTCAATCTTTTTCACACATATTTTGTAAAAGAGAAACAGTTATTTGGCAGCACATGTTTCTCGGTTGTTTGGACTTTACTACGGACCCACGACTCTCTAGAGTGAAGTCGCCTACAAATAATGAAACTCGGGAGGAAATCTTTGAATTTTGTTACTTGTAGGTATGTGTGTGTCAATAGAACTTTGCGGACAGATCTTGCGTTAATATTATCAAGTCTTCTTCTTCTTTCGAATCGATGGCTCATCGCGACAAAATTTTGTCTACTTTGCAACAAGTAATATGAGTCTGTAGTTCTCCGTACGAGACACAGATGGCGCTAACCTATAAGCACGACGTAAGTGCTTAGTAAGGGAATGAGAAATTTCGCCGCTTGACTTGAAGGCCAGGAGATCTGATCCTGGGGTCGTGGGTTCAAGTCCCATTCGCGCCGAATATTTTTCTTTCCCTAAAAATTATTTGTGAATATTCCTCACGCGGGTAAGCGTTTTAAAAATACTAAAATTTTGTTTGCCCAGTACTGAGCCACAGCGAAAGCACTGTCGGAGTCGTTCATTAAGTCCTCCGTGGTACAAGTCTTCGGACATTTGGGACATGAGGTTAAGTGAGCTATGGTCTGCGGCATTATCCCGCACTTTTATCAAGGGATATCCTCTGTATGCTTGTGTGTACACGCGTAAGACCTTTTTGGGATCAAAAGAAGTTTCTCCCGGCTTGCAAGTAACTTAATCAAGTACTAAAATTTCCTTCCACGCTGGAATGGGAGTGAAAGAAAAACTTAGAATGTGCCAGCTGCCTACTCTTCCCATGCATACTGCAAAAGCATACTGCAAAAGTCAGTAAGTGGGACATGAGGGTCTTGCTGTATAATGGGCGAAAGGCTGACCACCTCTCACCATTACACATGTTCCATCTAATAACCCTCACCATTTGTGTCAAACGTGGCATTAAGTGGTTTTCTAGAACCACTGATGCTCTGCCTACCCCGTTAGGGATTACAGGCGTGAGCATATGTATGTATGTATGTAAGTAAAATTTTCAACAAAAAGACAGTAATAGGTCGTCATTATTTTTGTAATTCCCAAAATTCGTTCATAACGCGATATTTCTCCTTAAAAGTAGGCAGCTATTAATTTCCGGCCTTCTCGCGATTTGCATGTCAAAAGAACCCGCGACCCTTGCCTCGCACGTGACTCGCATGCGATACTGAACCAATGCGATCTAGTTAATCCTTACTAATAATTTTAACTGCTTTCTGTTTGTACGTCTGAGTGGATTAGGATTTCTTTATTTTATTTATTCCTTTAACAAAATACTTTAAGCTGTCGGTCCCGGCTGTTGTCGATTGACTACAGTCGTTAAAATTAAGTCAGAGACCATTGCGCGGTTTGAAAACTTTAACACCAGGGTTAGCCAAGTTCACCACACGCTTGACTATACCTACACAATAAGAAGAAGAAGATAAAATACTTTGTGTTTTTAATTGGCTTTTTGCACTGCTCAGTGTGTGTGGAGGCATGTTGTACAAACTAGTAGGTAGGACGCGAGGGATTTTTGCTGTATTGTGGACGAAGGACTGATAATCTATAACCGTGTGGATCACCACACTACACGGTTTATTCTCAACCGATCACGGTTGAAAATAAAACCACCCCATCTCTTTCCGTAGGTGTCGTAAGAGGCGACTAAGGAAACACAAATGAGACCTGCCTCCTAGTAATCCATCCCAGGCAACGACACTTCATTTTTTTCTGAATCTGAGGTGTCATCCTATGGTCTCATGCGGTGTGGTAGGCTCTGTAAATGGCCGTCTGGTTCGCGACCACCCTCCTACCGAAGTCCGACGCCAAACAGCTAGCTGTGTTCCGTCGGTGCGTGGGAGTACCAGTGCTTTTATAGGAATTTTCGGGGTTAACCCGCTCCATCGTTGACCTCATCTTTGACCTTTATGGTCAAGATTGAGGTCAAGAGTTAACCCATCTTAAAATAAAAAATAAAAATAAAAAAACCACTTTACTCAATACTGTTCCATCTAATGACCCTCGGAATGTAAGTCAAATTTGGCGTCTAACTACATGACGTTTAGCCTACCCCAACAGGGAATTACAGGCGTAAGAGCATGTGTTACTTTGATTAAAATTAAAATAAGGCTCTGCTGGAAGAAATTTCTTTACATACATAAGATGTGCCTTAAGTAATGTGTCTGTATATATTTTTACTAGAGGTTGCTCAGGAAATTTCGAAAATCCTTTCTTAGTGTTTGTCTACGTCATAAAAGTAATAATAATAATTAAAAAAACTTTTTGAGAAATTTCAGCTTTCTAAGTCCAAGCGCTTGGGCTGGGCGTTGATGAGTCAGTGAGTGAGGAGCTCCAATCTACACCAATAATATAAAGAGGAAAGATTTGATTGTTTGCATTGAATAGGCTCCGAAACTACTGGACCGATTTGAAAAATTCTTTCACCATTAGAATCCCAAATTATCCGTGATGAACATAGGGTACATAATTTTCCCGAATTCCCACGGGAACGAAGTCCCGAGCGGAAAGCTAGTTTTATATATTTAGATAAAGAAAATAAATAAAATAAAATACAATAAAAGAAAATAAAGCCGGAATAATGACTTCGAGGGAATTAATCTCAGAGAACGGTGGCCTAGTCCGCATAATAAGTGTCAGCGTATCAGCTAGGACCACAAATCACGCGCCGTTAAGCCTCCACGCTTATTATGAACCGTAACGTAATAACGTAAAGACCTGTTGACGTGTCCGTTTGCATTATTATAACTAGCACCTCCGTTACTTTGACTGTGGCGTTTAATTTTTTTTAAAAGGCCTGTCTCTTAAGTTAACCTATGAATATAGGGTGTAAGGGACGAAAATTGGGAAGGTAACATTGTTTTTGACATTTTAATTCAATATTTTTAGGTCTAAGAATTTATTTAGTAATTGTTTTATCATTTTATAAATTTCAGTGTCACACCTGATCGCACTTAACGACTTTTTGTGAAATTTTCTTTTGCATGAACGATAAATAATAAAAAAATTGACGTTTCCGTTCAGAAAAGCTGAAGTAATCGAGATGGTGTAGCCGTTTAATAGAGCGGGACACCAAATTTAAATTTTACAGTTATTTATTATGGTAAGTTGCTGAAATTTTCCGATCTTGTAAGTGTACCTTGAACTCAAAACGTTCGCAAAACACTGAGCTAGATAGGTACATAGGTAATCATGTAGCGATACCTATATACAAGCTAAGAAGAGGCCCTTATTCATCGTATGCGTACTCTTAATACGAGTGGGGTCCAGCCATTAACGCATTGTTCCACTCCCTGCAGGTAATGTGGACTCTTTGGTAAAGGTCACGGAGACATCATTCGGTTGGTTATTATATGGTATTGTATAGTATAGAATGTAAAATATACCGGGCTTTAGGTAAATCTCTTTCAACCTCTGGGGTGCTAAATCAGTCCATGAAACTGAACAACTTTCCCCAAGGAACATAGGTCAAAATACAAAAAAGAAAAATTGATCTCCCATACAAACTTCATCAGCATATAGCGCATTTTGTATGGGAGATCAAAATATTTTTTGTATTTTGACCTATGTTCCTTGGGGAAAGTTGTTCAGTTTCATGGACTGATTTAGTACCCGAGAGGTTGAAAGAGATTTATCTAAAGCCCTGTACAGCCCTAAGAAAACCCCTTTGCGAATAGGCGTAGAGTCAGTAGCGTCAAAAGAACTAATGTGTATGTATGTATTTAAATCCTTTAATGTATGTATTTAATGTAATTTTGACTTAGTTTAAGTAACATCCCGAATGTTTTATAAAATAAAGATATTTTGAGTTTAAGTTTAAGACAATGTTGAATGTATAATGATTCTGTTAAGTTCTCGTAAGTTTTGACTTCTACATTACAGTAACACGTTTCAAATTATATCTCTCCGAATATCTATCAAATAATGGAGCCACAAAGAGCTCTGCCTACCCTGACAGGGAATATAGGCGTGAGTATATGGATAGGGTGGTTAATATTTTGCCTCGGTTCGAAACAAGCAAAAATCTAAATAAATAGTAAGATTCAGAGTCAGGGTTTGTTCAGTTTCATTTACGTATGATCATATTTGCTACATACAGCAAGATTTTTTTTAGTTAAAATATTTGTATGATCCTTCAAAAAACTCCATAAAACAGTAATCCAGTAAACTTTCACTAAAACACCGCACATTTAACACACATCGCACTCTATCATCACTTTTACGAGTAGAAAATAAAAAAAGAAATTAATTTATTCGGCACTGCACTCGCAAATATTCCCGCGATAAAATTAAAAAGAAAAAGTAAAGAGTGTTCACGTCTTTTTCACTGGCCGCAAATAATGTGTTCGGAATTTGAAGTTTCAAAATGGCGGGTGGCGTGCGGCCGGCGCGCGCGAGCGGGCTTTCTGCCGCGCGGCCGCCGCCGCCACTGCGCTAAAGCCCGCCACACACTAATAAATACACCGGCATGAACCGATCGCGGCATCTGCAATAATTGATTAGGAATATGCGTCTTACGGTCGGAATTGCCGAAATGCTAAGTATCACGGAAGGTTGACTATATGATAATGTAATAAAACACCAAACCGCATTGGGCCAGCGTGGTGGACTATGGCCTAAATCCTCTTCATGTTTCGAAGGGAGGCCCGTGCCCCTCGGTGGGGACGTATATGGGCTGGTAAGAGAGATATGTTAGTGAATTTAAATTTTAACTATGTATATATTAATTGTTAATCTTTAAATTAGAACTATCTAAAATGTAAAAATATCGAGTTTCAAAATTCCATTTTACCAATAAATTCTATGAACTGCAAAAAACTACGAAATAAATGTAGTAAATTAAAAACTGCTTGAACGTTTGCTTGAAATATAAAAAGAAACGAATTTTAATCGATACTTATTATTCAGGAAAGGAAATTTAATTCAATATTCATGCCAAGACATACAGATAATGAGCACAAAACGAGCTCATCTTTCCAGATGTGCCAGTTTTAAGTTAATTATAAAACATTGGGAGATTGGCTTACATCTGAAATTACACGTTTAATCGTCACGTATGCGGAACCCCTTATCTCACCCGTTTGCGTGTCTTGCAAGTTTGTGACAGAAGTCGTATCAGCTTAATACGAATACGACTCGTGACGTGTACAGTGGAGCGGCTACATTTGTTTTAAAATGGCGAATAAGTTATGTTTTATTTAAATATCTCGGCTAATTACTTATCTACTAAACGTTAGTGTGTAAATATATTTCTATAATTGAAATAATTCCGTTTTAAAATTGTAGAATTATTATCGAAAAATAAACTTAATAGGGTGTAATACTCAAACACTTTTTGAATTCCAGTGGAAATTTTAAGCGCAATTTACTGATAAACAGTTGCAAAATTATCGCTAGTTAAGAGCTCAACATGAGTAGTCTGCTATGCTGCCCTGTGTACCTTATCATTATTTAACTACTTACATAAAGTACACGCAACTCGGAGGTAAATGTTAACTTTTGTTTACCGTCCGTCTGCTACATAAACGTAGCTGTCTGCTACGAACGTCTACGGCGTAGCTCGTAGCACGGTCGTAGCACGTGTTGCACTGAAATATGTACCTGCAACAAAAGTTTTCGACTCTTTATTTTCAAGTTTTCACATTCTTTTTGTATGAGTTTATTTTGTTACATTTTTATTTATACACTAGCTTTCTGCCTGGGACTTCGTTCCCGTAGAAGTTTCATAAAATCCTTCCTTTTTCTTTGCCTACGTTATAAAATAAAACGGGCAAGTGCGAGTCGGACTCGCGCACGAAGGGTTCCGTTCATTACCTATAAAACCGTCCAAGTGCGAGTCGGACTCTATAAAAACGGCAAAAAAATCACGTTTGTTGTATGGGAGCCCCCTTAAATATTTAATTTATACTTCTTTTTATGTTAGTTGTTATAGCAGCAACCGAAATACATCATCTGTGAAAATTTTAACTGTCTAACTATCACGGTTCATAAGATACAGCCTCGGACAGACTTATCTATAAAAACGAGCAAAAAAAATCACGTTTTTTGTATGGGAGCCCCCTTAAATATTTACTTTATTTTGGTTTTTAGTATTTGTTGTTATAAGGCACATAGAAATACATCATCTGCGAAAATTTCAACTGACTAACTATCACGGGTCATGAGATACGGCCTGGTGACAGACGGACGGACGGACAGCGGAGCCTTAGTAATAGGGTCCCGTTTTTTCCCTTTGAGTACGGAACCCTAACTAGTTTTCACATTTGTTTTGTATGACTTTATTTTCTTACATTTTTATTAATACACTGTAGGATTTCGTAAAATCCTTCCTTATTCATTGCCTACGTTATAAAAGGAACTTATGGCCAAATTCAAGCTTTCTAAGTTCAAGTGTTTAGGCTGGGCAATAACGAGTCAGTGAGACGGGGCATTCAATTTTATATTTTAAGATGAACTAGCTTTTCGTTTGTGACTTCGTTTCTGCAGAAAAGAATCCTAATGTCACTCTTCAATAATCAGGACAAAAAATAAATAAATAAACAGACACATTTATAATCTTCTTCTTCTTATCGTGTTGTAGGTATAGTCAAGTGTGTGGCGAACTTGACTAACCCTGGTGTCAGAGTATTCAAATCGCACAATGGCCTCTGACTTGATTTTAACGACTGTAGTCAATCGACAACAGCCGGGACCGACAGCTTAACGTGCCTTCCGAAACACGGAAACGCTCGTGATAAATTGCCACTTTGGTCACCCATCAGGTTCCCTGCTTTTGTGTACGTTGCTTAACCTCACTGATCGGTTGAAATCAGCGAGAGCCACTGGGCTACGAGCATTTATAATATTAGTAAAAGTGTAAAAAAAATATTTCTAAAATACTTCGAAGTAGCACCGAAAGTCATCGTATTTAAAAACACATTTTATTGGTTTTTAAGTGACTTCCACAGATTCAAGTGTTGAATCTTTCCCGCAGCCCACGTGGTGTCAGCGACCGGGAATCGATTACGCAGCACTCGTTGAGATTGCATAAATATTGGCCCAACCCGACAACTCATTAACACGGTGATCGACCTACTTAAAAAAAGGCATTTAAAAAAATATGTTTTTTTTTGCTATAACACCAAGTCCCTATTAGTTAAGGCGACTACAGCACCCGATAAAGGCAGCACACATAAGAATAGTGCCATCTCCGTCTCTCAACAGGCCTGGGCCGGCAGTGCGAGCAGTGTCGATACACGAAATTTACGGACTATTAAAACGTGCGTGCGTAAAAACATGTTCGAAAGTTAGAAAAATGAGATTTACAGAAAGGTAACAGCTTGAATAGAAAAATGCGTTAACTACTTATCGAGAGTGTTCAATCACGAACATTTTGATAGCAAATTCAAGTTCCTGTGAGCATTATCTATCGTTTTTACAGCTTATAAGATACACAATATTGGGTATTTAGAGGTGACTTTGTGAGCTTTTTCTATCGAACCAAAAGTGCTGAATCTGTTTTCAGCAAACTACTTATCTAGTTTATGTCCTGAATATTACCGTGGTATTTTTTTCTTCGATTTAATGCAGTGCGTCATGCTTATCTACGCATCATAAAATCGTAATTTAGGTGCTGTAGTCGGCTTAAGTTCGGTTTTGGGACACCACATGCTCATAGTTTTTATTTTACATTATTGTTTTATGTTACGCAATAATCTTCACAGCTTTCAAATACTGCATTAACATTTTTTTACATGTTCCTGCCAATAATAAAGATTTTACACATTGAACTCTAGTTCTAGTTAAAAATCTTCCTGAAATGTTTAATATAAAATTGCCACAGTAAGGAAGAAACTGTAAGTAACTGTTTCATTTGAATAACTTTAGTATACTGGGTGAAAAAGAACCTCCTAGTTATATTCAAAATCCTGAACCAGGATCACTCAAAGAACAAATTTATGAAAAAAACATTTTTTTTTTAATATTATTTTAAAAAGGGAATAGTTCGTTTTTTGTCTAAACGTAGACATTACTCCTACACTAGGCACGCGAGGGATGCGAGTAGCGCTCGGGGGGTGCGCTGCGTTTAGAAAAAATATCCCCCCCCCCCCAAAATTAATAATAATAAAAAATAAAAAGTGTTCAGTAAGTGATACTGGTTCAGGATTTTCAATAAAGCTAGGAGGTTCTTTTTCAACCTCTATAAGTTTCTATTTCACTTAGTATTCTTAAATTGTAGTAAACGATTATTATTATTAATTTAATATTAGGAATAGACATATACTTTATTACACACCATAGATTACACAAAAACATTACAATAACAGACAAGGACAGAAAACAGAAATGTACAAAAGGCGGCCGTATTGCTAAGGTAGCAATCTCTTCCAGGCAACCTTTGGGTAGGAAAATAATGAAAAAAATATAAACCAGAGCGGGTGGTGGCTAACAATTAAAAAATAATAAGAATAAAATATATTTATATATTATATAGACATAAACTATAGCTCTAATACTTAAGTACATAGAAGTAAAATTAAACCAATAATAATGAACTATTAGAAAAATCCTAACGAAAGGATGGAAATGTCTCACGTAAGTATTATAAAATAACGTTGGATTATACATATGATTATAAAAATAATAATTTATTTCCATATCGTTTTAGTTACATCAAGAGTGTAATAATAATTTATCAAACAGCCAATACAGGTAAACTACATAATAATAGATCTTTACCTATGAAATTGCAGATTTTTTCTGAAGCTTTATTTTATTCATAATTTATTTGATTGAACAGCTATTACTCAAATTGTTTTTCATTTAAAACCTTGGCCATATAACGGAGATATTGAGTCAAATTAATACATATTCATTTTAGATTTATTTGCTGAGAAAGAAGCTCAAATATAGCTCGTTTTATCCGTTCCCCGTTTCATTGCTTATTTTTGCTGTACCGTTGTTACAGTTACAACTTTCAATAATGTAAGTATGATGAAAATTAACTTAATGTTGTCCAAACCTTCCCACAAAATTTTGCTAAATTTGGATTTCGCGTTCCCTAGAAAAATCTAAAAACGTTAGTATGGAAAATTCAGTTTTCCAAAAATATTGTGTGAAAAACGGCAATTTCAATAGGTAAAGACCACATTTCATAGGTACATAGTACAGTCTGTTCCCGCAATAAAGTATCCAAATTAGAATGAACTTGGTCCTTTAACTTGGGGCAATGAGTTTACTAAGATAGTATTCAGAGCCTTTCGATCAACCAAAGGTAAAATATAAGTCCTCCATAACTAGTTCTCATCAGTTTAGGTAGGGCTTACGCAACACCTTTATTACAGCCGTTCAGAGCACGTGCCTTCAATATAAGGCAACGGAACCACGATAAAATACCTCCTGCCTTACAAAAATGACAAATTACGTAATTTTGTGACGAATTTTCATACTTTTTCTAAGATTTGTGCAAAATAGAGTCGCTTTTCGCGCCTGTTCTTATGAGTTATGTTATTTTTTTCATATTTCCGAACTGCGCAAGGAATTTAGACGCGATTTAGGGTAAAAGAGGGGAGAAATCGCTGTGGCACCGGGCAGATTCGAGTTCAGTAGGGTCCTTACTAATTTAGAAATTTGCCACCAGTCTGCTAGTGAATAAGCTTCTTTTAGGTGAGCTTACTGCCGTACTCAAAGACGTCAATTAAAGTTAAGTACTGTTAAACTCTGATGTTGTCCCTTTCAGTCTTGTTGGTATAAACAAGGATAGCATGACATTTAATTACTTCTAAACTTTAATTGACGTCTCTGAGTACGGCAGTTAATAATATAAACCCCTCTCTTAGTTGGTATTTTCTTTCCGTTGTGCGCAATTCTCTCTTCCCATCTCATACTATTTCTCACCGGTTAGGTTAGCTGGTTAGGTTAGTTTTCTAGAGATAAGCTTGCTTTTGTATACTATTTTTGTGTAAAATATTTCTTACTTTGTTTGTGCAATAAAGAATATATCATAATAATACATTCTCGACCGGGTTTTTGCCCCAGCACTAGAGACAGGTAATAGTGAACCTACCTTATATAAAAATAGATTTCCGGCCACTTGGACTACATGTTATATCGTGCCCAACTGTGGGATAAAATGTAGCCTCTGTTCTTTCCCAGGGTCTAATCTATCTCTGTCCCAAATTTCATCAAAATCGGTTCTTTAGTTTAGACATGAAAGACAGACAGACACAGTTACTTTCGCATTTATAATATTAAGTAAGGATTATAATATTGCTACAAAATGAAAACGATAATTTCCATGCCAAAGAAATTAGCAACACTGTGCCTCGCATACATAGGATCCGTTAAATCAGTGTTTTTCAGTCTTTTTGAATTCGCGACCCCTTTGGATCATATAAAGTTCTGGCGACCCCTAAGGTCCGTAAGACACTTACTGCTTCGGAGACTTTAAAATATAATAAAAGAGTTTGAAGCGGGGTAGACGCGGAAGGTGACGGTAGGCATCATTATAGACAGCCTTTTAACTGAAATTGTCTTATTTTAGTGTAAAATTTACAAATTATTGTCTTTTTCTTTTACCTGCGACCCCCGGAGTAAAGCTTCACGACCCTCCTAGGGGTCGCGACCCACAGTTTGAAAAACACTGCGTTAAATAAAGGATTCTTGAACATTCTGCTTTACTACAAAAAATCTTTAAACACCACGTAGACAATGTCTAAAACTGACCTTTGTAATTTTTTTATACACAAAAAATTACATAAGCTGGTTTTAAACATTGCCTGAACGTTTTAGTTTTATTTTCCGTTGTAAGGCCTTATGCCATTAAGCATGTTTAACGAACCCTGGGTTTTCACAACAACACCACGAATTTAGTATTGTCGTGATTCATAATTTTAAATGTGTTTCGTGACACATTTTTCCAAACATAGGCACAGTTCTTGGCTCGCGATTGGTAAAACGTTGACCAACCACATGCTAAGAACGCCATTTTGAAGAAGGGAGTAAAAAGGGAGAGGGAATACGGCTGCTGGCCGAGCCCAAGCAGTCAGTTTTTAGCGAGCACACGAGTCGAACAGTTGTCTAGAAAGACATTATATTGTTAAGAAGTAACCAAAGTTGTAATTTTACTAGTAGACAATTTGAAGAAATAAATCAAGATTATCAAGATATACTGCTTATTTATTGAGTTCACCAAAATTCAGCAGCGGGATGACTACGCTCACATCACCAAGGAAAAAGAGGGTATGTTTTTAATGCAGTTTTAAATTCATGCATTTTACTAATTGTTCTTTAAGTCACCTATTACGATTATATAATCAGAATTTGTTTCGCGGCACCTAGTTGAACATTGGATTGGTATTGCGGCTATGGCCAGGTCATGTCTGTCTAATGCCAATTTGATTGAATTGCTGAAAACACTCGGCCAAGGCTACTCTTTGGCAGTGTTTTCATGCGATAAATTGTTAGAAGCCAGCCGCATTTACACAGCTGTACTGATTGCAAACGATATCTTCTTGTCAGAATAGCATTCGGTTAAGGCAACTCCTTAGTAGTGCTATTCCAGTACAATTACGTCAATTCATTGCATACACCATTGGGTCAAGGCTACTCCTTGATAATGTTGTCGTGTAATGATTTGGGGTAGCAGAAAATTCATTAAGTTGGTTGCAATCATAAATTCAGTCGGTTATCATGTGTCCGTTTTTTTTTCTTTCTCGTAAAGTAAAAACGTATAAATTGTGGCTTAAAGAACAACTGTTCAAAATTCGGATTATGTTCGTTACTTACACGATACAGGTATTACGTAATAAAAGCGTACCTACTCATATTAATTTGCTAGTACTGTACAAGATATGTGAACATAATTTAAAATTTGAATAATGTTAAATGTTGTCATACTACCCCAGTATAGAAATCCAATTAATAAATCGGTTTGGCATTCTCCCAAGGCATGACCCGGAAATGTTAACCTGATAAGCATTATTAGACCTTCGTTAAGACAGTTTGGTTCGGGCTACTCCCGGATAACTTAGTCTAGCGATATCTAATAATTGTAATCTTCTCTTAATACAGTTCTATAACCGGCATGACCAGTTGTAGCATTTCGGTCAGGGCTACCCTCTGACAATGCTATACTGGGCTGCAAAATAGTGATTGAACATTTTTTTTATTGCCTTGTGCGGTCCAAATAATGTTCTCACTTGAGGTTATTTGCATCGAGCTACCGTCATTAGAACTCGAGTACGAAACCCTTGTCGTTTTAATTAGAAGTGTATGACAACGTTTAACATTCTTACGACCTCTTCTATTTCATAATTATTATTTACAGTAACATTTTCAGAGAATGTAAATTAGTCTATGTGAGGTACAGTTTTGCAGTACTTATTTATATAATTGTGTAGCTAGGCGAAATTAGAGGAGACTAAGTGTGTCTCTTACATAGTGACAGAGGAGGCCAGGTGTGTCTCTTGATTAGTGATAGACGAGACTAAGTGTGTCTCTTGCTTAGTGATAGACGAGATTAAGCGTGTCTCTTGCTTAGTGATAGACGAGATTATGTGTGACTCTTGCTTAGTGATAGACGAGATTAAGTGTGTCTCTTGCTTAGTGATAGACGAGACTAAGTGTGTCTCATGCTTAGTGATAGTCGAGACTAAGTGTTTCATGCTTAGTGATAGTCGAGACTAAGTGTTTCATGCTTAGTGATAGTCGAGACTAAGTGTCTCATGCTTAGTGATAGTCGATACTAAGTGTCTCTCATGCTTAGTGATAGTCGAGACTAAGTCTATCTTATGCTTAGTAATAGTTGAGACTAAGTGTGTCTCTTGCTTATTGATAAGGGACTAAGTGTGTCTCTTCCTCTTATGTGTTTAAAAGAGCTTTGTATTTCTCTTATTTACTTGTCAAATAAGCTGTGAGATTACGTAATCAGTACATAAAAAGGGGATGTAGAATTTGTAGTTTAACCACCTCTTTATGTTCGGGTAAGCTCAGTTACTTGAATTAAGTCGGCACTGTGTGCCATTTGAGGTTGGCCGCGTGCGCCAGTGAAAACAGTCAGTTTCTTTGTTGAATAAAGACTCTGTGTGTCGTGATACTTATTGGGAAATCACTATAATTTTGTACTGACACAGAATTTATTTTCACTACATACATTATTCGACAAAGTTACTTAATTAAGTACTGACAGATATATCGTTTGTGACAAGAAAAGCAATATCAGCCAATCTTGCTCAATAGACTTGTACTTAGCTGGATTGAGATTGTACGAGTTAAATTTTGCCCTTGTTACGAGTATTCTTTCGCTTGGGAATAGAATGAGTAGCTACTTTAGTATAATACCCACAGTACAAAAAAAAAAAAAAAAAAAACGATTGTTATAAGCAGCTTTGATACTCAGTCAGTTTACTGTTTGAATGAGTTTAGTTACTACTTTAGGCTTACAAGGTCTTGAAGGTCTTCAGGTCAGCTATTGGAATGGATATCTACTCAGAGGAGTGTATGATTTCAGAGTATAACGCTGCCCAATGTAAGGTGAGATGAACACGGCGATGACGATATATCAATCAGGAATGGAGGTTTCTCAATAAGTTACCCAATGAAAAAAGCACGCAAAGGAAGGAACATGCGCAGTCATTGGCCTACTTTGAAGAAAACTAGCCGAAGTTATCGTTTTATCAGAGTTTTGGTAAAAATCCGCATCAAAGAGATAGACTAAGTTTGATGCCCAACTTTGTTCATTAAAGAAAAAAAAATTAGGTATAAGATCTAGCTTAACAAAGTTATTTAAAAGAAGAGTTGTACTTTAGTTTACTTTATTAAGTTGGTTTCTTGTCATCTATCTTATACGTTTACCTAACTAAATTTTATCAAATACGAAATTGGTATAATTATGCTTTATCTTTAATAGTTCATTTGTAAACAAAGCAGATATATTGTGATTTCAACGATAAGTCACAACGTAAAGGTACTAAGTTTTTGTATATTTTTAGTATTGTCAATAAATATGTTAAGAATTGCTCATGCGGCCGGTCTGGTCGAGTATTAGTGGCGCTGCCTCTTGCCCATGCGGCCTGGGTTCGATTCCCAGACGGGGCAAACATTTGTGTAAAAAGATGTTTGTTCTCGGGTCATGTGTGTTTGTGTCTTGTCTTTATGTATGTTCCGAGGGACCCACGACACAAGGAAAAACCTTAGTGTGGGCTTTGAGTGTGTAACGGTAATGTAATTTATGCGACCATTTTTACTATTTTATTGTTTACTGGTTGCAACAACATTAATCTTTTGTGAAGACCTGTAGTTTGCAGTTTTAGCCGTGTGAACATTTCGAGTTGCATTTAAGTTGAAAATCAGTACATCTCACGTTCCACAATATCTTTGTACAACACTTTACTGAATTAGTAGTAGCAGTACTGCATAGCTAGCATAGCCCGCGAAGAACTCACGCTTCGCGTTCCTTGGATGACGGTGATATTATACTAGGGACACAGGTAATATTACCCAGGGCACTGCCCAAGGCTTGCTCGCCCTCTGGCGTTGTAAATTCGATATTTGAATGCGACGCATTACACTAAGAAGCACGTTGAACTTGAGCTGTTATTGAAGTCAATTATTACAGTAGAATATTTACGTAGAATAAAGGAGTATATATACCGAGCATAGCAGAAATGTATCTTCAGAATAAGTCTTTTAGTTCAAGAGTATAATGTAATATTGTCAGATCAAACCAATGCACCACTCATTTAAACTACATTCAATCTATGCGACATCCAATAACGCATTCTAAACTGTTTTAAAACTTCATTTAAAATTGCTTTCGGATGAGATTAATGATTTTGTCAATTCGTCTTTATCATAACTTGGCCGAATAGTTTAACACAAAATAAAACTCGTAAGCTTATAACAACACGAATGGTCATTTTCTGTCACATCCAATGTTATCAGTATATAATTTATGTAGATTTTACTAAAACTATTTTAAATTTATGTCTTTGCCACGTTGGAAATGTGTTACTTGTTCAATTAATTACAGTCATCTGATTGCGTATTACAATGTCATAATCATTACTTTTTTTTAAGAGTCCAGAATATAATATTTCGGGACCAACTGAAACCACTCGACAACCATACGGATTACATGTTAGTGTATGCCGTTTGGCAAACTAAGTTAAATGCTTTTCTCAACCATATTTTTTTAGTCCGAAATTAAAAGTGGGTACTCATGCAAATAAAAATTCAAATGTTTAGTGATATTGAACACATTTCAAGTCTGCCTTTTCCAGTAACACATAACATTACGAAAATAAAGGTGATAGTAAGTAGGTATTGCGTTCATAACAATCCGTAGTGTAACCAAAGCTGCACAAAAATTAACCATCTAATGACATACTACTCAATGGCTACGTGTATTCCAAAACGCGGTATCGAAGTGTTCCGACCACAGTATAAGTGCTACAGAGTTAGTATGAATTCAGTTAACAATTTTGCAGGTTGAAATTAAATGAGGTCAAGTTTCTTTCAAGTTGTTGATTTTCTTGTTGTCAATGAACTATTGTGAAACATGTGATGTTTTCAAACTTCAAATATATTTATTGCAATGACGATTTTAATGCCAGTCAAGTTTCAGCATTACTGAACAATGTTCCTTAATAAAAATTTAGAAGTTAAATTATAAATGAATAAATTCTCTTAACGTGCAAGGCCTTAATAAATTATCCCAC
The DNA here is from genome assembly GCA_949987775.1 of Aproaerema taeniolella. Classification (NCBI taxonomy): domain Eukaryota; kingdom Metazoa; phylum Arthropoda; class Insecta; order Lepidoptera; family Gelechiidae; genus Aproaerema; species Aproaerema taeniolella. The sequence continues at coordinate 1,000,024 of OX465256.1, forward strand.
ACGACCCAGAGACCTGTAAGAATTTTCGTTTTGAATTTTTAATTGATTTGAGTTAGCAAATTACTATACTAATAGGCGTAATAGTTTCTAAGAGGTACCTATAACTGTTACAGAAATGTAAACAGAAGAGCGCCTTATAAGTAATTAACTTTTTCGTATATGTACGAAGCTCTTTACAAAAAAAAATGCAAACAAAACGATAAACGAGATCACATCACCGAGCAGATTAATTTGCTTCGGTACCATTTATGTCCATAGGAATCTCGAAATCATCCATGATTGGAAAAGCCCTTATTTCGAGTATTTAGTTCAGGAAGTAACATTTCAAGTAATGACATGCAATCTATGTAAAAGTGTGTACCAAATTTTTATGTTTTATTTAATAGGTGTACAGTACAAACAGTTTACAATCTTAAAAAGATAAGGACATAGTTTAATTAGTTTTTAACTAAACCATAAACCTAAAGTAGTACACACAGCATGTTTTAGGTTTTAACAGCGCAAAACAAGACATAAACTTCAGCAGATGTATTTTACTAGTGTAGGAGAAGTATCATGCGGGAGATAATTTCTAACTCTCGGTAATTTTTATTAAAGTATTGTGAAACGGTATATCGAGGGTCAAATACTTCTCCATTAAAAACACTACTATTCAAATTAGTCTCAGTGAGACAAATGCAGTCATAATGATTGTTAAGTACATTCAAATATAATTCTGATGTTTTTGATCTTATTCTATTAACATTTTGGTACATCAAATACATTATGAAATTTATAAAGGTGCAAATGTAAGCTTTTTAATTATATTTTAATTCCTTGTGTTTTGTTACATAGTATTGATCAACAAAGACTTATCTTAATTGTGTTAGGCATAATCTAGGAATATGGTCACTACCTACCCACTTAATGAAGTATTCTTACGTTGTTTCGAAAAATGTTTGAGTGTTAAGTAGTAATTAATACTTTATTAACTTATGTACCCAATTTATTGGTAATTTAACCGGGTTGCGAAGTTTCGTTTCATTTGTTTTCCAAAGACCGAGGTCATTTGTTTACCAAGGTCCTAGCAGGAATATTTTTATAATTACTGATTTGCATTCATTCTTATTAGTTGAGGAAAACACCATTTACCGAATGTCGTGATTTCCATAATTGTTAAATATGGTTGTTGTTATGGTTAATTAAGCCTTTATTTGAAATTTAAAAAATTATGTTTATTCAGATAATTACAATCCATTTTGTGTTATTATTATACAACCAAAATTTTGTGTTAAAAGTATGACCGTAGTTCATAAAAAAAATTAGGACGTAAGTGATTGTTTAGATAGAATTTAGACCAAGCATTTATGTTTTTAAAACAGACATTAGTTTAAAGTCGACATCATCTATTACACCCATTTATTTTTAAGTTCATTTTAATTAGCAATCCTAGCGATGTAATAGAAAGTCTAGATCTTTACAAATTTAATCTTGTAATTTTCGATGTAACATTATTTATTTGAAATGCCTTTATTCCCTTGTTTCTTTGTAAGTCTAAACTACATCATTTTATTGTATAGTATTCCAATCTATGTATTAAAATAACTATTAACTTAAACTGTTTTAAATTAAAGGAAAAATATACATCGGTTTAAGAAAATTAGTGATAGGCATAATGGTTCTAGAACCAAGCATAAACTGGATGTATTAGACAGTCGTCTTCATAAAATCACGAACTCTGATCAATGTTTTTACGTCTTTATAATAAGATTCTCATGTGTGTTAAAAATTTACCTGTGGAAGAATTTTAGAAATTAATTAATAAACTAAGGGAATAAACTGCTCAGCTTTAGAGATATTTTAGATTTAGTCTAAATTAGAAAATAAGAACATTTGTAATGAGATTTTTTTAAAAGAGCAACCCTTAGAGTTTCTTGCCTGTTCTTCTCGGGGGATGACTGCACCTTTGCGAACAGGCGTAGAGTCAGTAGGGTCAAACTTTGACTTATTTCAAGTGACATCCTAAACATTCTTTAAAATATAACTATTTTGATTTTAAAATGAGTTAAAAAACTGACTGATTGGATCTACTAGTGCACCGGGAGGTTGCACTGTGTCGGATGGCCGAATGTCGTGATTCATAATTTTCAATGTGTTTTGAAAACACATTTTTCCAAACATAGGCACAGTTCTTGGCTCGCGATTGGTAAAACGTTGACCAACCACATGCTAAGAACGCCATTTTGAAGAAGGGAGTAAAAAGGGAGAGGGAATACAGCTGCTGGCCGAGCCCAAGCAGTCAGTTTTTAGCGAGCACACGAGTCGAACAGTTGTCTAGAAAGACATTATATTGTTAAGAAGTAACCAAAGTTGTAATTTTACTAGTAGACAATTTGAAGAAATAAATCAAGATTATCAAGATATACTGCTTATTTATTGAGTTCACCAAAGTATTATTTTTAAATGCTTACCCGCGTCAGAGATATTCACAAATAATTTTCAGGGAAAAAATTTTTTTTGGCGCGAATGAGACTTGAACCCACGACCCCAGGATTAGATCTCCTGCTGCTTCTTTTCTTAAAAAATATTTGTGAACACCACGAATAGTCCAGTTCCTGTTTCGTTGAGATCGAAGTTCAATCCCGCGTATAGAAGGCATGTCTCGCATGCCGCGATGAGACGGTGTCTGTGGCATGTCCAGCATGTGGGGAACGCCAGCCGATCTGACCTACTTACATACTCATGAGGGACCATCATCCTATCATCCCTATCGGGGTAGGCATAGCATCGGTTCTAGAGTTACTTGATGCCATATTGTGAGAGTAATTAGATTAAATATGAGCATATTGGTAATAGGTCAATGTATACGTTTCTATAATAAGATTCCCATGTGCATTCAAAATTTACCTTTAGACAAATTTAAGACAGTAATTGAACAAAAACTTTGCAAAAAGGGATATTACAAAATTTCTGATAACCTAACTGACAAGCAGCCGTGGAAATGAACTGCTCAGCTCTAGAGTTATTTCAAAATTAGTTAAAATTAGAAAATAAGAAAATTTGTAATGCGATTAAAAAGAGCACCCTCAGAGTTTCTTGCCTGTTCTTCTCTGGGAATGACTGCACCTTTGCGAATAGGCGTAGAGTCAGTAGGGTCAATAGAACGAATGCGTATGTATGTATTTAAATCCTTTAATGTTTGTCTGTATGTATTTCATGTAATCTTGACTTGTTTTAAGTGGCATAAAAATAAAGTCCTATAAAATAAATATTTTTTCTATTCTATTCTCTATATGGATTTCGATTAAGACACATCTAAACCTTTTCCTCCTACTTACTGGCTTCTATCTACACTATTTTTAGGAAGAGTTGGCAATTCTAACCGGCTTCTATATACAGTATGCACAGGAGGAGTTGGCAATTCCCACATTCCAACTTTTATGGAACTATTGACATAACAAATCCAGCATGTGGGGTACGCCAGCCGATCTGACCTACTTACATGCCTATGAGGGACCATCCTTACACTCACGCTTATGATCCCTATCGGGGTAGGCATAGCTTCGGTTCTAGAGGTTCTATGAGTATAGGGGTGAGGTTATCAGGCTTTCGCTCAAGACACAACATAACCGTTGCGTCCTACTTACAGTCTGCTTGGGAAGTGTTGAAAGCTCTCACATTCTACTTTTTCACCGACTTCAAAAAAGGAGGAGGTTTCTCAATTCGACCGTATATATATATTTTTTTTATGTATGTCCGCGGGATAACTTCATCGTTTATGAACCGATTTTGATTATTCTTTTTTTGTTGGAAAGGGAGTATCCCAAGGGTGGTCCCATGCTAAGGAAACCAGGATCTGATGGTGGAATCCTGAAGAAATTGAGGGAAACTCTCGAAAAAATTGTCATTTTGGGTCGGTGACTCTTACGTTTTTGACGTGGAATTATATGGGACTATTGATATAACAAAACATCAATATGACAGTAATAAAAAAACACTTCAGATTGCTAGGAAGATTTTGATTTTTTTTTTATGTTATAATTTTAACCCAAATACGGAATAGCACCTTTCTCTTTTAGGCATGCTGTGTTCACTTCTTTAGGATTCATTCTTGTTCGCATGTACTTTAGTTAAGTATTTTATGTGTACAATATATTTGTACACATAAAATACTTGTGAACCGTAATAAAAAAAAAAACATGAAATTAAGTTTTGGTTTGGTATTTACTTTTTATTGGGTTACTTTGATTTAGTTAGCAAAAACTAAGGATGTAAGTCAGCCCTCGAAACTGATCTTAGTCAAAATACGTACCGGGCTTTAATAGCTTACATGCGCGTTTCAAGAAAATACAAAAATATTGCTGATTTAAGTGACACATAACTTTTTAATTCAGGCTTTTTTAAATTAATATAGTTTTCTTGGATATGGTTGTTCAATTTCATAGTGAGAATCAATCCTTAAAACGCTAGCTAATTTAAAGTCACCCGATTTAAGCGAACGTCTGCAATTGGCCTTATGGATCTATACTCCATTTGTTTGTAGACGCTGAGGATGTCTCACGTTAAAAAATAAAAAACCGACAAGTGCGAGTCGGACTCGCGCACGAAGGGTTCCGTACCATCCTTACTAATATTATAAATGGGAAAGTAACTCTGTCTGTCTGTCTGTATTTCACGCCTAAACTACTGAACCGATTTTGATGAAATTTGGTACAGATATAGATTAGAGCCTGGGAAACGACATAGGCTACATTTTATCCCACAGTTGGGGACGATATAACCTGTAGTCGACGCGGGCGGAGCCGCGGGCGGAAAGCTAATTATCTATAAAACAGCAAAAAAATCACGTTTGTTGTATAGGAGCCCCCTTAAATATTTATTTTATTCTGTGTTTTCGTATTTGTTTATATAGCAGCAACAGAAATACATCATCTGTGAAAATATCAACAGTCTAACTATCACGGTTCATGAGATACAGCCTGGTGACAGACGGACGGACGGACAGCGGAGCCTTAGTAATAGGGTCCCGGTTTTACCCTTTGGATACGAAACCCTAAAAAGGAATTTAGGTATATCATCATTCGTAGGGCTACATACACACACATACATACACACATACACTCACACACACACATACACTCATATTAATACATATTATATATTATACTGTTACAAAAATATATATCAATATTTTTATATACTTAGTCTAAATATTACTTAAGATAAGGAAGAGCGGTACCTCCTAACACAAGCATTTACTTAGCTTAAAAGGAGGCACCATCAACAAATTGTTAATAGGCTAAGTTGTTGGAAATAAATACATTTTTAATTTTTTAATAATTTTAATCATTGACATGTTATCAAATCGATGTCAAACGAAACATAACATCACGTGTTTAGAATACATTCAACGACTGTCAAAGGTCATCACCATAGTATGGGTACCAGGAAACTGACGTGACATACATCTACTTTTTACATTGCGATATAATAACACCACACTGCACGGGTCATATGATTGGTTTCAGTTGGAATTAGGTTATATGTCATCGTTTTATTTTTAGAGCTCATGGAACCTAATAAGTAACTATGTTCAAAAATTGTGTAGTAAAAAAGAGTTACTACACAAAGTTTAACCAAATCAGAATATTTTCATTAAAACAGGTTTACATATTCCAATATTTGTAAGTAGGTATGTATAAGATGGGTGGATATTAGTAACAATACAATACTCTTCATTTTCACGACAGACAGATACAATATTACATACATATTTGTTTATAGTAGATACAATTGTTATGTTTGTATGTACGAGTATTTCATTGTAATCTTGACTTGTTTTAAGTGACATCCTGAATGTCCTATAAAATAAAGATTTTTCGATTCTATTCTATTCTACAATACGATAAAACAGAAGAAGTACAAAAAGGAGGCTTTATTTCTAGGTAGCTATTTCTTCCAGGCTAGCATAGGGAAGACGAAATTGTCTAGACAGAGCGGGTGCTTCTAATAAGTACCTAAGTACCGATTTTACATTACGTAATATTTGAAGTTACTCTCTCATGCGCAAATGATGAAACATGATGTATAGTGGTTAGAGGTTAACAGCAAAACAAATACAATTAACTAGCATTCCACTCGGGACTTCGTTCCCATGGGAATTCGGGAAAATTATGTAGCCTATGTTACTCAGGGATAATGTAGCATCCTAATGGTGAAAGAATTTTTGAAATCGGTCTAGTAATTTTTAAGTTTATTCGTTACATACATCAATACAAATCTTTACTCTTTATAATATTTTATTTTATTTTTGACATTTTTGATAGTATACTTTTGTATATTAATTAATTTTCTTATTTTTATTTGACATTGTTTAAATTATTTCACTTTAATTGTAATTTTAATAATTTTATTATAAACTTGACATTTGTAGCTATATTATGAGATAAATAAATCTAATCTAATGTATTAGTGTAGATGAAACAGCAGCACAGATACATATTTTCCACAAACTACGCTATATTGTCGGATTGTCCTTTATTGTGATAGATAGAAAAGCTGTATATATATAACAATACTAGACAATGTTATCACGAGACATTGATCCGTCGTCTGACGAATGAGGTACTTCATTCTCGTATCAATCCAATCTTTCTTTTTTCTTCATTTTTTGTTTTGACGAAAGTCTACGTAGTAAGATAATATAACTACGAAATTGAAGATTTTGTTTAGGCGAGTCATAACTTCTTTAACTGAATAGCTATTTTTCAAATTATTTTGTTTTGAAACAACGCCGTAAAGATTATAATAGAATTATATTTTCAGCGGTGATAGCCCAGTTGGTAATGAGCCAGACTTGTAATCCGAAGGTCGCGAGTTCAAGTCCTGGTGCGGGCCTGTACCACTAAATTCGTCTTTTCGGATTTATGTACGGATTTCTAATTATCACTTGCTCAACGGTGAAGGAAAACATCGTGATGAAACCCGCCCGTCCAAGAAAATTAATTTTCGAAAGACGAGCGGTCCACCAACCCGCATTGGGCCAGCGTGGTGGACTATGGCCCAAATCCCCTTCGTGTATCGAAGGGAGGCCCGTGCCCCTCGGTGGGGACGTGTATGGGCTGGTAAGATGGTAAGAAGATATTTTCAGCAAGAGTAAAACGTTTATTTGTTATTTTATTTTTATTGTTATGGAATTTTTGTATACTTTCGAACAATGTTACTTATACTTGTAGTTAGTGTTACTTGTCATATGCAATGTGTGCTTATAAACTGATTTATTGACTTCTGTTTGAACATAACATGCCGCATTTAATAAAATAGGCAATTGAAATTATGACGGCATTTTATCAATTAGATTTAATATACCTAGAGCCATTTAAAAGTGCAATAGCTTAAAAAAATTCAGACCCACAACAGCTGTTGTACAGAGGCGAGCGCATCAGGTCACTCCATTTTCATTGCAAAACCGCTCTTATCACAACAGCATAGAGTGCACGCGTGTGGTAACCTGAGTTGCGGCCGTCCGTACTAATAAATACCGGTGTGTACCGTACACACAGGAGCGCAATACATCAGCATGTTGACGTAATAAACGGGACTTGTACCAATCCCAGGTATTCCTGTGGGAATTCACTGTACTGTGTCGATGCACGCTGTATGTCCCTTATCGTCCCTTAACGTTGTCTGGAAGAAATTGAGACTAAGGCCCGTATTACAAAACTAGACTCAATTCTCGATCTATACTTAAATATTGATTGTCTCTTTCTCTCAATATCAGAATGACAAGGACGGCTGCTACTTAAGTATAGATCAGAGTATAACTGCCACACTCAGAGACGTCAATTAAGGTTAAGCACTGCTTAACTCTGTTGTTGTCACTTTCAGTCTTGTTGGTGTAAACAAGGATAGCATGTAATTTAAATACTTCTTAACTTTAATTGACGTCTCTGAGTACGGCAGTAAGTCGCGTTCTGTAATACGAACCTTCGGAATGTATAGAATTGTACAGGAGCGGGGTAGCCAAAATCAAGTTTTTCATTACTCGAGAGTCGAGTATTTTAACTAATGTCAACTGATGGAATCAACCAATAATTAACAAATATGGATAAATCACTAAGTGAAAATCACAAGCAACTAGGAGCTTCCTCTCTCGCCGATAGTCATCTATGCAGAGCATGCATGGAGAAAGAAGAGACAGTCGCCCCATCGTTCTAGACTGCAAGGTGGCCATTTACCGGACAAAATACCTAGGCACACCCGGGTCCCTCCCAGAAGTGGTGGAAGACCCTAAGAGACTTCTGCAGTTCCTGGAGGAGCTGGGGTGGCTGGACTGAAAGCTATCCTAAACAACGAATCACGCAAAATAGGCGCATGTTGATATCGAGTTGCGGAAACCAGCCTTTACAGTCTTACAATACAATTACAATCATTTGCACACAGAGACATATAGTACAATTAACAGAACATAAAACATAATGTACAACAAGCAATTTCTTCCAGGCAACCTTAGGGTAGGCAAGCAGTAAGTCTTAGAATTACAATTCCTTTGTCTTAAGACAGACGGTGTATTTTTAAACTGTTATAAACTAAGTGCAAGTGGTAAAAATCAGGTGAAGGCTAGATTTTCCAACGGAAAACTTCCAAATAAGTAAGTCCTGTTACGTAACAAGCTCTGAGGCGTTTGGTTCCATACCTACCTCTAAGTAAACTTTTAACAAAGGCATTACAACAGCCGTAAATCTAGTTTAGGTCGACACCCCACATCTGGGTCTTTCGGAGGTTTGCGTAAGGAAAGTGAACAATTTCATACATAATACAAGTATTTGTATAACATGAAGCGTAAAATATCATTATGGTACAATGTTATTCGGGTTCTTCCGTACCGAGTAAGTATGAAATACAAAATTATTTTAGAGAAACAAAAATGTTCGCCGCGAATGGGACTTGAACCTACGACCCCAGGATTAGATCTCCTGAAGCTAAGGCACGAGCTAAGTTGGTTAGAGACCCGCGCCGAATATTGTTCTTTAAAATTATTTTGTGACTATCCCTCACGCGGGTAAAGCGTTTAAAAACTACTAAAGTAAAAAGTTTGTGGCGAGTTTAAATAACACAGCCAAACACAAACAGAATCTACCCACCAGTCTGAACAACTTCCAAAGAAACCCACATAACATAGCATAATTTAATTTCCTTACTTAATAAGGCAGCTGATCTCATAAATTGTATAGAGAGCGGAATTTTTAACTATTTTCTTTACGAAGTTCAACTTTTGTATTTTTTATATGTTCTTCAGTTTTGTGCGTTGGTCACCATAGAATCACGACAAATTTAAGATTCTAAACAAATTCACATTCTCAATTATCGTGCCAATGTGTTCCGAATACATTTCAAACTTTGTCATACGCATTTTGAGAAACAGTAGCAAGATTCTGTTCAAAACAAATCTTTAATTTTATTTAATAAATTGTTGTAATATTTCTCGACAGTTCATCATAAGATTAATGAAGTAACAAGCTGATCTTACAGTTTGGCTAAACAATTTTGTTTTCATTTTTCAAATCAAATTAATAAAGTTTTTTCGCAGCTTTAGAGGATTTCGGATGTTTTCCACTAGAGTATGGAAAATATCTCCTTGGTATCGGATTATCCTGTCAGATTTACTACATTTCTGGGGTGACGAGTACCTCATTATTTCCTCTCGACCCTGCACGCATAGAGAAGAAATGAAATATTCCGCAAAACACGTCCCTTTGTAGAAAAGTTTTGTTACATTTTAATATCGTTCTAACTAACTCGACAGCGAGTTGGCTTTAGTTTTAATGTGTACTCTTTACACCTGGCAATAAAGTTAGCTTTCATAGAACTTATAGGATGTTACTAAAAATATGTAAAATTAGAACATTTAACTAGTCTGTTTGCAGAGGTGTAGTCTTTGTGAACAAAGTTGCAAGTAACAGACTCTAATTTAATATTTTGAGTTGACTAAAAGAAATCTCTTTATGGGATAAGTCCGTCTTTGGAAAGTATTTCCTTTTACAGTTCCTGGTTCGCACCTGTGAAGCACATCGGGTTACACATTCATACTACGAAAGCCGGCGCTATTACAAAGAGATAAGGGTCATGTTAAGGCGACTACAGCACCTAAATTACGATTTTATGATGCATAGATTAGCATGACGCACTGCATTAAATCGAAGAAATAAATACTACGGTAATATTCAGGACATAAACTAGATAAGTAGTTTGCTGAAAACATGATTCAGCACTTTTGGTTCTATAGAAAAAGCTCACAAAGTCACCTCTAAATACCAATATTGTGTATCTTTTAAGCTGTAAAAACGATAGTAAAATGAAATGTTCGTGATTGAACACTCTCGATAAGTAGTTAACGCATTTTACCTTTCTACCTTTCCATAAATCTCATTTTTCTAACTATGTTTTTACGCACGCACGCTTTCATAGTCCGTAAACTTCGTGTATCGACACTGTTCGCACTGCCGGCCCAGGCCTGTTGAGAGACGGAGATGGCACTATTCCTTTGTGTGCTGCCTCTATCGGGTGCTGTAGTCGCCTTAAGGTCAACATATTGTGTAGTTTGATGCGCTGTTATCTCTACAATAAACTTTAGTCTTTATTGTACAGATGACAGCGCATCAGACTACACAATATTTCTTAAATTTTAACAGAGTTGTCTCTTTAAACTTCGTGTAAACACACTTCTTCTGGGTAAGCTTACGACTTTGCACCTGGGTTAGATTTTGATCAAGAACGAACTCATTAATTATAAAAAAAAACTAGTAGCACAGCGACTGACACGTTTCAAAAAGTGACGCAATCCTGCAGTTATTTTAAAACTCATTAAAATGGACATGAACACCACCACAAATAAAGTTTAAAATCCATTTTCCATTCACAATTACCTGGTAGCTGCCAGAGGCACGTTTTGAAACGTTTATGATAGAAAAGCACGTCATGGGACAGTAGCTAACTCATACATACAGAGGCCAGCGCATCAGGTTGGGGGGCTTTCATTAATAACGTGAGGTTTCGCGATTTTTTGACCTCCCCCCTTCCACGCGAGATTTATAAAAATGTGTATTTTTAGTGTAAATACGTTAGTTTGTGCTTAGATTCGTTGGATTTATTTAAAAAAATAAAGTACAATGGCGTGTGCTTATATTGTATGCATTACGTGCATTTTTATTTAAAACCGACATGGTTCATATTTAAAGTAGCAAATACATCTTTATTTTGTTTTATGTACTCTGTCCACATGAATTGCAATAAATGAATTGAAAACTATTATAACAATAAAATTCATAAAATAATCGCGTTATTAACAGACTCCCCTTGCCTATTTTTGTTGAAAACTCGTTTTTATCGTAATAGCATAGAGTGCACGCATTCGCTACATATGTATAGGGAAGCTCCAGCAATTACATATTAGTGGCACGCGATGACCTATTGTTTTAATCACGTAAAGATTTACATGCATAGATTGTAACTTTATTTCAACGTTATCATATTATGCAACACTAGCTTCCCGCGCGGGACTTCGTTCCCGTGGGAATTTGGGAAAATTATGTAGCCTACCACACATAATTTTCCGTAGGCTGTCCACCAACCCGCATTGGGCTAGCGTAGTGGACTATGGTCTACATCCCCTTCGTGTTTCGAAGGGAGGCCCGTGCCCCTCGGTGGGGACGTTTATGAGCTGGTAAGGTTTATGTAGCCTATGTTACTCAGGGATAATGTAGGATCCTAATGGTGAAAGAATTTTTGAAATCGGTCCAGTAGTTTTTAAGTTTAATCGTTACAAACAAAAATACAAATCTTTCCTCTTTATAATATTAGTATAGATATACGTAGATTACAACCACTCAACCAAACCAGTAGTCCTTGTGCAAAAGCAATCTATAGGTCACCCTAACAATGTCAAACCCGTAATATTGTAATTTGACTTAGTCAGATTATAAACTCTCGTTATTTTGAGAAGTGCCCCATTTTTTTCCACATTGACGGATTTTTTTATATTAATGAAATCTAAACTAACCAAACCTACAAAAAAGCAAAAAAAAAACGAACATTACATTGCATGACATTACACTATAAAAAAAAACAAACAAAAAAAACTTACTAGATTTTAGTAGATAAGTTTAATTTATATTTTAAGAAAAAAAGATGAGCTTTCTTAAAATTTGGAGCGTTAATGTAAATTTTAACTCCAACGAAAAACAAGAAACATAAAAAAAGTGCGGATCAGAGTCCGCGATTGTAAATCCATTCTAAGAAAAAAAAAACTTACAATAGCCTAAACTAACCTAACATAACCTAATTTATCTTAATTTCATGCAGTCGGCCCTTAAAGTTTTGTAAATTTATAATTTTACTAGGCAAATTGTTATACCGCGAGAGTTTTTTACAAAATTCTCCGAGGACATAAATAGAATTCGCGATCGTAATTGACTTCCCTAAATCTAAATCAAGTTACGAAAGAGTAACAGACTTTGCACACTACAAATTGAAACTGGTCATTTCTATGCGCAATAGTCACGGGCAACGCTATCTAATGCATTTGCAAGTATGTAAATGCATTCGAATAAATGCACCTGTCAAGTCCACACTTTCATCCGTAGTCCTTTATTTTCCAAACAAGAAAACTTGTCTATTTCAACGCTTTCCAATGGACATTTCAGAAAAACTTCTTATATCTAATCTTTTTATATATATATATATATATATAAAATGGAGGTCCTGATTCACTGACTCATCAACGCCCAGCCCAACACGTTAGACCCAGAAAGCTGAAATTTGGCAAAAAGGTGTATTTTATGACGTAGGCAAGCACTAAGAAAGGATTTTTCTAAATTCAACCCCTAAGGGTGTGAAACTGGTGTTCAAAGTTTGTGTGGAGCAAACAATTTTTTTTGACATTTAGACTCTAAACTTCGTCAAGACATATCTTGAACCAAAAAAACGGACACGAGTTTCGCAATTTTTCGAAAATCATCCCCTAACGGGTCAAGAATGAAACGGGCGACGAAAAGAGTTCCTTGTACGAGCGAAGCCGCGGGAAAAAGTTAGTAATACATATTGGGTGACTTTTTATTAGTTAGCGAAACGTTAGGGGGGTGATTATCTACATGAAACTGAATAACTCTCCAAGGAACTTAAATGAAGGTCTTGTTGAATAATTGTTGACTTCCCATACAAAGGCAAATCAGCAGGCCAAGTACGATAGTGACAGCGCCGCGACAACACCGCGGTCCTATGTCAAAATGTCAACATTGACAAGGCCATAGGGTGAGCAAGCCTTTGCGCGGGACCCTCGTGCAGTCAAAGTGAAGTTTCAGCGTGAGCCGAGCGCGAGTTTGTCGTTATCGTGCTAGAGCTGCAGCGGTTCGCACAAGTTGTATAAAGGCATAAACGTTTTTCATATTTCAACTTTTCCCTCATGTTTCTTGGGGAAAGTTGTTCAGTTTCATGGACTAATTCCACCCAACACTCACGCCTTTCATACCTTTCAAATTACTGAGGTTAGGTAATTGATGTGATGACATATTAGATACAAACATTTCTTGAGTCATTCGTCATTCATATTGTGTACGGACAGCCGCACATAAGGTTACCACAAACGTGCACTCTGTGCTGTTGTGATAAGAGCGGATTTGCAATTAAAATGGAGTAACCTATGCGCTGGCCTCTGTACAACATAAGTGGCAAATAGAATGGCAACTGCTTCTTACAGATCCACGTTCCATGTGCACAGGTTAAACAGCTTTTCGCTTACAATAAACTCATAACTGTTTTTTTTATTGAAACGCTAACTCACAGATAGTCTTTGTTTCGCATTTTATCTGCGTTTTCTAATGTACATGTAATTTTTGTTATAGAGAATGTGTTCGTTCTTGACCACAATCGGCTCAGGTACGAAGATGCGGTCGAGGATGTAGTAAGCTCATTTAGTAAGCATTATGAACCAGGCCTTAACCAGATTGGGTTCGCTTCTAAGTTGTTTTGATCTAATTTAATCGGCTTTTACGAGACCAGGATAGCAACCTTTACTCAGTCAATTAAGTTAGGTATAAGAAGCCTGTGAGAAGCTTTCACTAATTTGTATAGGCTTTTTTGTACAGGGACAACAGCACATCATGCTATCCAAAAATGACAAATTTCTTAAATCGATTTTTAATTTTATCTCCAAGCATAAAGTTTACCATCCATTGGGGAAATTTGGCAGTTTGTAGTTACCTGATGTGCTTACCTGTACATAAAATTTTGTAAGAATAAATAAGTTAATTGTAGAAAACCCATTTTAAAAAAAAGCTTTTATTTTTCGCATTCTTTTCAGCTAACCCTTTTATAAAATACCCATGTCACAAGGGTGCAAAATAAAATAACTAGTCCGCCACATTTCATTCAGAATTAACACCACTTAGCTAATCATTCATATCCTTTTTATAATTCAAAAGGCACGGCACGGCACTTCTAGCAATAAATATATTCTATTCTATTCAAAATTTGAATTACCATTGCACCCTATGTTCTCAGCTTCTAGTATTACTATTACTTAGGAGGCAATGGTGATACAATTTTGCCGTGCCGTTTTCGAGTTATAAAAAGGCCCTGGTCATCTAAAGTAAAAGTATATTTAAGAATTTCAGCTCAATAGGTTGAGGGTTATTGCATAAAAATTCAGTTGCAAGATTTGAGCTGAACAAATATACTTACACTCAGTTGCAGAAATGTTCATTTAAGTAAAATCTTGTTTAAAACTTATGTCGTCCTTGTATAGGTACGTCAAAAAGACGGAAGTGACAATATGATATCTATGGTGACATTAACTTTAATTAACGTTACAGCAACTGCAGGCCGAGTACGATAGTGACAGCGCCGCGACCCTATTTCAAAATGTCAACTTTGACAACGCCATAGGGCGAGCAAGCCTTTGCGCGGGGCCCTCGCGCAATCAAAGTGAAGTTTCAGCGTGAGCCGAGCGCGAGATTGTCGCTATCGTGCTAGAGCTGCTGGGTGTGTCACATATACATACATTGCAGGTTAATTAAAAGCTTGTTAAGAAGCCTAAAACAACTGATTTCAGTACGGGTTTTATTTCAAAAACATTGCTTTAATGAGACCATTCTATTCTCAAGTCGAAGTCCATTATGAAAGTACCCAGGCCATATTTTAGGATCTAGCTAGGACGTTCAGGTCAAGGGTTAAGTCTATCTAGGACACGACAGCTTGACGACTTAAACAATTTAGTGCCGAGTTGTAATCGAGTTTAGGTTCAGCGAATAATCTCCAACTAACCGAGACTTGTCTCAGAGCTTCCTCACCTATATAGGTAGCCGATGTGCAGGAATTTCTTCGACACCTACTAGCATGTTAAGCTTTATATGAATTTCTTAATGTTTCGTATTACACAAGTGTATAATGTTCCAAGTAAGAGTCAACCGACTTCAAACCCAACAATGCCTATTTAGCAGATAGGTACAAACCAAAACGTCATTTAAATATAAAGTGTATGTGTTTCTTCTTTTCGTTGATTTTATAAAAAGCGCTGAACCAATTTCGATAAAATTTATACGGGACAACCTCAGGAGTATAATCTTTCGAACAAAAAAAGAATTTAGAAAATCAGCCGGCAGTTGGCAAATTTATCGCGTAAGAAACAATACAATCGCATTGACACCTCCCCTTTTTTGAAGTAGGTTAAAAAGAGAAAATGGGAAGGCACTGTGCTTAGCAGAATGCACAATTTGAAGTTAAAGGCCTAAATTCAATCGGGTTGATGAGCCAGCGAATTGGTTCTAAAATAAAAGAATTTTTCGTCATTTGCGTATAATGAAGACGTATGAGGCTACATTAATCGTTTGCATACATGTAACCGTGGATTAAATAGGAATACATTCACGCCTATTATTTGTTGGGGCAAGCAGAGCATCAGTGTTTCTTTATACTTCTTGATGCTATATTTGACATACTCTAATGGTTATGCACGTACATGAACATACTATAGTATAAATATTCCGCATAAATGACAGACAGTGAAACATGTATTATGATCCGTTGCATCATTTTCGACAGACGAGCGGTCCACCAACCCGCATTGGGCCCGCGTGGTGGACTATGGCCTAAATCCCCTTCGTGTTTCGAACGGAGACCCGCGCCCCTCGGTGGGGACGCATTTGGGCTGGTAAAAAAATAACCTGATTTAATGTGAAAATGATGGGTAAATCACGTTAGTCCGAGCTTTCAAAAAATGAAATTTTGTATCACCTCCGACATTCGATTGCTTATGTAAGGTTTCGTTACATATTTTAGCAATTTTTGCACTTTTTAAAATATTTTTAAATGTTTAACTTAAATTAAATACTTCGATGAATGACTCTTTCCGGTACAACTACTGACAGACAAAACAGTAGCAAAGTTTAGTGGCTAACTTCATGCGAAATTCAAAAAGGGAAGGGGAGTTTGGCTGACGGGGACATTCGTTGCTTGGCAGTTGAGGAGAGTGGTCGTGCCCTTGAAAAGTGTAGTTTGCGGAAGTGTCCGTTAAAATAGTGAGATCTAAAGTACAATTGGGTTGTACATTGCCATGAGGTTGAAATATGCGTTTGGAGTTTCCTTTGGACAGAACAACGCTTACAATTGTTTCTTGTGATGCGAGGTATGGGACGGCTGTGAGGGGGAGTAGGGAGGCCGTTCGGGCGTGTAGCCGATATTTTCCCAATGATGAGTCCAACCTCTGAAAGTGTTCCTGAGTTTTATTGGTCATGTACTGGCAACGCCTACACTTATAACTTTTAAACGACTGAATTAATTTTGATCAAATTTAGCTAAGAACTATCTCGAATAGGTCAGCTTTAAAAAAAAACTGCAGCGAAATCGATCCATTCATTTAGGAGCTACCATGCCACGGACGAAAGACATACAGATACAATAGATACAAAAACAGACACATACGTCAAACTTATAACACCCCCCTTTTTTGTCGGGGGTTAGAAAGATAATGGGCAAATGGGCGCGGATTGGGACTTAGTTTTACACTACTGCATTTAGAAATTTCCGACTCGTTTAGGCTTCGAGACATTTTGAAACATGCACAAAAATACGAACCTCTTTACCAAAATGTAGTTTAGATCTTTCTTTTTTTTTGTATTTTATTTCTAAGTTTTGAAAAAAAAAATCCGTCGGAAGTTGGTTAACACGTTGACCGCCATGTGTATCCTTTTGGAAACACAAGGTGCCACCTCCTGAGGCCATGTGTGTCCTTGGACACACGGGTAGTGCTTCATTGAGAGGCCAGTGTTTCCAGCCGGATACACGTTTTAGTACATTTTATTATGGAATCAGATTGTGGCCGCCACGGTTGTTTCGGTCCAAGTGGGTTCTCTGTACGACTTACAGGTCGAAAATTATGGCAAAAAAAAAGTCAATTTATCAAAAGTTAAGTCCGAAATATTGTGCTTGGAGGTCAACGTGTTATAGTCACAAAGGCAATGGTGCGAGGCTTTCACAAAGGTTCCCCTGCACCTTTTAGCGTAGCTAGACGCACTTAGGGCACACTTAAGGACTAGGTTCAAACCCTTTGCCCTATTTCTGCTTTACCCTCTATAACCTTTTGTTACAAAACACCTGAAACTGAAAGCTACAGGGAATATACAGGGTATAAGAGACAGGTTAGCATATCTGAAACCCTGAACTCAGACCATCAATCATTCCAAATAATTTTTTAGTAGAATTTTTCTTCAGAAAATATTCAATTTATTTTAAATATTTTATGTTTTAAAATTAAATTGTTTATTCTAAGACTCCATCCTTACTAATATTATAAATGAGAAAGTAACTCTTGACAGCCGCAGCTATTATAAGTAGTTAGAGATGTAGCTATAGAATACTAACCTTAGTGTAAGTGAGTTATGTTAGACAGTTATTAATATACAGTCCGTGCTGAAAACTCGTTATTTTTTTATTTTAGACTAAAACCCCTTCTATTATGTCTGTCTGTGTGTCTGTATATCTTTCACGCCTAAACTATTGAACCGATTTTGATTAAATTTGGTACAGAGATTAGAGCCTGGGAAAGGACATGGGCTACATTTTATCCCACAGTTAGGCACGATATAACCGTCCACGCGGGCGGAAAGCTAGTTTTCCAATAAAAAAACCGTGATAATAGCATAAACACGATAACCAGCAATGTATATCGTATTCTGGCAGCAGCGGTGCGGTTTCGAGGTATATTGTGTAGCGCCAAAGTATTTCAATAACGAAATTTCCGGAAAAAAAAAATCTTTTAGCCGATCATTGTAATGGGTAGATTCCACCATTTAAGTGTTTGCTAAGCTCTCCGTTACACCCTGTATTCTATATGTAAATAACTAAGTTCAGCTTAATCTAAAGGTAAAGACAATAAGAGTGGGTCTTGCCCCACTTCATTAAAGCGACATTTGATGAATTCAAATTAATTAATAGCACTTGTGCCAAGTAGGGATCTTAATTTGGGGTAATAGCTAACTCCACCTTAAATAAAAAACTCAGAAACACAAAGTCGAGCTGCCGAAAGAATATGAATAGCTGTAAATTTCATAGATTTTATATGTAAGCAAAACGTTACTCCGTTACTCCGATAAGCACGTTACTCCGATAAGCAGGAGATGTTTCCATAAGTCAAAAGTCAAAAATATTTATTTTATAGAACATACAAAGTGCTGCTTGAATATACTGGGCGACTTTAAATTAGCGAAAATTATGGATGTGAATCGGCCTTCGAAACTAAACAATTCTTCCCAAGGTCGACCATAGGTAGAAAAATGAAAAAAAATAACATACCTAAAAAAATATATCATATAAACCACATAAACAAAAAACAACAAAACAAAATTTTTTTAATAACATAAAATAACAAAAAATAACATAACGTATGCAATAAAGTATATATCTATATGCGCAATAAAGTATTGTTTAAAGTGACATCCTGAATGTCCTGTAAAATAAAGATTTTTCTATTCTATTCTATTTTATAAAACTTGTGCGATCAGCTGATTTAGTCTTGTATGGGAAGACAACATTTTTCTTGAGGATTTCTTATGATAAAGTTGTTTAGTTTCATGGGGAGAATCACCCGTAAAGTATCGCATCTAATAAAGTAACCCGAATGTAGAACTGAACTTTGGGTAAAATAATAATAAAAAAACATTTTGTAAGTTTGTTTTGAGGATGGGGGCCTGGTGGTCTGTACAACAGGCTAAGTGCCTATCACAGCCACTAGTCTCTCACCAATCTTATAATTGCTAAGGCCTTATGTACACCTAACATTGTTGAAAGAAATAAAAATGACTATTTATTAATTATTTAAAACGCCTCATAACCTAGTAGTCATCACCGAGATTCTCACAGCTTTAGCTTACTTTTATATTCTTCCACCGACTCGTTCAAATATTGTCCCTATGTTTGAATTAAAAGTTTTTCCTAGATAAGATCACAAACTAAGTTTCCCACAAGAAGTTTTATTCCTTTTAAAATTCTTCAGGCCAACATGAGAATGGATTTCGCTGACTTTTGTGAAGGGCATAGAAGTATAACTCAATGCAGGAGATATTTCATGTTTTGCTTGTTACAACATGGTGTTTCTTACTAAACATATTTGATATTTAGAAATAAAGATTCTATATATATATGTATGTATGTAAATCCTTCATTGCACGATAAAAATGGTTAAATACAGAACAAACAATGGTAATGTGTCCTTTGTCCTGATTAAGGTTATGCATCATTGCTACCGTGTAATAAAACTAATGAAGCTACTACAGATTGCATACGTGAAAGCTCACATCTATGAACTTAGGGCCAGTTTGGTCGAGTGGCAGTGACGCTGCCTCTTGATCGGCGGGTCCTGGGTTCGATTCCCAGTCGGGGCAAATATTTGTGTAAAAAGCAAATATTTGTTCTCGGGTCATGGGTGTTCGTGTCTGTCTTTATGTGTGTTCCAAGGGACCCACACACAAGGGAAAACCTTAGTGTGGACCTTTCAGTGTGTAGCGTTTATTTACTTATTTATATGTACCGATGGAGTTTTAGATACTTATCTGAAAATATCAGAATATGGGTAGGCCTTAAAAAAAAAGAATCCCATAAGGACTTTAAATTCATATATCCTATTCTGTTTCTCAATTTAGGGGCACATTCCAGCTTTATAAAGCCAACCTCAGTATCTAATAATCAAACCCCATTGGTGCCCTTTTGGTTCCCGACTTAAAAATAATAATGATACTAGCTTTCCGCCCGGGACTTCGTTCCAGTGGGAATTTGGGAAAATTATGTAGCCTATGTGTTAATCCAGGGTGTCAGCTACCTCCATACCAAATTTTATCAAAATTGGTCCAGCCGTTTGAGCGTGAAAGAGTGCAAACATCCATACATCCTCACAAACTTTCGCATTTATAATATTAGTAGGATTGGATTGTGATTGAATGCGACTTCTAGTGGCAGATATCTCGTCTACGTTTATGACAAAGGCCCAATTTAGGGAACTAGGAAAATATTATCATTTCAAATACTTTCTAACTTCGCATAGGGTTGCTAGCCTTTGTCTATCGACAATGGTGTTAGTGTGGCAAATAAGCCTGAAGCGATAATGGTGTACCAAGAGGCACGCATAAAAGTTAACAATTAAATACGTAGTAAATCTAAATTAGTATATTTCTTTTTTATTTCTACATAAAAAAATACTCGACAATATATTAAAGTACTTTCAGGGCATGAAGTTAGAAAGGTTGATTTATTCTGTACGATCTAACATACACATTTATTTGAGGTGGCCGGAACAAAACAAATTTTCTCTATAAACCTTCATCTTCTCAATCATCTTTCACACGACCCACCATTTGTTAGATGCGATAACACGAGCCCGAATTGAACACGAAATCCAAAGCTTTCTTAAACTAAAATAACTTGTATTATGTGTTCTTCGGGACACACGCATACACAATTTATTACATATCTGCTTTTGCATGAATCGGATATCAAACTTGGGACCTTTAAAGAAGCCTTCTACCCGTAACCACGGCATGCAATCGCGCCGAAACGTCGGGATCTAAAGTAAAAACATTGAATTTTTCGTGTTCCAAGGGACCCACGACACAAGGGAAAACCTTAATGTGGGCCTTTGAGTGTGAAGAGTTTTATTTTTATTTTTATAGGGAGTGTTGACTATGGAAAACCAGTATTGACGGGTTAGTAACCGTTAACAGCCAGTCAAGGTTCGATTGCCGGTCGGCGCAAACTGTTTGTTCTCGAGTCTGGACGTTTTTATTCCATGAGTGGCGGTCGACGGGAATGTGGCGCTTTTTTTTAACAAAAAAAAAATAGACCAATTTTTCAGCTTGTAAATGTTGACAACCCAACTTGACAAGCTCACCGCGCGAGTTCACTCGTACAATAGCGGCGATTGTCGGGCAGGTGGCGACGTCGCGGGTTCCCTTCCCGTTGCATGCAAATCGACTTATTGTCTGCTTTACCACTTGTTTTGCATGGAATTCTATTTACAGTAAGGATTTGTTTATCCGTTTTGGTAGGAAATACAGATTTTGGCTAGCTACACAATCTTCTGACGCCATTTACGATGAATTTTCAAATAAAAATAAGTTATTACAGATGTATGTCAAATGTGTTGTCTAGTGATTAAGTTTAAGAACACAAAGTCCTGCCTACCTCAGCAGGGATATGTAGGCGAGAACATATTACTAAATTGCTGTCCTCTCTCTACAGAAAAAAAAAATACCGTAACATTGTCAAACACGTAATACTGTAATTTTATTTTACTTAAGAGGAGCGTCTCAGTTGTTTTTCATGCTGTCTCGATGTCGATCATGCCTCAGACTTGTGCGAAAGGGACAATTGCAGCTTTCTGGCAAAATGCCGAGTTTTATTTCCATAATTATGAGTTTAGGCGTCAATGAATTCCTACCCCAAAAAAAATAAATGAAATCGTACGTTTTTGGTCTCTATCGATTTGTAAGCGTATAAACGAGGTTCGTACGTTTTTTTTTCCAAAATTGTTCTTAGTTTTTCAACAGTCACCTCTTAAATGTTGAGAACTTTATTGGCAAATATGCTGACTTTAAGTCTCAAATATCTCAAAAATTAAAACGTTTTTTTGATTGATACTTTAATTGATACTATACCAAAATTTCACAGGGATCCATTGATGTTTAGGGGATGGAATCCATTGACGCCGTTTGTATGGGAAAAAATACTGAGACGATCCTCTTAATAAGATTATAATCGTTAATGTATAACGAGCAACGTAACCTATCCTAATTTCTTGCAACGTAACCTATCCAAAAAAAATTCGGTGAATGTATAAGGGGTTAAATTTTAGATGCTTCAACTCACGTAAGATCTACTAAAAATAGTCAGTACTAGCATTCCGGTCGAGACTTCGTTCTCGTGGGAATTCGGGAAAATTATGTAGCCAGTGATAATGTAGCATCCTAATGGTGAAATATTTTTTTAAATCGGTCCAGTAGTTTTTAAGTTTATTCATTACATAAAAAAATACAAATCTTTCCTCTTTATAATATTAGTGTAGAAGAGCAGCTACTGAAGATTTTAGTACTACACATGCAGAAATATTTATCAAAATTTAAATATATGAAGAAACTACTAAAACAACTTTTGCAGTAAAAATCGGCCAATTTAGTCCAAGTAGTTGGCCTAATTCGAGCAAGTTTTGAAATATGGACGGTCATTCAGGGATTTTCCAAAACTTAATTAATTAAAGAATGAAAATTAGATTTAAATCATTTACTTAAAAATTCTATTATGAAACTGTAAAAGTTTTCCGGCTCGAGTAAGTAGTTGCTTTGAAAATTGTGAATTATTCTGTTTTATGTTTTGAAATAAACTTTCCAAGGTCTATATTCAATCATGAAAACGTTTTTAAAATTGCTTTACTAAGGTCCCATGTGTGAAACGCTTTTGATGTCACCAAATATTTAGTTACAAGTCCGGAACGGAAAGGGTATACAAAAATAGTTTGTATGACAAGGGAGCAAAGTAGTATTTTTACGGCGAGGGCGCTACTTGGAACCACGAGCGAAGTGAAGATTCAAAGTACATCGCCCAAGGTAAAAATAATTTGCTCTCGAGTCATATACTCTACTTTCCATCCCCTTTCTATGAGAAAATAATTCATATAATTAATGAAATTAGGTTTTAATTACAAGAACAGACTTAATTCGCGCGTTTTTTTTTTAATTAGCGCGGGGACCGCCGCCGTGCAGCCAACACGTACCAGCCAGTAATCATACGATTTGCGCTCGATTTCTATGAATGACACATGTTCTACTACTTCTTATCTTACTGCTGTCCTACCCTAAGGTTGCCTGGAAGAAATTGCTACCTAGCAATAAGGCCGCCTTGTTGTACACTATGTTTTATGTTCTTTTAATGGTATTGTATGTCTTTGTGTGCAAATAAAGTATATTGTATTGTATTGTATGTTCTAAATTCAAATCTCATTTACGCAAGTTAAAAAGTTCTTAACAGAAAAGAGCTCTTTACTCCCGCTTATAGACGAACAAAGCGACACTTTTCGAATAGAAGGGATGAAAAGATTATTTTTGCGTAGTTTTATGAATGTCGATTCTTCCGCTTTCTCTAATATTTGGCAGATGAGTAATTCTGTATGGTGAGACTGTCATCTGACTTCTGCAACCCTGTTTGGGGTGTGTGGGGTCATAACAACTTAGTGCACCTAAATCGGTGCACCCTGCTGATCAACGGACGAAGCTCTAGCGTATTACACCATTTAAAGGGTTTCTTTGCGATATTGGCGACTTCGCAATTCTCTATGTTAATAATCATTAAAATACCCTGACATTGGCAAAATCATTAAAATCGTGGACGCTCTTTCATGATTAGTTGAATTGGCCCTAGTAAGATGGGAACCTGGCCGGATTGGATCATGACTACATATTCAGTGGGCCTATGTAGAGATTTCCTATGGATGTTTTCCCTCGCACCGTAAAAGCATCGGTATATATTTTTTAATGCTACATTGCGGTATTGGGGATATAACTCGATAGATCTCACTAATGAGAACCTTCTGTGTGAATATATTGTAGGTTTTTTTATATATATATTACTAGCTTTCCGCCCGCGGCTCCGCCCGCGTGGACTACAGGTTATATCGTGCCCAACTGTGGGATAAAATGTAGCCTATGTCCTTTCCCAGGCTCTAATCTATCTCTGTACCAAAATTCATCAAAATCGGTTCAGCGGTTTAGGCGTGAAAAGGTAACAGACAGACAGACAGACAGACAGACAGAGTTACTTTCGCATTTATAATATTAGTAGGGAAGTAGGGATAGGGATAAGATGGGTTAACTATTGACCTCAATCTTGACCATAAATATCATAGATGAGGTCGACGATGGAGCGAGTTAACCCAGAAAATGCCTATACAGGCACTGGTACTCCCAAGCACCTACGGAACACAGCAAGCTGTTTGGCGTCGGACTTCGGTAGGAGGGTGGTCGCGAACCAGACGGCCTACCTCAGATTCAGAAAAAAAATAAGTGTCGTTGCCTGGGATGGATTACAAGGAGGCAGGTCTCATTTGCGTTTCCTTAGTCGCCTCTTACGACACCCACGGAAAGAGATGGGGTAGTGTTATTCTCAACCGATCACCACACGGCAAAAAGGTAAACAAATTAAGTTAAAAATGTAGAGCGACAGTTCACAAAAGACATTTACAAAGACATAGCCAAGATGTAGTGATACTAACCTCCCCTTTTGAGACTACCGCCACCTTTCGAGGGTAACAGCGAACTTCTGCCATTTGATAGGGATTAGCGCCCTGTCTGTCCCCGGGATAAGTCAGGGAAAAACGCGAGATTAGCAGATCTGCGGGACGTCAGTCAGTGTCACAGATAAATAGATAAAAAGATGTAGAAGTGTTCGCAAGGAACGTTATCTCTTTTTAAATAGCAATTATCCACATCTATCTGTTTAAGTTTGTGGTAAAGGAAATTATCGCGAAGCAACACTCTTTATAACATGACTCTTTATATATATAACTCGTGACGTATATATAGGTGATTCTTAGACCATACACTCTATAGACGGAGCCAGTAGCATGCCCCTTTAAGATAGCAATAGTTTACCCCTTCCCTGCACCCAACCATACTTCACTGTACAAAAGCTGTACAACAACTTAACTAATGGAGTCTCTTTTCTCACAAATTCACCACAAAAACGAATAAACTTTAAACCTTAAACAGGTATAATATATAAAAGATAATAAATGGGATAGGAGAGCTAAAATAAACCAACGTAGAACCACTTGAGATCGAAAGTGTTAAATAAGGCGCTTATCTTACGAACACGTTACTCATCACACACTCTAGTGGAGCGAGCGCGACCGCCTTAACCCTTAACTCATACCTACAGTCAACGAGTTAAATTCAATATATGTACGGAAGGCCGCACCTCAGATTACCACACGCGTGATCTGTGCTGTTGCGATAAGAACGGTTTTGCAATGAAAATGGAGTAACCTGATGCACTGGCCTCTGTACTGTACACCCTGGAATAGTCGACTTGACCACTAGAATGAAATACCGTTGTGAATTTTCCAAAACCATGTAGGTAGAGCTTATGTAAGAACAATTATATGGGGTTAAGCAACGTACAAAAGAGTAGGAAACCTGATAGGTGACCAACGTAGCAATTTATCAAGAGCGTCACCGTGCGTCAGGGAGCACGTTAAGCCGAAGGCCCCGTTGTCGATTTGACAGATAAGCTTGCTAGTTCTCCGACCACATCTAGGGCTCTACTGTGGATCGACGGACAGCCAGTAAGCATTACTACTTGTCACTGTCATCTGTTTAGCGCAAGACAGACATGAACTGACATTTGACGCTTCGAAATTTTGGCCGTAGACAGTTCAGAGTAGAGCCCCTGTGTTAGATTGTGGTCAGAGCGAATCAATTCTCAACAAAAAAAAACAACGAGTTGCACTCCGGGAGTGCCAGCAGAAGTGAAAACTTGAACATATATTACTTCCTTGCGGTCTAAGAAGTTTTCACTTCACCCTCCGTCTTACGAATTTCCGATCAGGGTTACGTGACCCTGACGCGAGTTTAACACTTTTTTACCCATCCAAAAAGCGCAGAACGCTGCTAAGAAGTTTCCACTTCAAAATAAACGTAAATATTTTGAAAAAAGCTTTTACAAAATTGTTGCAGTTATCTCAAAGGGATTAGTTTTCGTCGGTGGCTTGTTTGTTTACATTTTTATACACTTGGTTTAAAACAGAAAATAATATATTGTTTTAGATTCTCACAGTTACTTTCACAAGTACGGGTTCGTGGTAAGAACTCGTTACAATATGTTTAAAACGTATACAACCATAACCATAAAATCCCTCTTAGTTTTAGTTGGTTAAAAATCATTCATTAGAGGCATGAATGACATTGAGACTGCTGTTAAACTATCGAACTTTGTTAAAGAAATACTATTTAGCGGCCAAAGCAGATATAAGCGACGAAATTACACACCTGACTTGTGAAAAAAACTTATCTAAAATTGTATCTTAATAAAATGTAGGTCCATTCAACGAGTTTCACTCATAATTTCCTGTGAATTAAATGTACAAGATGGCCGCACGTACTTAGCTATAAATCACGCGACGAGCACAGCTCTCACTTTGAATTATGTTTCAAAGAGGATAATATCAGTCTGCCGCGAGTTTCATAAAATCTGAAATAGTTACACCCGTTTCATAATTTTAAATTTAATAAAGAGTCAGTTCTGGGTAGTTTGCCTTTTATGCATTTGGTGCTAGCAGTGCTCGCGGTTTCACCAGCGCAGTTTCCGTTTCTCTGGGAATAATAAGAAGTATCGTATCCTTTTCTGTGCCTCTGATAATTTGTATGCAAAATCTCATAATAATTTATTGTGTAGTTCGACACAAACAAACACGTTCTGTCAATTACCGTATTTATTTTTAAATAAAATTATCATTTTCAACGTGAACATTAGGAGTTTATCTTTTTTTAATAAATAAACAGACATTTTTAATTCCATTAGGGCGTAATCAGGG
Organism: Aproaerema taeniolella; assembly: GCA_949987775.1. NCBI lineage: Eukaryota > Metazoa > Arthropoda > Insecta > Lepidoptera > Gelechiidae > Aproaerema > Aproaerema taeniolella. The sequence goes on from OX465256.1 coordinate 1,027,124, forward strand.
TAATATTCAATCCACGAAGATACTGTAAACTCACATTTTTACCGACTTCAAAAAAGGAGGAGATACTATGTTCGACTGTATGGTGTTTTTTTTATGTATGTTCAGCGACGTCTCCGCCAATTATGGACCGATTTTCAAAATTCTTTTTTTGTTCGAAAGAGTATACTCCAGAGGTGGTCCCATATAAATTTTATCGAAAATAATTCAGCACTTTTAAAAAAATAAAGAAAAAAAATACAACAAACCAGAACATCATCTAAATAAATGAGTGACATTTGCGAACTGTTGTTGGGATTGAAGTCATGACTCATACGTTTTTGTAACGTGAAAAATTATCATAATATTAATTAGAACTAAAAAGTAATGCATTTCCCGATGCACGCCATAATCGTTAATTACTGTTGCATGTATTTAATGAAAACAATAATCAGACATCAGCCACAATTTAATTAATTATCTTACTGCGGAGAAATTAACTGCAGTTTGTTAATTGAATAATATTACATATCAACTTGGGAATTGAGAATTCAATATTGTTATGGAAAATAAAAGTACACACGGCAGCACATCAGGCTATACTTGACCTTGACGTCGCCCTTATCTCGCCCGTAATAGCGTCAGCTTTCGTAGTGCAAATGGGTAACCTGACGTGCTGCTGTGTACAACGAAGATAACATACAAAACCCACACTTGCATCGAGCAAGATTACCTAGGCAAATAGCTATTGCGAAAAAATATTAAGTCATTTTTTTTTAAGCGAAATTCTTTACTCCAATTTAGTTTGACGGTCGGTTTGGACGAGTGGTAGTGACGCTACATCTTGATCGACGGGTCTGGGTTCGATTCCCAGTTGGGACAAATATTTGTGTAAAAGACATATCTTTGTTCTCGGGTTCATGGGTTTTCATATATCTGTCTTTGTGTAAGTTCCAAGGGACACACGGGAAAACCTTAGTGTGGGCTTTTAAGTGTGTAGCATTTTTTTTTACCAGCCCATAACGTTCCCACCGAGGGGCACGGACCTCCCTTCGAAATACAAAGGGGATTTAGGCCATAGTCCACCACGCGGGTCAATGCGGGTTGATGGACTGCTCGTCTTTCGAAAATGAATATTTATCACGATATTTTCCTTCACCGTTGAGCAAGTGATAATTAGAAATCCGTACATAAATCCGAAAAGACGAATTTAGTGGTACAGGCCCGCACCAGGCTTTGAACCCGCGACCCTCGAATCACAAGTTTGGCTCATTACAAACTGGGCTGTCACCGTTTATTATAAAACGTTTTATAAAAGTCACCATATTTGTTGACATTTGATCGGTTAGCATTTTATAGAATTAACTGTACCCTGTGTCGTTGCTACAGCCCACAAACGCAGGCTTCTTTGATATCAACAGTTGACAGTACCTGAAACAGATAACAAAATAGCGTAAGTTCTACTGGTTATTTTATTTCGAAGTTTACCTTGGTCCGTACAGAACGCGACTCAGACTCTTATCTATACCAAAGTAGCAGTCGTTTTTGTCATTTTGATAGTGAGAGAGAGAGAGAGAGAGACAATCAACACTTAAGTATAGATCAAAGAATGAGTCTTCTTTTGTAATACGGGCCTTAGATGATATATCTACACTCAGTCAGTGTCGCAAGTTAAGGGGGCAAGTTGTATCTAATTTAAAGCTTACCATCAGCAGACAAGAAACATGGGTGGTTATTTAATTGAGGGAAATACAAATTCAAAAGTTTTTATTTCAGTGAACATACAAAATTTTACTTGAACATGTCAATATAGTAAATTACGTAAGCACTTTTGACTTTAAAAATAAATAAATAAATAAATAAACGCTACACACTCAAAGGCCCACACTAAGGTTTTCCCTTGTGTCGTGGGTCCCTCGGAACACACATAAAGACAAACACAAACACCCATGACCCGAGAACAAACATCTGCTTTTCACACAAATGTTTGCCCCGACTGGGGATCGAACCCAGGACCCGCCGATCAAGAGGCAGCGTCACTACCACTCGACCAAACCGGCCGGCCGTTCGTTTCTTTCCTTAAGAAGATGAAATTTTGCCGTGTGGTGATCGGTTCAGAATGACACCACCCAATTTCTTTCCGTGGGTGCCGTAAGAGGCGACTATGGAAACACAAATGAGACCTGCCTCCTATTAATCCACCCCAGGCAACAACACCTCAATTAGTTCTGAATCTGAGGTGTCGTCCTATGGTCTCATGCGATGTGGTAAGCTCTGTGAAGGGCCGTCTGGTTCGCGACCACCCTCCTACCGAAGTCCGACGCCAAACAGCTTGCTGTGTTCCGTCGGTGCGTAGGAGTACCAGTGCCTTATAAGCATTTTCTGGGTTATCTCGCTCCATCGTCGACCTCATCTATAACCTTGGTCAAGATTGAGGTCAAGAGTTAACCTATCTTATAATAATAAAAAAAACTTCATCTTCTTCTTAACGTGTAGGCGTAGTCAAGTGTGTGGCGCGATCTTAACTAATTATAATAATAATAATCTCTTTATTGTCACATTAGGAATTACATAGGTACGTAGACGTCCTGTATCCCGTGATATTTTCTGTCTATGGAGATCTCTGGTGTTATTGTTTTTAAACCACCAAATGGCAACTGTATTTCCCTGCCAAGAATTCTTAGAAACCCAATATCAGCGTCCAACACTGATCCATCATCTCTACGGACGGGTTAAAGCGATGACTTGCTATCAGTCTATTGGTGTTTAAAGAGTTAGAGAGTGCATGTGCAGCCGATGCATCGATCTACGTGTTGACAAGGTGACGTTAATGCATCGATCTACGTGTTGACAACGTAATGTTGATGCATCGCTTTGAATCGCCGCTTCGAGTGGGCTGAGGAGGTTGCAGGCGAGTAGAAAGCGTTTTTTCATTAACTTTCGCTCCTCATCAAATCTTCTTTTTATCGTGTAGTATCTAGTCAAGTGCGTGGCGAACTTGGCTAACCCAAACAGTTTTCAAACCGCCAAATGACCTCCGTTTTGGTTTTAACGACTGTAGTGAAACTTAACAACTTTTCCCAAAGAATCTTTATGAAAAATCTCGATTTTTTTGCCTTGCCATACAAAGGCAAAACAGAGGATCGTCAAGTTGTATGGAGTTAGGATTTTTTTCTTCATATTATGACCTATTTCTTTGAGAGAGTTGTTCAGTTTCGTGGGCTGTCACGAAACTGAACAACTTTCAAATTTTAAGTCATCCTATACAATAAGCAAAATAGGAAATGTGATGTAAAAGCAAACAGGACACAAATTGAAGCAAATAGGGAAAGGTACCAAAACGCAGAATAATTTGGGTGGGTCGTCGAATCCATACAGAGGAGAAAAAAATTTAAGAAAATTCTTTATTACATTCAATATCTCAACCGATCAGTGAGGTTAAGCAACGTACACAGAGGCAGAGAACCTGATGGGTGACCAAAGTGGCAATTTATCACGAGCGTTTCCGTGCTTCGGAGGGCACGTTAAGCTGTCGGTCCCGGCTGTTGTCGATTGACTACAGTCGTTAAAACCAAGTCAGAGACCATTGTGCGGTTTGAAAACTCTGACACCAAGGTTAGCCAAGTTCGCCACATACTTGACTATACCTATACGATAAGAAGAAGAAGATTACATTTAATATAGATGGTGGGGGTGAGAGGTTCAGGGAGGATCGCGCTGGCAAAAAGCATCTTAGAAAAACCTTTCGGGCGCCGCCCTGTGGGTCGTCCAAGATATCGCTGGATAGATGAAGTCGCCAAAGACCTAAAAGTGCCCGACTGGTCAAAACTGGCACAAGACAGAATGGAATGCGACACTTTAATATCGGAGGCCAAGATCTAGTTTGGGTCGTTGAGCCAGCAAAGTAAGTATGCATTACATTCAATATACCAACTTAGCACCAACATTTCTACATTTGGAAAAATATTTCTTTATCTAGAGCTGAAAAAACCCAAAATTACCATTCGGGCGGGGCGTAGCACCATTAACTGTGTATAATATAGCTAAAAGTGTAACAGTAGAAACATTTGGAGGGACTGAATGAGTCCATTCAACAATTTATTCGAGTCCGCTTACAAATTCTACCAATGTACTGTTGTCACGCAATGTTTATAAAACGAGATTTTGGCCGTGTGGTGGTAAGTTGAGAATAACACCAACTCATTTCTTTCCGTGGGTGTTGTAACTAAGGAAACACAAATGAGACCTGCCTCCTATTAATCCACCTCAGGCAACGACACCTCAATTTGTTATGAATCTGAGGTGTTGTCCTATGGTCTCATGCGGTGTGGTAGGCTCTGTGAAGGGCCGTCTGGTTCGCGACCACCCTCCTATCGAAGTCCGACGCCAAACAGCTTGCTGTGTTCCGTCGGTGCGTGTGAGTACCAGTGCCTTACATGCATTTTCTTGTTTAACTGGCTCCATCGTCGATCTCATCTATGACCTTGGCCAAGATTGAGGTCAAGAGTTAACCAATCTTATAATAAAATAAAATAAAATAAAAAAGAGTGCTTTAATAGTGGAGTTTGTAAGCCTCGTATTTGAGTGGAATTGTTCCCTTCTTCCGACAAGCAAATCATTTTGACCACAGTTAGTAGTCATCATCAAGAGTTTTTTAAGATGTGGAGGGAAGAAAAAAATTGCCCCAGGGGCCTGGGGGGAGGGGGTGAATTATGCTTCCGCCGCGCTTCAAACAAAAAAATACTACGGTTCCAGTTATGCTACTAGGACATGTGTGGTATCGTTTTTGTATAAAACGAGGACGTACAATTTATTTTTGAGACATTTGAGAAACATTTCCATTAAAAAAATGGTAAATTTTCACAAAAAAGTTGATTTTTAAATTTTTCTTATGTTTATTTTTCTAATCAACCGTAAATAACTCCAAGAATTTTAAATTCATAAGATAAAAAAAAATGTATAGGAAGGTAAATTTTATCTGCTTTAAAAAAATATATATAACATAGGTACTTTCTACACAACAACTATAAGGAAAAAAATCGGAAACGCGCGGCGACAAAGTTAACGATGACCAGTATAATAAGTAAAAACTGCTAGTTGCTGGTGATCGCTTTATTATAGCATAGGTAGGTACGATAAATAAATAAAAGTTTGAATTTTAAAGTAAGTAAATACGTTTTTTATTTGACCCTTGTGTACTTACTTTAAATATTACAACAAAATATACCTATTTCTATACCTACATCTTAGCATCATAAAATAAAGCCACTATTTAAATAACTACGTACTTACCTAATAGCCATCCAATCCTGATAAGTACCTATCTACCTTCCTATTTTTTTATTGGCGTAAAATATACGACATACCTATGTCTATGTACCTATATGGTTGAGTTGTATTTTACTGTAACTGTGCGTTTGGTTTGTTTTCGTTTTCCCTCCCCCGCACGCGGCGTTCATTACGCGGCTCGTCTCTCTAACGAAAGCAATATTTTTTCAGTACTTAGATTATCTCATCCTGTTGACCACCTAAATTGTCATTGAAACAAACAGGCTAGAACAAGGGTGTACCCTTTTTTGCAGTTGCACTTAATTAATTCAGAGCACGACGAGGATGCCTCAGGAAGCGTTTTACAAAAAGGTTGCCACAATCCTTGCTCTTTGATCCAGCCCCAATCAGAGGGCTCAGGAATGGTCGGACTCTTATTGAGTGCCTGGCTCAAGCAATATGCCTGGTAACAAGCACGTTTAATGTGCTGGTGCAGAGCTCCCTTAGTCGGCGGGATGTTCTCTATGGCTCTTGATTTTTTTCGTGCATAGCTCTTTTCTTGCCTCATTGGCAGTCGTCATTTCGCTGGTTCGGTCATACATAAGAACAATAAACCGCTCTAATAATAGTGACGACTCCTGGCTGATACTGGACGGCATAGAAAGAAGTTCAATAAAAGCAGCGTTAACATCAGTAAAGGAAAAGATTTCCGTGTCTCCCAGGCTGTCCATTTTCCTATGCCGGCAAAGGTAGAAACAGTATCACAGCCAGTTAGCACGTGAAATATGGGCAAATTAAGGCATTGTGGGTGATTTAATGCCGCAACAATTTCATGGATTGCTATATACTGGAAACTTTCCCCAACACCAAATGCGATCCACAGCTCTTCAGGCATAATTTTGTCGAAAAGTGACACATCCAGTACTAAAACATCTGTATCCACAGTTCGGATTACTACTTTTTTACACCCTTTTTCCACAGAATCGGCTAAGTGTAAAAACAATCGAGCTTTTCAACAAGTCTGATTTTGTTCCTCTCCGTAGTTGACCTCCACTTGACAACGACGGTGGTGCAGCGTGATTTTCAAAAAAGTTTTCCATATCGCCATTTCGGACTTGGCAAGAGATATAAAGCCGCGAAAAGAGCGAACAATCGCTCTTGAGGGCGGCAAGTTGTTCCTTATGTTTGGATTTATTTCTTACGGGTGGTCTGCTGAACAGTGGTAAGTTATTCTTGGGAATTGGTTTCGTAATTGGCGTTGTACATTGTTCTAGCCTGTTTGTTTCAATGACAATTTAGGTGCTGGGTGGTGCAAGTGCACAAAAGTTGCACTTATATGTACTGCTCTGTGCTTTTGCGCTGGAGATTGTTAGAAATTTAAATTTTGTTTGATAATATTTATTCATTATATTTTTTTTCACACATCTGTGTTTAATTTTTTTAAAAGCTTTTATTCATTCTACCCACGTGTTACATCTAAAAAAGAGGTAAATACTTATTTGTTTGTTCGCTGCCAAGCCAAGGGTTTATTGGGGGAACTGAAATTAGTAAACCGATTAAAAATTATATTACATTACACTGGATAGCCAATCTATCCCGTTATAACATAGGCAACTTTTTTCTCGCGGGAAATCTTCTCATTTTTTCATCAAAAACCGAAGTTGCTCAATAAAACAAATTTTTAACTAAGAATACTTAATTAAATTTAGCGTACGGCTAAATGCGAAATGTATTTAAAGCAGTAAGGTCGATATTCGCACAGATCAGCAGTCCTCTGAGTTGTACCTGGAGCGCTTTGGTTGCTGAATGGCAACGTCAGCCGTGGCTAGTTTCGACGCCGCATAACGTTTCCGATTTTTTTACTTATAGTAATTGTATGACAGGTACCCATAATATATACATCATTTTGAAGCAGAGGAAGTGTACTTACATTTATAATTTTTTTAATTCGTATTAATTTTCAATTTTATGAATTATTTACGGTTAAATAGAAAAATAAACATATGAGTTTTCATATTTTTGTTAAAATTGACTACTTTTTGTATAAAAATGTTTCTCAAACGTTTCAAAAATGAATTATTACGTCTTTATTTCACACAAAAACTATACCACACATGTCCTAATAGCAGAACTGGAAATGTAGTATTTTTCTGTTTGAAGCGCGGTGGAAGCATAATTCACCCCCTCCCCCCAGCCCCCTGTGGAAATTTTTTTTTTCCCTCCACATCTTAAAAAACTCTTGATGATGACTACTAACTATGGTCAAAAAGATTTGCTTGTCGGAAGAAGGGAACAATCTTTGCACTAACTAACTCTACTATAAGAATTGCGTCCGAAATTAAGCTATATTAATCCTTGTTCGGGAAATGAACATCCAACAGCGTGTCAGAACAAAGTTTACTAGGAGATACGCATTTTGGAAATCCTACGCGAAAGTTTGTGAAAGATGGTTGATGTTTTGTCATTTTTGTAACAGAACTACTCAAGGGATTTGATGCTTAGCTTCACAATAGGATAAAAGGCCACTTTTCATCCTGAAAATTATGTTTAGAAAGTCGTAGGTAGAAAGGCGGCTAAAAATAGCAGAAAATAGCTACACCAAAAAAATCTAACGCTTAGATTTGACTTTTGTGGTATAGTTATTTTCACTTGCCTATTTTACAAACAGATTTCGTTAGAAAATCAGCTGCAGTAAAAAGTTAGCAAGTTTGCATTGATTTGTAGAACGAAAGCCGGCGCTATTATGAGAGAGATAGGGGCGTCGTCAAACTCAAAATGTATGCCAAATGTATGTAACTTGACGTGCTGCCGTGTGTACAGATCAAACCGTAATCAATGAAGTTGTAACACTACATGTCTCAAGCCTCGTAGCCCAGTGGCTCTTACTGATCTGAAACGATTGGTGAGGTGTAGCAACGTTCACAGGGGAAGGAACCTGATGGGCGACCAAAGTGGCAATTTATCACGAGCGTTTCGTATGCGTTGCGGTATTAATTATTGTCGATTACAGTTGTCAAACCAAACCAGAAGCTATTTAGCAATTTGTAAACTCTGACTCCAAAGTAGGTCAAGTTTGCCACTTATTTGATTTTCATAGTTTCTTAATAAAAAAAATATAATTCATGCATGATTCCTGGCCACATTTTATTTTGAGCAGCTGAAACAAGTATCCTTTGAACAGTTTGTTTAGAATGCATTCCAGTACGATTTCTTTTTTTTCATTTAGAATTACAAAAACGTAGCTGTAAAAAACAGAACCGTACAAGTTAGAAATTAAGTGAAAAACTTTTAGGAGTTCGTTTGTTGTCGCCGGGGCCTACAGAAAGAATTTTAATGAGATTTGTACTCGAACTGACTTCCAAACTGTGGCTGTGAAGCTGTCTATAAAACGAATAACTTTAGGAAAGTGATTACTGTTTCAAAATGTACGCGACAAATCAAACAATGTTTACTGGGAGCGAAAAAACAACATATATGCACGCTTATAAATCCCTATCAAGGTAGGCAGAAAAACATGTGGTTCTAGAACCACCTGACGCCACATTACTAACAAGACTTTTCTAATGACATTATTTCAAAGACGCTCTACAATTTACATATTTACAAAATTAATATCTAAGTGCTTAACCTATACTGAGTTTCCAGTTTTATTTGATTTTATAGAAAATGGGTTTGCACATTTTTTTTTATATTTCAACCTATGTTATTATTTTTAGTTTAGTGGGCTGATTCGGGCATCGGATATACAGGGTGTAAAGGACAGCTTAGCAAATACTTAAATGGTGGAATCTACCCATAACTATTATCAACTATAAGTAATTATTTTTTCCCGGAAACGTCATGTTAAGGAGTTTTAATTTAACCTACTTTGGCGCTACGCAACGTATCGTGATACCGCGCCCCACGCGCGATCCCCCCGCGCCGCGCAGCTATCGGAGTGCGATATACATTGCTGGTTTTCGTGTTTTACGTTGTCATGATTGTTTTTATTGCAAAATATAGTGTGTTTGATTAAATATTAAAAAATGTAAGCAAAAAATATTAAAAAACATGAAAAAAAATTGGAAATTTTCCGGTGAAAAATTCCACTGAAAAATCATTCAGAATGATTGTCTGAGTCCAGGGTTTCAGTTTTTGCCAAGCTGTCTTTTACAAACTGTATTATCAACTTGGTGACGAAAATTAAAGATTTACGAAATGTAACACCATGGTAAAACAAGTATTACTTAGCTACATATACATACATTATGTACACACCTATAAGTTTAGCGTTACATTCTAATTTAACTTGCAAACTCGAATCAAACGAAGTTTAATTACAGTTTAATAACTGTCAAACTGTGGAAGACGCTCGTGTTTATGTTAATGTCACATGTTTGTTAATGTTAAAACATAAGTTGGATGTATTGGGTAAATCCTACAAATGGAGGAAGTGACTATCCGGAAGCAGATTATATTGGATGATATTAAATTAGTGAGCGGAAATTTTAGATGTGAATTAGAGCACTTAACTAAACAAGTTTCCCCAAGGAACATGGGTCGACATATTAAAAAAACTCGCTTCGACCTTACTATGTGAAACAATTTTTTTTTTTCAAATATATTGTTTAAGATTCTGTCGGTTATTTTCACTAGATTTAAACATATTATAAATGGTTCTTAACATTATTTAAATGCTACAGCGCCGAAAATCAGTTACTCATTTAAATCAAAAATCGTGGTAGAAATAATATGTATAAAACTTGTAATGAATTTTTATTTTAAATATTAAATGGGTCCCTTGGGAACAGTTTCTCAATAACTTAAGTTTCTCTTAATAAATTAGTCACAAAGAACATCTTTGTTGTTTAAAATGTCTCAAAGTTGTTTAAAATAAAAATTCTTACAATAAATGAGACATTAAGGGTTGAAATTTTCAGTATGTCCAAGTTAACATTTTCAATTCTTGTACCTATATAATTTGTTTAGGTTAAGTTTTGAGGAGGCTTTCTCTGGCCTTTTGCCAGTTTTTTTGAACACATATTAACGTAAAAAAACATAAGACAACCTTCAATAGTTTGTCCAACATTGTTATGAATGGTATACACCTAAACATTTTATAATCAACTAAAACCCGCTTCACCTTATAATCCTTCAGTTCATTACGGAATAAGGCTCTATGTTTCTAGAAAACTCCTTCAGTTTTCATGAAACATGAGGGGCTATAACTCACACGCCCGGTTTTATGCAGCATAAGACTTATAGAAGTGAAATAGCCTAGTAGTCCGAGTCAGGATTACTATGGAAGACAAGGGGTACCGACCTCTAGTAATTTTGCTGTAAAACCAAATTGCACGGAACCCTAATTTGTAGGATACGAGGCAGGGTGTTTTGAGGGTTCTACCACTGTATGGAAGTGAATTACATGATTTTCTTTGGCTGGAAAAATATAGTTTTGTGCTGACACAATCAGTTTTTATTGAGAACTCTATTGTCGACACAAATTAAGAAGCGAATAGATTTTTTCTGTTTATAAGAAACTAGCTTTCCACCCGCGTGGGGTACTAGTAATATCATGCCCAACCTGTGGGATAAATGTAGCCTATGTCCTTTCCCAGGCTCTAATCTATCTCTGTACCAAATTTCTTTAAAATCGGTTCAGTAGTTTAGGCGTTAAAGACGGACAGACAGACAAACAGACAAGAGTTACTTTCGCATTTATTATTAGTGATATTAGTGAGGATCATATCAACAATAACAATACACAGGTGATTGATTATACTTAAAAAACAAAAAAAATCCTCAAGGGAAAAAAATACTTTTAAGGAGACAATCAGATTATTTTTCTTATCAGCTGATTGCACAAGTTGTACGAAAAGGAGACTTTTTTAAAAACATTTCCACACGTAGTTCTTCAAGATGTTCAGTTTAGTGGGCTGATGTCCAGAACAACCTTATTTCGCCTACAACTTCATCTCACATACCATTAAGGCAGAGATTATCAAGTGACCAAAACCTTGACATATTAATAAACTATTGTGCCCTTAGATAAATTCCTTTAGCTTAATTTTTTTTTGGAAAACTGATCTGCAAGGTTTTCTACAAAAGCTGGCGCCAGCTGGCGTCGGGACCCGGAGACTCGGAGCACAATAAAGGAAGAAAAACAGTTAAGCAGGTTTACATTTACTGGATTACATCAACACTTAAACTTTATACGTTAACTTATTACAAATGCATAAAAACAGTATACTATGAGTGGGCGTGCGCCTGCGACAAAAATTAATTGGGTCTGTCATCCCAGCGAATGACAGCTAGAAGTGTTCAATTTCGATTAGGAATGCCAAAACTGAAGAGTAAAAATTTCGCAAAAAGAGAATTGAGATGGAGGATGAAGACGCAAGATTTGTAACTGGCTATTAAACGTGGTTTCTGTGTTCTGTGTGCCCTTACTTTAGTCTCATATTACTAAATCACCGTATTACGAAGGCATACCAGGCCGCGTATAGATCAATCTTTGCCCAAATAATGAAGCACACACTCTGCGCCCCAGCCGTCAATCACCACCAACTTTGTCGGCTTTTCTCACAAACTCTGCCGATGTGATGATACGTAATAAGAGCGCCTAGTGTCAGTAACCTCAAACATCTTGGGTTTGATGCTTGGCGTGTCAATTAATTGGATGATACCCACTTTGCCCCCGGCTGCACGAAAGTGATCGCCTGAACAAGTAGTAGAGTGACTTACGCCCAGTTGCATATAGATTTAGGGAAGTTAAAGCTTCTTTAAATGTGTGTGTTATTATGTGTCTGTGTGCTCCTTTTAATGTGTTATTGTGTGTTAAAGTTAAAGCTCTTTTAAATGTGTTTAAAAAAAATGCTGTCCTTGTTTACGTCAACAAGACGGAAAGTGACAATATGATATTTAAAGTGCTATAAACTTGAATAGTTTCTGCAACTGGGTGTTAATAGTACATTATGCTACAAGTGTGCTAAGTTTGATATTACATTAGAGGCGAGTTTAGAGCCCGAGCCGAAGGCGAGGGCTCAATGGAGCCGAGAATGTAATATCCAATGCGCACGCGTGTCATACGACGTTTTTCAACACATTTCCGAGGAAAGAAAGAAATAAAAACTTTCCTTTGATATTGACGGCAACAAGCTATCACTTACATGTTGCGCCTCGGAAAGTATTTCTGGCGGTGTACCCACGTAGGTTTCCTGTTCTGCACTTGAAGAAGACATTTTTTGTGTTGTATTTCTGACAATAATAACAATCTGATGAATACAAATGCCGTTTGTGAAAACCAAGTGAAAACATCTGAAAAGAGGCGCGATTATTTTTTTTTTTCGCTCGCAAAATGAGATTCACATTGACAAAAGTATGCCATACAGCCAAATAAAAAAAAACTTAACTATATATTTTCACGTTTTAGTATAAATAAATGATAATTTTCTGTTAAATTTAGTGGAATTAGTGGGATTTAGTGGAATTATATTTCTATTTACAAATAGTTTAATATTTACACTTAATTTTAAATATAAAATAAGATCTGATCTCTTTGCTGAAATTTAGAAAAAAAAACCATTACGTACTTGTGCTTTATTTTTATTACTCACGGGCTGAGTAATACATATCATTATGAACCTTAAAACAATGGCATAAGACGCACTTTATGAGCAAATGTGTTGAAAATGGATATTTATTTAATCTTAATGAGTGAGAGAATACTTTGTTGTACAAGAATAACTCTAAAATCAAAAGTTTTGCATCTCACCCGACATTCATTGCTTATGAATTATAACTCTTAAACATCTCGATTATGTCGGTTTTCTATTTAAAAAAAACCGCATCGCAATCGGTCCATTCGTATAGGTTCTATATACATATTTCTGTTGTGTCGAGGGTCTTTTAGGCTACACAAAGATAACTAAGCCGAGCATAAACATCAGTTTTTATTAACCGACTTCAAAAAAAGAGGATGTTTCTCAATTCGACCGGATATTTTTTTTTATGTATGTCCGCGGATAACTTCGTCGTTTATGAACCGATTTTGATTATTCTTTTTTTGTTGGAAAGGGAGTATCCCAAGGGTGGTCCCATGGTAAGGAAACCAGGATGTGATGGTGGAATCCTGAAGAAATTGAGGGAAACTCTCGAAAAAATTGTCTTTTTGGGATTGAAGTCGGTGACTCTTACGTTTTTGACGTGGAATTATTTTATATAAAAAAAGATTTGTGCTGAATGAAAGTTGAACGGCGTCAACGATAACTATCTTTTTAATACAATAAACATATCTTAATTGAATACATAAAATGTTATGGGATGAAGTGATCTTCCTTGTTCTAACTTGAAACTTACATACATAACAATGCCAGTAAGTCGAAAAAACAGTCCTGATACAAAACCGTCGCTTTGGTCGCCTCGAAAACCGGTTTTTAAATGGAATTCTGGCAAACCGCAGTTGCCACCGGTGATCTTTATTTTGTTATATTGTATTGACAAAACAAAACAATGCCAATATGTCGGAAAAATAGTCTTGATTCAAAAACGTCAACATTTTTCCTAACACCTACCTGCATAAACTGCCGTACACACTCAGTCCCATGCTCCCGTAGGAAGCTCTGCAGAGTCCGGACCCCGAGCGCTGACAGCCGGTACCCATTCCCGTTCTCCCCCGACGTAAAGAACAGATTCGGAGACACACCTTCGCCCATGCTTTTACAATGTTCGACAGATCTTGCATTATTTGAATGTCCGATTCTGCTGATGTTCACATAAGATCAGCGCTTCGGTCTTGACTGTTACTCTCGAGCTGAGTAATATGCCACAATCACAATACAACTTCTTCTTCTTCTTATCTTAACTTGACTAACTAAATCAACACGGGTGGCTTATTTGACCAGGGTTTAATTTTGTAACTTTTTAGGATTTGTCGGGACAGACTTATATAGAATAGGATAGAAAAAATCTTTATTTTATAGGACATTCAGGATGCCACTTAAAACAAGTCAAGATTACATGAAATACATACAAACAAACATTAAAGGATTTAAATACATACATACGCATTCGTTCTATTGACCCTACTGACTCTACGCCTATTCGCAAAGGTGTTGCTGATTACTTTTTAGTTGTGACGAAGCATGTTGCTGATTACTTTTGTCTTAATTTTTAGTTGTGACGAAGCCTGTTTCTGAACGCGGATGCGTTTTTGTACTTTTTTTAATAATACTGCAATAATAAAATCTCAACACTGCATAAAACGACCAGAGAAACACTGGCGGTACTGAATATGGAAAAATACTCAATATTTCATTGCATCCAATAAAATTAATTGAATTATTTAATTTAAAAAACATTATTGTCTATTCAAAAAAAAATTCTTCTCGAAAAATATTGAGAACTTGTTGTTTTTTTTAAATTAACGTTCACAAACTGGGTTTAAAATTCTTAAATATTTGTGTAAGGCTAACGTATTAAACGTGTACAGAATTATCCCTACTTTTAGTAAACACAACATACTAATGTTATGTTTTGTAGTGTTCGATTGGAATACAAAATTTATTGTGTTCTAAAATGTGCGACTTCTATCTTATTTATTTTGATTTTCAAATAAGACTCGACAAAGAAAATTAACTGGTTCCTCCACTTATTTTAGGAAGGAGCCTAGCGTTCCTTAATCGTTTAGTATTCAAAACAAATCTAAGAAACCTGATTTTGTCTTTATTATACTGTTATTATTTTCAATTGAAATTCTTCATAATACTATTAGATGTAGTAGTAGACTAACATTATAAAGAGGAAAGATTTGTATTTTTGTTTGATTGTAACGAATAAACTCTTTTTTTATTAAAAGATGGGTTAACTCTTGACCTCAATCTTTACCATAAGGTCAAAGATGAGGTCGACGATGGTGCGAGTTAACCCAGAAAATGCCTATAAAGGCACTGGTACTCCCACGCACCGACGGAACACAGCAGGCTGTTTGGCTTCGGACTTCGGTAGGGGGGTGGTCGCGAACCAGACGGCCCTTTACAGAGCCTACCACACCGCATGAGACCATAGGACGATACCTCAGATTCAGAAAAAAATGAAGTGTCGTTGCCTGGGATGGATTACTAGGAGGCAGGTCTCATTTGTGTTTCTTTAGTCGCCTACGACACCTACGGAGACGCCTACTAAGAGATGGGGTGGTGTTATTCTCAACCGATCACCACACGGATAGAACTCAAAAACTATTGAACCAATTTCAAAAATTCTTTCATCTTTAGAATGCTACATTATCCATGAGTAACAGGCTACGTACGAGTAACACTCCCGAATTCACACAGGAACGAATAAACAATACAATACAACATTTTGGCATGAAAATAGTTTTTATGGTTTACGGTGGTTTGGTATAAGCCGATGATGCGGCCTATCTAAAATAAAGCTACTTATTTCTGTTGCCAGTATGAACTTTGAACCTTATCTCTATCACGTGAGAGTTGCAATTCATTTGTTTAGATCAGTGGTTCTTAACCTTTTAGTACTGAGGCACCATTTTACAAAATACTTATCTGTTTTACCATAGACCACCAACTGTTTGGCGGTATAAATCATTAAGTTGTTAAAAATAATAAAGATAATAATAAAGATTATTGTATTTTTTTGTATTTGGAGGTGTTAATAATTAAAGGGTTTACAAAAATAAAGATAGTAATAAAGATTTTTGTATTTTGTATTTTTTTGTGGTTGTTCTACAGTTATACCTACATGCATTTTAGTACATATTCAACAGTGTTTTAATTTTTTACGAATATTGTATTTCTCTTTATTTACTAACTTTTGAATCCTTGGTTCAGTGCTAGCCAAAGCCAAACAATTGAAAGTTTTGGCATCCAGTCGATTTTAGTACTTGTGCCGACTCGTCACATTTCATACTAGCATTCTGCCCGGGACTTCGTTCCCGTGGGAATTCGGGAAAATTATGTAGCTTGTTACTCAGGGATAATGTAGCATTCTAATGGTGAAATAATTTTTGAAATCGGTTCAGTAGTTTCGGAGCCATTCAATGCAAACAAACAAACAATTAAATCTTTCCTCTTTATAATAATATTTTAGATTGGTGTAGATAATATTTTTGGGATAGCTTTGCGTACCACTTCAGGTGCTTCTAGGGACCACCAGTGGTCTGCGGACGACCGGTTAAGAACCACTGGTTTGGATAGTGTATCTATCTAGTGGTATTTAAGTAAAGCACTACCCTATGTATAATTAATTACCTCCCGGGCGGGCGCCGGCTCCGGAGGTCAACCAATAATTGTACAGGACCTTAAGGATCTTAAACAACTTGTCGAGAGTTACTCATCCCTGTTATGCTAGGATGAGTTTAAAATAACGAAACTTTACCATGTGTTTCTGAAACGGAAACTGAACAAGTTTATCCTATAGGACCCCATTCGAAATTTTCGTAACTCTAATATAAAAATAAACTGTATCTCTATTGACATTCGATTGCTAATAACTTTGAAACGGCTGAGCAAATATCTATTCGATCAGGTCAGCTTTCAAACGTAAAAAAAACGCATCGAAATCGGTCTATTCGTTTACAAGCTACGCTGCTACAGACAGATACACAGATACACGGTCAAACTTATAAAATCCCTCCTTTTTGTTAGGGGTTAAAAACAATTTACTAAATAAATGAAAACCCTTTTAATCAGTCGTTTCGTCGTGTCATAAAAGAAAGAAAAACCTCTAATTTATAAATCCGCGTCCGTCTGTCATTTTGTCCGTTAACTTCTTAACAACGTTTTAATACAGTTTTCAATCATATATTTTTAACGTTTTATTTATATTATGTAACTAGCTTCCCGCGCGGGACTTCGTTCCCGTGGGAATTCAGGAAAATCATGTACCCTATGTCCATCCCGGATAATGTAGGATTCTAATGGTGAAAGAATTTTTCAAATCGGTCCAGTAGTTTCGGAGCCAATTCGATGCAAGCAAACAAACAAACAAACAACCAAATATTTCCTCTTTATAATATGTATAGATAGATATTCAGAAAGTATAATAAAAAGAAGATAAAAAAATACATCAGTTATGAATCTTTGAGTGTGGATGTGTGTATTTATTTTCTTTCTTCTTTCTTTCTTTATTTAGTCTCTGCCTACCCCAACTAGACACTAACGTGATCTTATGCTATGTATGTAACTTCTATACAATGATTTCAGCCTATGGAATTAACTACCTTTTATTCAATTCCAGTCATTACGGTTATTGTACGTAAAAATAACAATAGTGACTAATGTCAGAAAACATGAATATTAATCATAATGTCAACATCGTCCTTAGAAATCGCATTAATATTGAATTATTACGTTTCTTACACAAACTTCGTCTCACAATAGTATTACTCAGTATTTAAAATTAGTTTTTTGAATCCGAGTTTGAAAAACTTTTCTAAATTTTAAATTCCAGTTTGATAAGTGTTCCTGTGTTATTCTTTAACATTTTCCAAACCAAATCATTTTTAAAGCAAACACATTATTTTTATTTAAGTCACTTCCACTTTCATAAAAGTTCACAAAACTTTTCACTTCACAGAAAAAACACGACTGGCACACAAAAATGGAAAAGCTACGAAGTTCGTAGCGTTCGGTCGGTGCCGCGCGTTCGTAGACACTGCTACGAGCTACGAATCTCGTAGCCGTACTGCGGAGCGGTGACGTAACCAGATATTGTAATTTTTTTTATTAAACTTTAGATTGAAGATAAAAAGTACCTCAGAGGGAAATAGCAAATAGGTTTCATCAATAGAAATGACCTTTTTATATTTAGAAAGTCGCTGAATAAAAGGGACCTTATTGGAAAAAAAGTTAAATCTTATTTGGGAAGGATGTTTTGTAGATGGCCCAAACCGGGAAAAGGGAAAAAAATCCAATTACATTAAACATGAATTAAATCACATCTTTATGCCAGAATTTGTATTTTTCAATGTAGGTAAAAAGAGACATTACGGTGTTTTCCACGGCTACGCGAAGGGAAAGTACTGTAAATATCGTAGATACAACAATTTACTGGAACGAGAAGACTTTATAAGTATATTGATGTTAGAAGCAATTTGAACTGCATTCATATTTTATTTTAAACTAGCATTCCGCTCGGGACTTCGTTCCCGTGGTAATTCGGGAAAATCATGTACCCTATGTCCATCACGGATAATGTAGGATTCTAATGGTGAAAGAATTTTTCAAATCGGTCCAGTAGTTTCGGAGCCTATACAATGCAAACAAACAAACAATCAAATCTTTCCTCTTATAATATGTATAGAATAGATAGATATAGATAGATACGCTTGTTAAACCCCGAAATATTACGTCCAGTTGAATTTATGTTTAAATTTAATGGTTTTTCTTTCATTTCATTGTAATTATCATATTTGCTGGAAAGATTCTCTTCGTTATATGGGCTAGTTAGAAAATAAAATTTAATTTCTAATTTTAATTTTAAATAATTTAAATGCTTCTTCATTGTGTTTAGTATTAACTATAAACCGATACAATTTAAACTAAAGAAGCTACATTTTAGCTAACTACTCTTTAAAAATTAAAACAATAGTTGTGGAAGCGAGTGAGAAACCAGTGGGGTGGTAAGATAACACTGCGAACTAACTCGCTTAGTGAATGACAAGAGGGTAAACAGAGCGACATTCACAACTTCAACATGAGTTTAACGGAGATATTTCAGCACTATACAGGATTATTTGTGAGCAGTCTGAGTGGTTAAGTATAATATGTGACTATAAATTAGCTAACGAAACTTTAGGGGGTGATTCTCATTCCTAAAACCTAACTATTCAATGTACTGTATGACTCTGTGCAAATAAAGTATATTGTATTTTTCCCATGGAACCCTTATTCGATTACTACAAAATTTCATGATTAGAACAGAATAGAAAAAAATCTTTACTTTATAGGACGCTAGCTTTCCGCCCGCGTGGACTACAGGTTATATCGTGCCTAACTGTGAGATAAAATGTAGCCTATGTCCTTTCCCAGGATCTTATCTATCTCTGTACCAAATTTCATCAAAATCGGTTCAGTAGTTTAGGCGTGAAAGACGGACAGACAGACAGAGTTACTTACAATATTAAGTAAGGATTCAGGATACCACTTAAAACAAGTCAAGATTACAATGAAA
Source organism: Aproaerema taeniolella (assembly GCA_949987775.1). Classification (NCBI taxonomy): domain Eukaryota; kingdom Metazoa; phylum Arthropoda; class Insecta; order Lepidoptera; family Gelechiidae; genus Aproaerema; species Aproaerema taeniolella. The sequence continues at coordinate 1,046,534 of OX465256.1, forward strand.
TACATACAAACATACATTAAACGATTTAAACATTTTGACCCTACTGACTCTACGCCTATTCGCAAAGGTGCAGTCTTCGCCAGAGAAGAACAGGCAAGAAACTCTGAGGTCGCTCTTTTAAATCGCATTACAAATTTCCTTTTTACTAATTTTAACTAAATCTGAAATAACTCTAGAGCTGAGCAGTTCATTCCCATGGCTGCCTGTCTGATAGATAATCAGAATTTTTTTTTCATACTAAGGCTGATTGCTTAGTTTTGTGGGCTGATTCACGTCCTTTTACTAACTGATCTAAAGTCACCCAATACATGTAGTAAGTCAGTTATCTCTATCACCCATGGTATTATTAGCCCTATTTAATTTGTCTTTGTGTTTTTTATTTCTTTAGATTTTAACTAAGCAGTTGCTTGAAGACACCGTTTTTGGTGACAAGAAAAAGAATTGTCTATAAATGTATGTAAGTATTGTGGCGTAAATTAATTGAGAATTTTTCACTCTTACTTCTAGCTTTTATAATAATCTTGTAAAAAGTGTGAAGGACCTTATAAGATTTAGAAAGGTTTACTCAATGTTAAATCCTTCACTAAAAAGACTAGATCTTGATAACGTCTATAAAAGAAAAGAGGATCCAAGTGTCTTTCGTCTAATATATTCCATTTTATGGTTACTTTCTTTGCATTTCAAGCTCTGAAGCTAAAAGTGATTACTATAGTAAAATAGTAAAAAAATTGTCTATTTTTTGGAGTTCAATGCTTCTGAGGGCAAGTTAAGTTATCGGCCCCGATTGTTGTCGATTGACTACAGTCGTTAAACTAATCAGAGGCCATTTGGCGGTTCCAAAACTCGGATACCAGGGTTAGTTACGTTCGCCATATACTTGATTGTACTTACCCAATTAAGAAAAGGGATAGACTTGTAAAAACTTGCCCAGTGACGTTCGCTGTTAGGGATCGATTAGTGAGGTGAAACCACACCAATGGGAAAACCTGTGTTTCTTTAAAGGGTGACTCTCATTAGTTTCCGAAAATTAACGATGTGAATCTGCCCCCTAAGCTTTCTTTAATAACCTAGGTCAAAGTCAAAGCCAAAAATATTTATTTCATAGAACATACAAAGAGCTGCTTGAAAACGTCATAAAAATACATTAGGAAAATCAATATAAATCATTGAGCAAAATAGTGAATTACATTAGCATTTTTGACTTTGCGCCTATTCGGAAATTTTGCTTCTCCGTAAACTTGTGTGATCAGCTGATTGCCTCAGTATAAGTTGAAATTTAGTTGTTTAACCCCTCAGAAAAAAGGGGTGTAATAAGTTTCTGTATATTTGTCTGTGGCATCGTAGCTACTAAACGGATAGACCGATTTTGAAGTTTTTTTTTGTGAAAGCTGATGTAATCGGATGGTTTTTCGTTGTATTTTATCAAGATTGGATAAACTGTTTAAAAGTTATAAGCGATGAATGTCGGAGGTAATACATTTTATTTTATTTGTAAATTATTAGATTTTCATATGGGTTCCTTGAGAAGTGTTGTTTAACTTCATGGGAAGCTACCGCAAATAATGCTAGGAGCCTATCTAAACCGATGAATTGTAATTGTTCAGTCTAAACGTACTCAAGACGTTTACGATACCAGTACGTAGAGTTAACGTTCCGCAATAAATACAATATTTAAGTGGCAATCGTAAAATAAATCACTCTCAAGACGCATATTGTAAACCGAGAAATGGCTCATAAAGACATGAAACTGGCTTATTATTATTTAATTTGCCTTGCTGTTGTTTCTAAGGGATTTTTACTGCATATTTTTTATCGAGTTTGATTTTATGACCGAAGCGTTGTATACCTCAACCAAATGTTTTTAAATATTAAGTTAAATTTGCTTTCCGTGCTAAAGCTAACTTTTTTCTATTTTCTTACTTCTTTCTAGTTCCGTATTTGGTATAGATTGGATTAGATCATTTATTGCAACATTATCAATTTCATAATTATAATAGATGTCAAAAATGTCAAAGAATAATGTTTTCGTCAAATATAAAAATAAAAAGAATAAGTATAATAACAATGTCAAGCGAATATACGCTTGACCATGATCTAAGATTTGGCAGATAAGGTGATTACAGTGGAGCGACTGCAATCTGACCTCCGTGACCCTGCTAACAGGGGAACTTGACCAGATTGAAACAAGATTACACATTCAGACGCCTGAATGTGTAGGTAGGTTTCCGCAAAACGTTTTCCCTTAAGGCGACTACAGCACCTAAATTACTATTTTATGATGCGTACTTGCGTAGATAAGCATGACGCACTGCATTAAATCGAAGAAAAAAAATACAACGGTAATATTCAGGGCATAAACTAGATAAGTAGTTTGCTGAAAACATGATTCAGCACTTTTGGTTCGAGGGAAAAAGCTCACAAAGTCACCTCTAACACCCAATATTGTGTATCTTTTATAAGCTGTAAAAACGATAGTAAAATGCACACAGGAACTTGAATTTGCTATGAAAATGTTCGTGATTGAACACTCTCGATAAGTAGTTAACGCATTTTTCGATTTAAGCTGTAACCTTTCCATAAATCTCATTTTTCTAACTTTCGAACATGTTTTTACGCACGCACGCTTTCATAGTCCGTAAACTTCGTGTATCGAAACTGTTTGCACTGCCGGCCCAGGCCTGTTGAGAGACGGAGATGGCACTATTCCTGTGTGCTGCCTTTATCAGGTGCTGTAGTCGCCTTAAATGAGAACATCGGTTAGTGTGCTACTAATGTACAGAGGTCAGCGCATCAGCTTACCCAATTTTCATTGCAAAACCGCTCTTATAGTAACAGCACAGACTGCACGTGTGTGGTAATCTGATATGCGGTCCTCTATTGTACCGAATCACCTATGTACCTATGGCGCTAAGGCCTTACATGAGGTTACCACATCCGCGCACTCAGTGCTGTTGCGATAAGGGTGCTTTTGCAATGCATTTTGGAGTAACCTAAAGCGCTCTGGCCTCCGTACATAGCGGCACTGAGAATCGAACTTGGTACCTCTCCACTAGTAGTTGGCACCTGTTAGCCATTAGACAATCGACGCTCTTTTTGTCGTAACAAACATACAAAAATACCAATCTTTTTTTTATTTTTATTATAAGATGGGTTAACTCTTGACCTCAATCTTGACCATAAAGGTCAAAGATGAGGTCGACGATGGAGCGAGTTAACCCAGAAAATGCCTATAAAGGCACTGGTACTCCCACGCACCGACGGAACACATCAAGCTGTTTGGCGTCGGACTTCGGTAGGAGGGTGGTCACGAACCAGACGGCCCTTTACTGAGCCTACCACACCGCTTGAGACCATAGGACGACAACTCCGATTCAGAAAAAAATGAAGTGTCGTTGCCTGGGATGGATTACTAGGAGGCAGGTCTCATTTCTGTTTCCTTAGTCGCCTCTTACGACACCCACGGAAAGAGATGGGGTATTGTTATCACACGGCAAAAAAATCTTTCCTCTTTGTAATATTGTGTAGATTTTGAAAATAAAATTACAAAAATTCAACACCGTTTCGATACGACAGCTCTGCTCGCATGATGGCCTAAACCAGAAATCATAATTATTAATATTTATAACGGCCTTACTTAATCAAGCTAACAGGACCCATGTTTTTTTTTCATGTAGCGCGGAGCGAGGAAACCAGTAACGTTTGTAACCGTGAAGTATTAACGTATATGTTACTGTGGTAACGTTTACCAGTAACGTATCATTGGAGCGCGCTGGTTACTAGTAGGGTTGTTCAAACTGTTTAGAGAATATTTTTTTTTGTAATGGGTGCAAAGATTTACTCACGAAAAACATTTTACTTAAATTATTTAATCTATACAATCTATAAAATCTAAACAAAAATAGTAGATGTCGCTACTATATCGTAATACGTGTGGTAACTTGATGTTTATGCGTTATAAAATGATGTCATATCACGTAGGCTGCCTTTTGTACACGTATTATTTTTTGTATCTCGTGGTTATTTTCTTTTGTGTGTGTGCAAATAAAGTGTATTGCTATGCTGGTAAACTTACAGTGATTACGAACTTTTTGTTTAGGGAATATTTTTTACAAAAGGGAGCAAAGATTTTAATTGGTATTACTTCAAAATCACTGGCTAAGTTATCTAGAATTGAATCTACTAGCATAGAGAACGATTTTAAGAGATAATACTGAAAGCGAAGGTGTTTCGATCGTACCAGGTAGTAAACAATGGTCTCTGCCTTCCCCAGTGCGGTGGGACAAATGCGTGACTTTATATATGTATATGTAGACCACTTAGCAGAGTGAGTCGCAAAACTCAATAAAATTGCTCTTCACGAGCGGGAAAACTACGCCCTGTCTTGTTTTTTTTAACGGATGACTATTTTTAATGTACTTGCTGACCTCGACTTCAACATTTTTTAAATAAACAACAATAATACGATATGCCTATTACAAAAAATTCAATAAATAATTTGATTTCCCTTTTTTTAAATTAAGCTTAAACTCACAGGAGAATCGTTAGTAGGAGCTTTTAAGAGTGTCGCGTTTTCAGTCAAAAAGTACAAGGTACCAACCCTATCGCAGGTGGTAAACATAAAAAGTAACGGTGGTGGGTATCCGAGATGCAAAGATTACCGCCGTGTTCAGGATCGCAATGTGTGTATTTGACCAGGGATCGCCGGCTGTTTTATTAGTGCAAAAACTGCCACAATTTGTAAGGATATGGTCGCTACTCATGAGAACGTTAATGCGACGAGTTTTTGTAGTAATCTGATGTGTTGAGAGGAGTCCAGAATGCTTTCGCGAAGATTGTAAGGTTATAGAATAGTAGATCTTAACAGAAAATGTTTTGTTACCAAGATCGTATGATCAAAATAGTTCCAAAAAGTCCTTGTCGACAACACACATGAAACTCCGTACAAAATTCCAGCTTTCTAGGTCCAAATATTTGAGTTGAGTGTTGATAAGGCAGCGAGTCGGAATTTTTAAAAATTAACTACTGCAAAGAGTCATATTAATAATGTTTTACACCGTTTATTGTCAGTAGAATGTGTATTGTTAGTAGAAATTAGTTTTCAATAGTTGTAGCCACATTCGGACGAGAGAATCATTCAATTGTTTAAGCGTCTCGCGGTTATTTTAACGAATTTTGATTTACACTATCATTCCACCCGGGACTTCGTTCCCGTGGGAATTAAGGAAAATTATGTAGCCTATGTTACTCAGGGATAATTTAGCATTCTAATGTCGAAAGAATTTTTGAAATCGGTCTAGTAGTTTTTAAGTTTATTCGTTACATACAAAAATACAAAACTTTCCTCTTTATAATATTGGTGTAGATTAGTGTAGAGCATACGATAATTTGGCGCTTTTGCAAGCACCATGATCAAGGATGAACACATCGGATGATCATTAAAAATCGTGGTAAGAATCCGTTGTAGGTAATATGTTTAAAACTAGTGGAAGATTACATTTTAATGCAGATAGATTTGCGAAAAAAAGTTGATAAGATAACATTAATTCACTTAAAAATCCAGAAGTTCAGCTCATAGCGGTAAAACAATTGCAAAAACATCACATCACTATCAACACAAACGTACATATAAAAGGATATCTGTGTACTGATATATAAAACACAGATTGATGCGTATTTCATCTCCTAAATGCACGAACCTCGTTTTCTTAAAAACGTTGAGCGATCCTGTGACGTCACGAATCGGGAATCGAGACATGCCCGGGATATAGACATGTGATTGATGGTCCTTGGGGACTTTCCCGCAATATACAGCAAATCCTCACTCCGTTGTGGTTCATTTGAAACTTGAATTGGTTTCTAAACGTCGTATTACACGTGGTTTCTATGCTAGACTGAGGGTGAAAGAAAAACTTATAATGTGCCAGCTACCTACTCTTCCCAGGTATACAGTAAAGTCTGTAAGGGGGATGCGAGGGGTTTTGCTGTATAATGGGCGAACGGCTAACCACCTCTCACTATTATGCACCTTGTTTCATCTGATAACCCACATAATTTGTGTCAAAGGTGGCATCTAGTGATTCCAGAATCACTGATGCTCCGCCTACCCCGTTGGGGATTACGGGCGTGAACGTATGTATGTATTACACGTGGTGAGGAAAAAATCTGTGGTCTCTGCCTACGCCGATGTTACAAAGGCGGGAGAGTAAAGACATCAGCACTTACCCATTTGCACTACGAAAGCCGAGCGAGATAAGGGCGACGTCAAGATATGTGCAGTCAGATGTGCTGCCGTGTGTACATAATAATTAATCGTCCGGAAATTCCTTTCTCTAGACTCTAGACTAAACAGTTAATTTTCCCCTTGATTTTCACTTATATTTATCGTTTGGTCAAAAGCCCGCGATAATAAGTCAACTTTAAACAAGATAAATAAAAAATAAATAATAATAATAAATCATTTATTATCAAGGCATTTAGGCCCATAGATTAGGCCCTTGCAGACTAACATACATAGAAATACAATTAAGTTAAATAAAATAAAACTAATTAACACTATTTCCCGGGTGTTTTCCGGGGGTGTCTGCAACCGGGAATCCCCCTCGGGTGAGTAGTATTGGTGGCCTAGAGGTCCACCTGCTTGTGTAGGTAGTTACAGGCCTGTCATCAACATGACAAAATTAGGTCTAACATGGAAGCGTGACATATTTGTATGTAAATGTCGTTCTGCCTGTTCCGTACTGACGCTATGCGATAGAACGAGAGAGCGGAACGAGATATATACGATACAATTATCACACGCGTCTATGTTAGCTAAGCTGATCGAATACATTATAAGCGTTCATTTTCTTCTTCGCCGGCGATCACGGCTGCTGTCTGTGTTGAACCAAGACAGAGGCTATTTGGTGGTTTGAAAACTCTAACACCAGGTTAATCAAGTCAAAACCAAGTCGATTGTGCGGTTTGAAAACTCTGACATCAGGGTTATCCAAGTTCACCACACACTTGAAGACACGACAAGAAGAAGAATAATCAAGTTCGCTACACGCTTCACATACCTACATGAAAAGAAAGGAAGGTTGCTACGGTCACCCAAGTAATAAGCTTAACTTCACTGATTAATTTCGAATAATGAGCACCACTGGGCGTCGAGAGCTTTGACTACGAGCGCTACGAGATGACGTCACTCATTAGGCGACGACGTTGAGAATCTAGACTCAAACCTTCAGATTCAATGCCTAGCCAATTAGCGTTTGGTTCAATTACTGTTTGATTTAGTCAAAACGCGGTAAACGTACGAAAGAGTAATGCCTAGAATCCAGTCCTACTTTCGTTTGATGTACATACAGCAGCACGTCAGGTTACCCATTTACACTACGAAAGCCGCCGCTATTACGAGCGGGATAAGGGCGACGTCAAGGTCAAGATGTGCAGCCTGATGTTCTTCCGTGCGTAGGTACTGTGGTATGCAGACCTTCACGGAGGATCGGGCATAACGCAACTTCTTTCTCATTCGGTCATTTCGAAGAAGATAATTCGAATATCAATTTAAAAGGTTTGAAATTGTATTCGATGTCAAGATTCGAAATGATTGAAGATCTGGCCTTGCGCCATTCATTGATTATTGTGAATTCATTGTAGTGAGCTCGCGGAATAAGTTGTAAAATACGTTCGTAGGCGTGCAATAGCACTTAATAAGCGGTGTCTAACTCTATAGCTGTGGATGTGACGGAAAGTAAAATATTATTGTAACGGAAGTAAAGTTTTTTGATTATAACCGTATACTGAAGAGGAATCAAGTTGTTTAATTAATCGCCCCCAAGAGACACCGTTGCAGTACCTAGAAGGTCCTTTGGTTAAGTAGCGTGTGTACCGAGGTATTCATGACACAAGGTAAACCCAAATATGCAACTTGCATCAATATAGCACAGGTAAAGTAAGACTAAAAATGACTGTTTAGCGGCAAAATATGTACATCATTGAAACTTTGTTTATAACTTTATCTTGGCACTAGAAATGAGGATCTGCCGAGTCCTACCAAAATTTTGGGGTTCTACCCCCTCCAAGGGGGAAGTATGGGAAGGGGGAAATTTTTAAAAGTGTACATTTTACAAACTAGGCGATTAAAATCAAAACTAATGAAGCTATAAGTTTGAAATTTTGCGAAGATGATCTTAAATTATTGTGGAAGCTTACCTTAAAGAGATTATACGGAGTTCCCATGGGAACGAATTTTAGGGCAGACGCTGGTTGATATTTAAGTTTGGTGTTTCAGTCTCAGCCCTCTATCTTTCAAACTATTAGAGACGGCGTATCCAAATATTCAGAAAATACGTATTATGATAGTATCTATCGTAAAATATAATAAATAAAATTATAAACCTAAACCACAGTGGGGTCCCCATACGACAAACGTTCAAAATAACGCATTTTTAACAACTTTTGTTGCTGCTCTATTTCAAAAACCATGAAATGCATATCTTTCAAACTTAGTACACATTTAAAAAATACTTAACATAATTTTTTTAAAAAAATATGAAAAACAGTCAAGAGTGAGTCGGACTCCAGCTACAGATATTTAAACAGAAACTCGCACTCGAACTGTTTTTGTCACCTTTACCTGGTTATTTGTCGAAGAATTACTGTTATTATTTACACTATAACTCAGAAATTTTAGAATACGTGCATTCGATGTATATGTCTTCGTTTTATTATATTACATAGTAATATAATAAAATAACCAGGTAAATATCACAAAAACAGTTCAAGTGCGAGTTTCTGTTTGAATATTGTTAGCTTCAATCCGACTCACTCTTGACTATTTTTCATATATTTTTTAAATAATTTTAAGTGTGTTTTAAATGTGTACCAAGTTAGGAATATATACAGTATATACTTTTTGAAATAGAGCAGTGACAAAAGTTGTGAAAAAAATGCGATATTTTTGACGTTTGTCGTATGGGGACCCCACTGTGGTTTAAGTTTTTATTTTTTTAAATTCTATTTTAATAGTTTAAAAGATAGAGGGCCTGAAACACCAAACGTACATATCAACTAGCGGACGCCCTACAATTCGTTGCCATGGGAATTCCGTGTAATCTCTTTTAAGTAAGCTCCCACAATATCTGAAGATCATCTAAGCAAAATTTCAAACTTAAAGCTTCAATAGTTTTGATTTTTCGTGGAAATCTTTGTTAGTGGGTAAAAAATACCGATTCTTCTTTTGTATGGGAATTTCTTAAAACCCAGTGGAGGGGGTTGGACCCCAAAATTTTGGTAGGACTCGGCTGATCCTCATTTCTCGTGCCAAGATAAAGATGTAAACAAAGTTTCATTGATGTACATATTTTGCCTCCAAAATATGCTATTTTTCCCATGGTAAATATGTCAAATGTTAAAAAAGAAAAACGTAAAATGTAAACGAGCGCGCAACGGGTTAAAACCGTCCAGTAGTTTTTGCGTGAAGAAGTAACAAATATCCATCCATCTATCCTCAGTAACTTTCGCACTTATAATATAAAGCCTTCGCGCGCCAATGTACACCTGGTGTACGAGATTACTATTGCATGCAGCGTAAGCAATCGCGCGACGGGGCAATGTAGGATATCTACTGAATCCAACATTTCAGGTACCCTCTATTGATTCACTGACATCAAATCACTTATCTTTACTTATCTTGTGAGCAAAAATCACATCCACTTACAATAACGTCACAAAAACAGACAAACGAAGACAGTCACAAAACACAGTAATAATTTTCCATTACCATCCATTCTGTTGGCATTTTATTTCAAGATGAAAGCAGAGAAAACAATAAGCAGAATAATATTTGTGTTGATTTAATATTTCCAGCTATTTGAGCCCGGTATTTCAAGTCCCAGCGCTGTTCTCATTGTACTTTTCAAAGCTTGAGGTCACTGCTTGGCGGCCATTTTGTTTCGTGATATCTTGTACATAGTATATTTTGTATCGGTATGTCGAAATCGATATAAATATCAAATTACTAGCTTTCCGCCCGGGACTTCGTTCCCGAGGGAATTTGGTAAAATTATATAGCCTATTTTTTATTCTGATGTCTAAGCTATATTACTGCAAAGTTCCATCAAAGTCCGCCCAGTAGTTTTTGCGTAAAAGAGTAACAAACATACATATATACAAACTCGCGTTTATATTAAGTAAGGATTAGGATTTCAAAACATACATAACGCTACACACTCAAGGGCCCACACTAAGGTTTGCTTGTGTCCTGGGTCCCAGACAGATACAAACACCCATGACTCGAGAACAAACATCTGGTTCTTACACAAATATTTGCCCAGACTGGACCTTTGCGTATAGGCGTAAAATTTAGAATATCTTTTTTTGTTTGTTTACATATACAAAAAAGAGATTCTCCCTACATATATAACCTTACGCTTTATGTCCCTGTTGGGGACGGCAAAGCATCATGTGGTTTTTAAACGAGTTGACGCCACGTTTGACAAACATTCTCAGATGGTTATTAGATAGAACATCAGTAAAGTCATGATAGGTTGTCAGCCTTTCGCCTAAATTACAGTGTGGGGTAGCTACATAAAATCGCCACGGCCAAACTATAAATACGGCCGGCGTATCTAATAAACATGCATTCATCCAACGGCACTCGGCGTTTCACTACATCCCTGCTCGACCCTACCATCGTCCAGCTGCTGCATCGAACCACACCGTTACAACAGCAATATCCTTACATCCTAATTACTGGCTGTTATAGTATACCTGGGAAGAGTAAAATGTGCTAGCACATTCTATGTTTTTCTTTCACCCAATCCAGAGTGAAAGATTTTTTCTTCAGTAGATTGAAAAAACGAAGCTACCAATACTAACTGTCCTGCTCTGATCAAACATTTGGCTTTCCGTGTTCCTTCACATTCTCAGCGTACTGTTAATCCCCATAAACTTTTTGTTACTGCCAACTGTAAAACTAATGCCGGTGTACGTTCTCCGTTTAGACGTATTACTTCTAGCTACAACGACAAATTCACACACGTTGATATTTTCGTTTTATCTATCAACAAATTTAAGAGTTCAATCCGCAGGGACTTGATAATGTTGGAACAACAACAAAATGTTTAAATGTTTAACTTTAAGTAAGTAGTTCTTTAGTTACTGAGCTATGTTTTCCTGTTTTCCTTCTAATAAGTAGGATTCTGCAATATAGAGTTTACACATATACATACATACTACTACTGTAAAGATAGTTAGTTAATTACTTAGTAGCACTGAGTATACTTGTTTATTTATTTTGTAAACATCCACATCTGTTTCTGTTAGCATCTACTTCCTTTTTTTTTACTTAACCTGTGAATAGTGTTGTTGGTTGTGTATAATTTAGCCTTTAATTTGTAAGACTGCCTTATATCAACTTCTGTACACAGCTGTTTTCTATTCCAAATTAACAAAAAAAAAAAAAAAAACTCAAAGTCAAAAATATCTTTATTTCATAGAACACTTAGAATGTTACATAAAATAATACGTAAAAGTTTTTTATTATTTTTTTTTATTATAAGATGGGTTAACTCATGACCTCAATCTTGACCATAAAGGTCAAAGATGAGGTCGACGATGGAGCGAGTTAACCCAGAAAATGGCTATAAAAGCACTGGTACTCCCACGCACCAACGGAACACAGCAAGCTGTTTGGCGTCGGACTTCGGTAGGAGGGTGGTCGCGAACCAGACGGCCCTTTACAGAGCCTACCACACCGCTTGAGACCATAGGACGATACCTCAGATTCAGAAAAAAAAATAAAGTGTCGTTGCCTGGGATGGATTACTAGGAGGCAGGTCTCATTTGTGTTTCCTTAGTCGCCTCTTACAACACCCACGGAAAGAGATGGGGTGGTGTTATTCTCAACCGATCACCACACGGTTCAAAGTAGTGAATGTGAATTACATTAGTTATTTTAACCTTTTCACCGCCAAGTCTGATATATCAGACGTTTAAGTTTCGTGCCCTCGCTGCGTCTGATATATACGACAATTTTTTTTTAACTTTAATATCGTTAACCAAGCGTTCGCCATACGCCACGACATTAAAAAAATATATTTTTTTGATGTCGTGGCGTGTGGTGGGCGTTTTTGACGAAAACTCTTGGCGCTAAAAGGGTTAACTCTACGCCTGCTGTTATAACCTACTCTGTAGTGTTGTGATATTCCTCTCAGAGATAGCGAGGTAATTACAGATGTACTGCCCTTTTCTATGTTAATTACGTCTCTACAATTGTTCCGCTTTTAATAAACTGACTACCCTTTTGCTTAATTTGAACCCAGTTTTTTTTTTAATTCCGTTGATTTTTCTATCGAGTGAAATAAGTCTTGAACCAGCCGAAAGTTTTCTACACTAAAGTTATAAAAAGGAAAGATTTGTATATTTGTAACGAATCGATTTAAAAAAATGTTTTCACCAATAGAAAGCTGTCTTAACAGCGAGTAACATTTTTTTACCAGCCTATATACGTCCCCGCCGAGGGGCACGAGCCTCCCTTCGAAACACGAAGGAGATTTAGGCCATAGTCCACCACGCTGGCCCAATGCGGGTTGGTGGACCGCTCGTCTTTCGAAAATTTTCTAGGACGGGCGGGTTTCATCACGATGTTTTCCTTCACCGTCGAGCAAGTGATAATTATAAATCCGTACATAAATCCGAAAAGACGAATTTAGTGGTACAGGCCCGCACCAGGATTTGAAACCACGACCTTCGGATTACAAGTCTGGCTCATTACCAACTGGGCTATCATCGCCAACATAGCTACATATTTTTTCCGAATTTTAATAAATCTGTTAGGAAAGCTAGTCTAATATAAAATTTCAAAAAGTCAAAGAATTCATCCGCTTTTCATAAGACGTCACTAATTGTCAAATTCAGTAATTGAACTTCACATATTTGTAAGTATTTTGAAGCCGCACGTCAGGTTATCCATTTGCACTACGAAAGCCGCCGCTATTGCAAGCGAGATAAGGGCGACGTCAAGACAATATGTATAACCTGATGTGATGCTGTGTGTACATTACCGTTTGCCTTGAAAAGCAACTTAAGTGTGTGTTATGTGTATGTTGGGGTGTGGTATGCGATCGCGTGAAAGTTAAATGTCTAAAAAATATAGTTTACTTAAAATAATAATAAAGACTCTGTCACCCAGTTGTAGAAACATCTATTAAACTCAATGCTACTCTAAATCTCATACTGTCACCTTCCGTCCTATTGGTGTAAACAAGGACAGCACTTAAAGAAGCTTTAACCTTAATTAACGTTTCTGCAACCGAGTGCATGACACCTACAGAAAGTCACGTGGCCATAAACTTAAAAGCCGAAACATATTACCCCCAAACGTGTATGTCCGTCTCATCATCATCATCATACTCAGCCCATATCAACCCATTGCTGGGTATAGGCCTCTTCTCTGTAGCGCCAATCGTCACGGTCCTGTGCTAACCTCATCCATAGAGATCCCGGCAATTTGACGAAATCATCTGAGCATCTGGCTGGTGGTCTGCCCACTGGCCTTGTCTCTCCCCTTGACCGCCATTCTGTAACTGCCTCTTCCACCGTCAAACTATACCTATCTGTGAAAATCGTCTATTCTTTGCACGGTTCCAACCTAAAAGACAAATAAACGAACATGTAAGTCGTGCATTCTTACGGTTTAAGTTGTAATAAAGATTTTATGAGCAATTAAATGGGGCAACTTGTGTGTCGTTTGCGTTAAAGTTGCTGATATGTCAGTAGATAACTCCTTGCGATAAACCAATGGATTGCAATATCACGTATTAATAACTTGGTAATTTTAGTAATAAAATATTACTACAGAGGAAGAGCGCTACGTCTTCAAACTACTTTTGTAGTTTAGCGTCTTTAGCCTTAAGTGAAATAGTGTAATCTTGATTGGAAAAAAAAAGTAAGGTAAGTAATTAATCCAAATCAGAGACAACTTGAAAATTATGACTTCATCTTCATCAGCCCATATACGTCCCCACTGCTGGGGCACGGGCCTCCCTCAATAACATGAGGGGTAAATGCCATACTCACCACGCTTGGCAGACGGGTTGGCGAGGGTTTTGATATAATTGCAGAGTTTTCCTTCTCTGTGTGCAGATGGACTTGCTTGGATATTTACCTTAGTCGCCTTGTACGACACCTCGGTAAGAAAGAAGGTGGTTCTATTCTACTCTGCCGGGGACTCACACGGCTATAGTTACGTTTAGGAGTAACGACGCTGCCTCTGCATCGAGAGTCCTTAGGTTTGATTTCCGGTAATGGCAAATATTTGTGTATTAAGCAGATGTTAGTTCTCGAGTCATGGGTGTAAGTGTGTCTCAAGGGCCCACGAAATATGGCAAATCTTAGTGTGGGTATTTTATAGTTTAAAAACAAACTTAAATATTTTCTTCTTCGGACTTTTTGCCCGTAGGAATTTGGGAAAATTAAGTAACCTATGTGTTAAGCCAGAGTGTCAGCTACCTTATTGGTCCAGCCGTTTGAGCGTGAAAGAGTAACAAACATCCATACATACAAACTTTTGCGTTTATAATATTAGTAAGTATTTGATTATGGACGAAACACTTTCATATTTCGAATAGTTTCAATAAGACACCAGTGTTTGCCGGGTTGAACAAAACAATTTATTTTTATGTGTGAATTGCTCCTATAGACATACAACCCTTTACCCTGTCTTCTCGGGACCTTTTCATATACCCTCGACCGCATGTCAAGGAAAACAAAACCAAAATACATTGACCTGTATTCACATAGGCCTTCCTTTAAAACCTACCTAGACCACCAAAAACCGCATGTCATGAAAAATAAAACCAAAATACATTGACCTGTATTTACATAGGCTTTCCTTTAGAACCTAGAGTACCGCAAGGTCGACTTTATTTACAATATTGTGCGCTATTCGGTTTGCTGAAAATGAGGAGAAATGTTTAGAGTTTTGGTAACACAGTAAGGAGAATTCTTTTCTTTTCTATGAATAGAACGAAATTGTAAAAAAAAGGATTTCCATGGAAGTTTATGCGTGTTTTTCGATTGCCCCGGAAGGAACACAGTAATTGTTTAACTGTAACTAACCAATCAGAGTTTCTGCCAAGACTCAAACGGCAACTAACTCCGGTTAGATTTTTCAAATTACTGTCTTGTAGAAATAACTCTGAAATATACGAAAGCCTTTCTAAGATCCTATTAGTTTGCACAAACCTCTTTTACACATCATAATGTTACATACTTAACTGAAATTAATGATTGAAAAATGCAGGTCTTAACTCACTGACTCTTCAACCCATGGGCCCAAGAATGCTGAAATTTGGCACAAAGTGTCCTTCTATAACGTGGACGAGGAAAATAATAGGATTTTACGAAATTCCTACGGAATAGAAATCCCGGGCATTCCCTAGTGAGTTTGAAGACAATGTTCAAGTCGGAAACAGGATCCAGTTTTTTTTAATGAACTTATTTTCAACCTCAGTAATTTTATTTATTATCCTATATAGCTCTCAAATTAAAAATGTACCACCTCCTACATTCGATTGCTAATAACTTTTAAACGGCTGAACAAATATTGATTAAATATAGCTAAGAACCATCTCGATCACGTCAGTTGTCAAACAAAAAAAACCGCATCGAAATCGGTCCATTGCTACGATGTAACAGACATACACACAGATAAACACAGGATACACACTAGAAACTTATGACACCCCTTCTTTTTATCTCGGGGGCTAAAAATAAAATACCCAACCACCTAATACTTAGGTATACCAAAAAAAATCAAGCGTGACCACTACATCTATCAGAAGTCATTCCCAAATACTCAGTCACTTGAGGCGCGATGCCAGGCTCGTATTGAAAGAAAACATCCACCGAGCTTTGTATTCGAGCCGCGTGTCGAAGCATTCCCCCGGGAACGGCCTGGGAATATAGATATTGGGAACAATGGAATTATGTAGATGGAACGGACGCAATTTGTAAACCGAAACTAAACTATTGGGTAAACTGGTGCCTAAACTAGCTCGTGTTGGCATTCTAGTGTTTGTGAGTTGTATTGTTAAGGAAGGTATCTTCTGCTACAGGTATCATTGTGTACCTGCCTTAGACTATTGTTTAGTAAGATAATCTTATATATAAAAATGAATCACTAAATCTGTTGGTAAGCGCAAAACTCGAGAACGGCTGGACCGATTTGGATGATTCTTTTTTTGTTGTGTTCCTTATTGTCAGGAGAAGGTTCTTATGAAAGAAAAAACTGAAAAAGTGCCACGGGAACGAAGTCCCGGGCGGAAAGCTAGTGTTACATAAATTAAAATAATTTATTTTTTTATGGATGTACGGAGGGCCGCACATCAAGTTATCACACGCTTGCACCCTTCTTCTTCTTATCGTGCAGGTATAGTTAAGTGTGTGGCTAACCCTGGTGTCAAGAGTTTTCAAACCTCCAAATGGCCTCTGACTTGATAACCCTGTGCTGTTGCGATAAGAAACGAAAATTGAGTAACCTGATGCGCTAGGTTCTGTACGTAGAGTCGTTGAAAAAACGTGAGGGTGGAACAAGATACACTACTCAACAAAGTCTAGGGAACACGCACGATTTTTCATACAACAGAGGCCTCTTTGAGAAGCTGTGAAAAGTATTTAAGACACGTATTTTTAATAAAATCTTTAGTGTGAGCAAGTTCTATACCCGAATTTAAAATTCCTATAAATGAACTTTATCTAGCTTGAAGTTTGTGAAAAAGAGACGAAAATGAAAATTTAATTTCACCATTTCCATACTAAAAGCAAAGAAAAACTGCGTTTTCATTTTCACTTTTCCCTCTTTTCCACAAATTTCAAGCTAAATAAAGTTCATTTATAGGGATTGAAAATTCAGGTATAGAACTTGGTCACACTAAAGATTTTATTAAAAATACGTGTCTTAAATACTTTTCACAGCTTCTCAAAGAGGCCTCTGTTGTATGAAAGATCGTGCGTGTTCCCTAGACTTTGTTGATGTGTGTACATATGACAAAATTATGTCTAGTAGGGTGTGTTAGCATAGCTGGACACGTTTTTTTTTAGGTAGAATTGGTTTGCTCTTAACAACACTCTAGCGCAGGGAGAAGATTTAAAACGCTTGACTAAAACAGATTTTTTTCTAGCATAGCTAATATAGGCATGTGAGATTGTCGTTTCGCCCTCTCTTTCTATCACAAAGCGTCAGTACGGAATAGGCGAAAAAAAAATTTAAAAAAATAAACGCTACACACTCAAAGGCCCACACTAAGGTTTTCCCTTGTGTCGTGGGTCCCTCGGAACACACATAAAGACAAACACAAACACCCATGACCCGAGAACAAACATCTGCTTTTTACACAAATGTTTGCCCCGACTGGGGATCGAACCCAGGACCTGCCGATCAAGAGGCAGCGTCACTACCACTCGACCAAACCGGCCGTCGAAACGACAACGGCATCGATATGAGAAAATTATGGGACACGTTTATCCTTATAAGTAAAAGCAAAACGGATGCGAGGGTTTGCGGTATAATGGGAAAAAGACTGACCTTCTCTCACCATTAAAAAACTTGTTTCATCAAACTTCAAACAAACAACAACTTCAACTTGTTGTTGACGGCCGGTTTGGTCGAGTGGTAGTGACGCTGCCTCTTGATTGGCGGGTCCTGGGTTTGATCCCCAGTCGGGGCAAACATTTGTGTGAAAAGCAAATGTTTGTTCTCGGGTCATGGGTGTTTGTGTTTGTCTTTATGTGTGTTGTGCAACGGTATCTCTTGGAGGCGATTAATTAAACAACTTGATTCCTCTTCAGTATACGGTTATAATCAAAAAACTGTACTTTCGTTACAATAATATTTTACTTTCCGTCACATCCACAGCTATAGAGTTAGACACCGCTTCTTAAGTGCTATTGCACGCCTACGAACGTATTTTACAACTTATTCCGCGAGCTCACTACCATGAATTCACAATAATCAAACAATGAATGGCGCAAGGCCAGATCTTCAATCATTTCGAATCTTGACATCGAATACCATTTCAAACCTTTTAAATTGATATTCGAATTATCTTCTTCGAAATGACCGAATGAGAAAGAAGTTGCGTTATGCCCGATCCTCCGTGAAGGTCTGCATACCACAGTTTTGAGGGACCCACGACTCAAGGGAAAACCATAGTGTGGGCCTTTGAGTGTGTAGCGTTTATTTATTTATATTATCTGACAACCCTCACAATTTGTTGAAAACGTGGCATCAAGTAGTTTACTAGAACTACTGATGCTCTGCCTAGCCCGTTAGGGATTGTAGGCGTGTATGTACATTTATGTATCTATGCTGCACGCTATACAAAATCAGTCGATGTGAAATTCTTCCCATACATAATGTTAAATAGTTGTACCACAATCGTAACCAAACAAAGAATCAAACTGTAGCTGTTAACAAGACGACCCATTTACTTAACACTATCACCAATAGGCAGCCGGTAAGACGTCCAATTACGCGTCGATCTTACGGGGTGGGCGGCGAGGCGGTTATAACGAGATAAACAGACTTTGTGTGACTTAGAAGTGACATGTTTTTTTAGGAAATAGCAGCTATTAGCAGCATACTGATTTGGTTAAAGTTCACTTTTTGTTCTAAAATAAAATAATTAAGTCTAGCGTCTCAGTTTGCAGCGCGGTTTTTCGGTTTCAGAGGCTTTTCGTGCTGTCTTGCTGCTAACCAACAGTCTCAACGCTGAGTTTTTTGGAGTAAACAGGGTAAAATTTGGGAGTAAATAGTTTCCAATCCCAAAAACAACTAAAACATATCGATTTGTAAGCGATTAAACATTTTGCATTTTGCTTATTCCGGAATTGATTTTCGAAAGTTATCTCTTAAAAGTCGGGATTTCTTTTTTGAAAAAATTCCTGACCTATTCAGAGTTCTATCCAATTCCCAAGTCTACATTTCCGCCGCGTCGCGCGACGGGAGACTAATGAATGTCCATGTCTATCAGTTTCCAAGGGTCATGGATACATTTCTTTCTGCCCCACTAGAACATCAATTCATTGCGCGAATCAACCTACTAGTCTAAGCTCCCATTGCACCAAACCCTACCTCACAAGGTGGCAGATCAGAAATGTAATGTAGTGATAGATACTACTTAGGAACACGAGTATTTAGTAGGTTGCCATCGCATATCCTGGAAGAACATATTTTTTTTTTCGTAATCGTATCCCTATTTTGATCGAAAATTACATCATAAGGTGGCAGATCGAAACGTTGACACATCGAAAGGGACGCATTTGTAAGTAAGGATCCACATAGGTTGCCAGCCCAAACCCTGGCAGGTTCCAAGGTCAGCCATGTTTTAAGAGCCCCAAAAATGGGGTAAATTACCTCATCAGGTGGCAAGCTAAAACTGATGCGGGTCGATTGCCATGGACGTGCCGTTCACTAATATACAGGGTTGCCTGCCTTCAGCCTGGTAGTTTTTCTGGTCAGCCACCTCAAACAATTCTTGTAATTATACCCTACCTCACAAGGTGGCAGATCAGAAATGTAATGTAGTGATAGATACTACTTAGGAAGTCTGTTAGTACGTCGACTTTAATTTAAAATCCTGATTTTTATTACATTATACCCTGAATCATAGTATAATTACAAGAATTTCAAAATTTTGCCACATATATTGTTTGAGGTGGCTGACCAGAAAAACTACCAGGCTGAAGGCAGGCAACCCTGTATATTAGTGAACGGCACGTTCATGGCAATCGACCCGCATCAGTTTTAGCTTGCCACCTGATGAGGTAATTTACCCCATTTTTGGGGCTCATAAAACATGGCTGACCTTGGAACCTGCCAGGGTTTGGGCTGGCAACCTATGTGGATCCTTACTTACAAATGTGTCCCTTTCGATGTGTCAACGTTTCGATCTGCCACCTTATGATGTAATTTTCGATCAAAATAGGGATACGATTACGAAAAAAAAATATGTTCTTCCAGGATATGCGATGGCAACCTACTAAATACTCGTGTTCCTAAGTAGTATCTATCACTACATTACATTTCTGATCTGCCACCTTGTGAGGTAGGGTATAATTACAAGAATTGTTTGAGGTGGCTGACCAGAAAAACTACCAGGCTGAAGGCAGGCAACCCTGTATATTAGTGAACGGCACGTCCATGGCAATCGACCCGCATCAGTTTTAGCTTGCCACCTGATGAGGTAATTTACCCCATTTTTGGGGTTCATAAAACATGGCTGACCTTGGAACCTGCCAGGGTTTGGGCTGGCAACCTATGTGGATCCTTACTTACAAATGTGTCCCTTTCGATGTGTCAACGTTTCGATCTGCCACCTTATGATGTAATTTTCGATCAAAATAGGGATACGATTACGAAAAAAAAAAAATGTTCTTCCAGGATATGCGATGGCAACCTACTAAATACCCGTGTACTTAGGTAGTATCTATCACTACATTACATTTCTGATCTGCCACCTTGTGAGGTAGGGTTTGGTGCAATGGGAGCTTAGACTATACTGACACATTTTCTCTTTACTTTGACTGTTTTCTTTGCAAGAAATATAACCTCGTGTTTTTTAAAAACACCGTGAATAGAAGCTATATTTATTTATATGTATGTGTGCTAAGGAAGCTATACATATTAATCCTATGTCTTTGAAGCCAATACTGATTACTGTAACATATACAATGATTAATTATATCGTGAAGCGCTCGTACACCGAGTCCCTTGCTGATCGAAACCGATCACGTTACACAGGGACCGAACCTGATGGGTGACCAAAGTGTTAATTTATCACGAGCATTTCCTTGCTTTGGATGGCAAGTTAAGTTGTTGATCTTGGCTGCTGTCCATTGACTACTGTCGTCAAACCAAGTTAGAAAGTTTAAGGTTAGTCAAGTCCGAAACATGATTGATTATATCTACACAATAAAGCGGAAGGAAGGAATGGGACGTTTTCGCGCCTAAATTACCAAATCGGCCTTTATTGTTTATTTAACGTGGATTACGTGGGCTACATTTTATCCCGAAATTTTGAAGAGTTCCTTCAAAAGGGCGATATATTCGAATTCCACGCGGGTGGAAAGCAAGCGTAATAATTAACTGTGTCAGTATTCAGTCTTATAACAAGAAGAAAGCAAATTCTTTTTAAAAATCGCTTTGTGTACAGATATGCAACCATGTAGAATCTTAATTATCACAATGTCGTATTTTCCAGTCTAACTAAAATACGGTTAAAAACTTAATTAAGCCATGTTCTCGGAACTATTTGTCCCGGCTTAAATGTGGAAAGAAAACGAGAGGCGGTCCCGGGCGTTCGGTAACGCTGGGCCGGGGCAAACCCAGAATTAAAAAAAAAAAAACACAGAGTGTCTCTGAATAGACTCCGGGGAAAAGAGATATAAAGAAGATTGGAGTAACGGCGGTGTAGATTTTAAAGCAAAAAATTACATTATGAAAAAATTTGTTATATCTGTAATCTGTATAGATTGAAGGTCCTGATTTGCCGACTCATTAACGCCCAGCCCAAACCCTTGGATCTAGTCTAGCTGAAATTTGTTATAAGTATTCCCTTTTTAGCGTAGGCAAGGGGAATAAGAAGGATTTCACGGAATTCCCACAGAAACGAAGTCCCGGGTATCTTTTAATCTAATATATGTATAATAGGAAAAAGCTGTCAAAGTAATAACATTATTTGTATCACGCAAAAAAAAGATAAGAAATAATTACAAAAGTGCAAAAGGCGGAATCATCACTAAAAGCGATTAACTCCAGTAAAAAATACAATACTTGGAGACACTCAAGTATATACAAATGCGTTTAAAATATATTAACACTAAAACATATAAACTTTTGGCTTAACCTAAAAATGAATGAGCAATGTATTACTGAATATTTATCGTTTCATATTTTTTGCCACAGAACATCGACTAGCTAGTATTTTTCATTCATTTATTCATCGGCTATGCTTTTAGTTAATTACCAAGAAAAAAAAACAAAAAAAAAATGCCGCACAATATTTTCTCAAAATATTGTTTGTCCCTAACCAAATGATCTGTGACGTAAGAAACCGTAGAAACGTTCTCCAAAAAAACTATGACAAAAGCGTCCATTGCGGACCGCGATAAATTAGCAGAACCGAGAATAAATGCACCGAGTAATGCACTCTCACAACGGCAGCTTGAAAGAACTGGGGTGTTTATCAGTTCAATGGTGTAAATTAAGTAACAAAGTCTGTTTCTTTCACCGTTAAAATCCTACATTATCCGTGATGAACATGATTTTTCCAAATACCCACGGAAACGAAGTCCCGGGCGAAAAGCTAGTCATTTGTAGGACGGCAAAGTTTGCAGCAAGACGTTAGTGTCACCCGTAGAATAGAAGGCGATGGACGTGTTGCGACTGGCCACGATGAAGATTCCTTATCTTGGATAAACGTACCTGCAACAAAGGACATAACACATGAAATAACAGACTTAAGGCTATCTTAGTTCGAGAACGCTGGTTGTTTATTTATGTGGTGAAGTTGTTTTCTGGAAAGCGTCGATATTACAGAGGTTTCGTTTAAATTAGGGCTTTTTCTTCATGAAGGTTGATTTTGAAGTCTATTTGAGATTGATTTTAAGGACAACTTTACATGGTATAAAATAATGTAGCTCTGACATCCCCGGTAGATGAAAGATCATTAAAGTCATGAATGAGTGATGGCAGCCAATAGGAAACTGGATCCTAACAAACCGTTTGATTTGCGCAACTAATGGATATAGACGGCAAAATCGCGGGTTACCATGATTTTAGTCTTACAAAAGACTCTCTCAAAAAGAGTAGAATGACATTTTGAAAATGTTCAACTGTAAGAATTTACCAACGAAGGCGATTTTTGTTTTAATTTAAGGCCGTTTAAACAATTTCATTAATCACATTTCTCTTCACTGTAATTACTAGTTTTCTCGGTTTAAAAAAAAATGCGCTCGCGAATTGGTATGCTTTTAGTCACAAAAAGATTTGTCTCTAAAGCACTTCTTAAACTAAACAGTCAGCCGTAAAGAAGTTACGTATCGATGTTGTTAAAATGAAAAGTTCTCTTTTTTGTAATATTTTCAAACATTTTACTATTTTATTTTCATCGGTCAACAATGAGGTTCTTTAGTTAGCGTTTGGAAAGCCTGATTTCTAGAAGTGAATGAAATAAACATGCCAATATCTTCTGTGTGATAAAGAGTTATTTAACGGAGACCAAAAACGTAAATAACAATTTGAAAGAAGGAATATACGTTTATTTTTCCTATTCTGTAGGACAGTACACCACGATATAAGCTAAGGAACATAATTTAAAAAAAACTTTTTACAGCGCAGGAAGAACGGGAAAAAATTTATTTATTTCTATTATTTCAGTTTTACATAAAGTAACTTTACATGTCTTCTTCTTCTTATCGTGTTGGCATGGTCAAGAGTGTGGCGGACTTGGCTAACCCTGGTTTCAGAGTTTTCAAACTGCACAATGGCCTTGCCTTGGCCATTTACAAGTCTGTTTTTTTCATGTCTCCAAAAATATAGCGACAAAGGCCACCCTAACGCGAATTGATTTATAGTACAAATTGTGAGTTCGGTAACCGAGCCTCGTTCGATAGATCCACCGTAGTTAATCCAGTCAGCTTTCAGACAGCTTGTATATCAGTTTAGGCCGCACTAACTGGAAATCTGTGGCATCTGCCTACCCCAACAGAAAACAAGGCTATGTGTATATAGAATATCATATTATATCATAGATTATAATTTTACTAGTGAAATTACGGTTTTTAAAATTTTCCGGTGACATTAATAACCCGATGACATTAATGTCCACCAACCCGCATTGGGCCAGCGTGGTGGACTAAGGCCTAAAACCCCTTCGTGTTTCAAAGGGAGGCCCGTGCCCCTCGGTGGGGACCTATATGGGCTGATGAAGATGAAGAAGATTAATAACCCAAAAGAGAGATGCACTGATCCTTTTCGACTGTCGGTGTTGAATTAAAATGGTGTCATAGACTTACAGAATACGTGCTCAATTGAGGCGATCGTCAACACCATGGCAATATTTCGCCGTGTAAATACCCCCTGACAATGCGATGACCATTAATAACACCATCAAATGTTTATTGAACTGCAATTACATCTGATTGTAGAGGCTAATTAATTTTTATTGTTATTTACGTTTATTGGTCCGTATTATTTAATTAATGCTTTTGTGATCAAAATTACAACAACGATTATTTTAAATTGAAAACCCTACTACCCTACTAATATTATAAATGCGAAAGTTTGTGAGGATGTATGGATGTTTTTTACTCTTTTAATATGGCTCAACAAATTTTGATATGGTATGGAGGTGACGACATTTTATTTTATCTATGGTACAGAAGCACATCAAGCTAGATACTTTGTACAGTTCTTATTCCGTACACATAAGGGGGAAAATCGTACTTTATCTGTCCAACGTTAATATAACTTAAATCCATACTAATATTATACATGCGAAAGTAACTCTGTCTGTGTGTCTGTCTGTCCGTCTTTCACGCCTAAACTACTTAACCGATTTTGATGAAATTTGGTACGAAGGTAGATTAGAGCCTGAGAAAGGACATAGGCTACATTTCATCCCACAGTTGGGCACGATATAACCTGTAGTCCACGCGGGCGGAGCCGCGGGCGGTAAGCTAGTTTATTTTACACGTTTTGAACTTTTTTACATATGTGACTGTGAAAATGGAAAGGTACAACTTTCTTTTAGTCGTTAAGGTTCACAATTAGTGTGATGAGCTATTGCAAATAACTCTTATTAACTACCCCGAAAGTTGTACCTTTTACTTAACACAGTCACATGTTTTTCTTAACCTTTAGTGTTACAAAGTATTTCTTACTAATAGATCATGTTATGTTTACGTCTATTATGATAAATTAATAGTACTATAAGTTTCAATAAACTGCAGTCCATAATCTCTTGATAAATATTATGACAAGCAGTTGTAAACACATCATCCGCTCGTAATATTACGTTTCAGGAGTAGATCACACAGTCGATGTAATAAACGATGAAAGTAGATACGCGCCCGCACAAACACACACACACATTTTTACAGCTCTATTAGTTCATTACACTGAATTAAAATAAATTACTTAATTTTTTGAAAAGTGGCGCACCTTGGGGGAGGCTTATGTTCAGCAGTGGACTGCAATTGGCTGATATGATATGATGACTTAATTTATATTAAAGTAAACTATACTCGGTAGGTTTTGGGCTGATAAAAGAAAAACTACACTTAAAAACGCAATTCCACGGAAGAGCGGAACCTCCAACCACAAGGCAACATACTTGCTTAAAGGGAGATTCTTGCCACTAGTTGGAAGTTAAAGATTTTAAGTTTATATGAACTTTTTAGTAGGTACCCTATAGAATGCTTAACTATGGACTAAATAGTTCAAATAAATTTAGTTACATTAACATCCAGGTTTAGTAAAAACATCATGGAGTTCCATTAAGAAGCGACGACACAAAAGTACAAACTATTAATTAAAATGAAAAATTGGAAACGAAGCGACAAAACGAATTTAACGTTTCACGAAGAATATACACAGAGAATATAACCAAGAACCTAAGCTAATATTTTTACTAGGAACAAAAACAAAAGCAATAAATAAAACATCTTAAGAAAATAAAGAGCTCTGATTGTTGGCGCGGAGGAATAACAGCCCTGTTCGAAGTCTATGGGCCGTAAACACGATATCCTGACCAGGGCTGCTACCATGGATCTTCAAGCCGATTGCGATGCGTCGAGATCGATATCAATTTCATACATACATTGCTTGTGCACCAAATGATTTTAACTTAAGGTGTATTCCAAATGCAGCAATATACACACATCAAAAAAAGTTTACGATCAGTAGCAAAATCAGGTGTATTCTTTAAAATATAAATTATTTAAAGAAACTGTTTACGTTTTATGATTTTATAATGAAAATGCACTAAGTAAATAAAAGAATCATTATTAATTATTTACTTTTTATTAACAAAAGCTAGGAAATGCAATTTTGGCTTAAATGTAATGTAATGAAAAATTTGAATTAATGAAAAAACAAACAAAATTTATTACGAAAAAATTAATAGTTAGTATAAAATGACTCCTCCCCTGGCTCGCACACATGCGGAAACCCTTCTGGGCATGCTAAGAATTAAGTTATCTAGCATTTCTTGTGGTAACCTGTCCCACTCTTCAATAGCAGCTGCCCTGATTTCTGACACTGTTCGCGGAGGTGGCTGACGGTTCCAAACAGCTCGCTTAAGAGCATCCCACGCATGCTCGATCGGGTTTAAGTCAGGCGAGCCGGCAGGCCAGTCTAACCTGGTGATGTCGTATTGCTGGAGAGCAGCAGCAACACGTCCGTTTCGATGTGCGGGCGCATTATCATCTACCATTATGAATTGGCGCCCGTGGTTGATGCGGAATGGTCTGACGTATCCATCGATTGCAATCGTTTTGTACATGGCTCCGGTCATGGTGCCTTGATACGGGATTAAGGGCGTCCTAGCCCCAATCATTATCCCGGCCCAAAAGGACACTGATTTCCCGCCCTGCTGAACGGTTCCAGTGGCAGTTCTCTGCCTTTCAGAGTCGCCAGGTCTTCTCCAGACACGGACACGTCGGTTATCTCGATGTGTACTGATCCGCGTTTCGTCAACGAAGAAGCAGTTCTGCCAGATGCTTTCGTCCTCAATTTCTTCATTTTGACGGAGCCTAGCCCATTGCAATCTGCGCCGCTTCCGTTGCTGTGAGTTCAGAGGTGCTCGCCAGGATCTCCTTGCTCGTAATCCAGCTTGGTGTAAGCAATTCCTAATCGTTTGGGTGCTAACTTCGCGGCCGGTGGCAGCTCGCAGCTCTGCTTTCATTTTAGTAGCGTTCATTGTTGGGTCACGGGCAGCCAGTAATCTGATATATCGCTTCTGAATTGCAGTAAGAACAGTTGGGCGACCACTGCGAGGTCGATCAGCTAAATCTTCCATGCCCTGATACCTCTCCAACGTGGTCACCACGCAGGATTGGGATACATGAACTCTGCGTGATATTTCCCTCGTGGAATAGCCTTCTCCACTTAAAGTTAGAATTCTGGCTCGTAAAACTGCAGTTAATCCTCTCGGCATCGTTACCAACTCAATTTTTTTTGAATAAATTGAAAATATTGATAAGTTGCGACTATGTCAGATTTCTGAATGAAAGCAAGCAAGGGTTGGTTGTCTTTTTAAATGAAAAAACATTTGAATTACGAAATTATTTTACATTTAAATTTCATATTTTTAAATAAGGAATCAAAAGATAAAAAGTGATTAAGTTTTATTCTTCTACAATAAAAAATATTAGCACTTTTCCAAGTGATCGCAAACTTTTTTTGATGTGTGTACAAGAACGTTCATAGATTTTCATCGGTGATAGCATCCAGATTTAAGAGAGAATCATGATTAACAGGTTAAAAGCGATTTTGAATCTTATTCACTCATAATAATCTAAGTTTAATTTCAGGAATGATTTTTATGTGATCTGTGAAGCTGTTTTGCTAATTTCATTTCAAACATCAAGCATTGAAAGTAAGGAGGTGTCCACAATTGTAATTTATTGACAAGTATTGACAACATACTGGTTAAAGCCCCCAAAGTCATTCGCACACATTCGGAAAATAGTTTTTAGAGTTTTAAAGACATAAGACGATTTTGAACTGATGGCAAAGAACTGTGCACAAGTTAAACAACAAAATGCAAGCATTTGTTGTAAGTTAGCCGTCGCATTTTACACGTCGTGTCTCCTTTACATGATGAAAATGCGTGTCTATTGTGGAAACAAAACTAAAATTTCATTTTATTTTTTATAATAAAGAAAAATTTCACAGCTTACAAATACTGAATAAAATTTTTTTTTTAGGCATTATCATGCCAAAAATCAAGTCTTTCGTCTAAGATAGTCTGTGCTCTTCGAAGCGATAATTCCTCATAATAGCAAATAACATTAAAGAGAATAATAAACAAACCCGCTGCCGCACTGAACTCTAAAATTAACATCTGATCGCCTGTCTGCTATACCAGTAGGATCTATTTCTGTGCAGAGTTCATTCATACCTTCTAAAAATATATCTCTGTGTGTGGTGAGTAAATAGAATGATTATTCGCAGTTTACTATTCAACCCGCCAATTTATGTTAAACGTGGCATCAAATGGTCTTCCTAGAACTACTTATGCTCTGCCTACCACGTTAGGGATTATAGGCGAGAGTGTATGTATGTGTCAATACGCGGATAGCGGTTTAAAATAGCAATTAAGAATGATTGGCGATACGTACATCTGCCTTCGCACCAACTTCAAAAAGATCAGTAGGTACAGACAGCAGCACGTCAGGTTACCCATTTGCAATACGAAAGCCGCCGCTATTACGACCGAGATGAGGGCGACGGCAAGGTCAACATGTATAGCCTGATGTGCTGCCGTGTGTACATAGCACA
Source organism: Aproaerema taeniolella (assembly GCA_949987775.1). Classification (NCBI taxonomy): domain Eukaryota; kingdom Metazoa; phylum Arthropoda; class Insecta; order Lepidoptera; family Gelechiidae; genus Aproaerema; species Aproaerema taeniolella. The sequence continues at coordinate 1,075,083 of OX465256.1, forward strand.
TTAGATGACACTGTCGCTTTTTTTAAGTCGGTTTAATTATTTTTTTACAACTAATTGTTTTAGTTGCAGTAGAATATTTTGCTTCGTGATCGAAAACCTGAATGTTTGACCACCTGTTGTTTTGATTAATTAAAGTGTAGCGACCGTGGAACGGGGATAGACGAGTAACATAAACTACTCTGAAAACGTTGCAAAAACTGTGTGGTTTGCTCCAGGGGAAAGCGGACAACGTTTCAACAAATTGCAAAAACAGCACTTGGACAAACTGAATTTTTTAAAACAGAACTATTCAGAAGTACCTACATTGTTTTGTTTGAATTTTACACACCTACTGCTTTACCACAAAACACCACTTAGACAATTTTCTCAAACCGGCTATGTCATTTTTACCATAAAAAATGTGACATAAGCCGGTTTCAGACATGGTTGAAGTTTTTGTGGTGAGGCCCTTATTTGGTACTAATTTAATCCATACAAAGTTTTCAACATACATATATATATACACATATAATAAAATATTAGAAGGGGTAATCATTGCGACGTTTAACAATCAATGGAGGGCCACACATCAGGTTCCCACATGCTTGTATCATGTGCGTTTACGATAAGAGCGGTTTTGCAACAAAAATTGAGTAACGTGATGCGCTAGCTTCTGTACATGCAACGAAAAAGCTCGATTCGTCCATTTTTATACATCCACACAGGAAGAGGTGTTGGAAGCTTGTTATTAGCTCTTTAGTTATTTACGTAAGTTCCTGTGTTGTAAACATTGCTATAAGCTGTCCAATTAAAAGAAAATTATGTTGATTAAAGTTTTTTTAGGAGAATTCGTACACCAAAACGTTATTAGCACTGCAAGTAAAGGTATTCAATATGTATAAATATCCAACTCTCATAATAGGTACTGCAGTTTCAGGTTCAATATAAGTAGCGCCATCTACCGAAGGGTGGCGGGACTATTTGGTATGCAAGTCGCCCTGAGCGCTCCCCTACACCCTGGCAGGCGATGTTATAGTACCCGAGATTTCCGCACGAGGCGCTGGCGTCAGTTTTATGATATCGACCTTGACTCGGAGACGAGGTCGCTCATTAACAGGTCAAGGTTTAGTCTTGCTGGTGCTGAAATATCAACCTCGAAAATCATCGCCGATATTCTTTTGCATATCGTCGGCATAAAATGTAATGGCATTTTGAAGGACATAGAAATGCTGCAGTAAGTTGTAAAGAGAAATATCTAATAGTACTCCGGTTTTCACATTTTTATTTTTTTGTATACTCAAGCTTCTTCTTCTTTTATTTAAGAGCCTCGCTTTTGTCGGTGGAGTAAACGCGATACACCTCTATCCTCCGCTAGTAATTCCCTTGTGTCGTGGGTCCCTTGGAACACACAAAGACAGACACAAACACCCATGACCCGAGAACAAACATCTGCTTTTTACACAAATATTTGCCCCGACTGGGAATCGAACCCAGGACCAGCCGATCGAGAGGCAGCGTCACTGCCACTCGACCAAACCGGCCGTCAAGTCTTTTATTTGCTCGAAATAGCTCAGCCTAGGTTTACCCTATGCTTAAGCTAATATAACTACAGGGCTATATGTATCTCTCTTTCAACCTCTCGGGTGGTTAATCAGTCCATGAAATTGAACAACTTTCCCAAGGAACATAGGTCAAAATACGAAAAAAAATTTTGAGTTCCCATACAAACTTCAACAGCATTTTGACCTATGTTCCTTGGGGAAGTTGTTAAGTTTCATGAACTGATTAACCACCCCGAGAGGTTGAAAGAGAGATACCTAAAGCCCTGTATATTACATTTTCACATCTGCTCTTTTTTCACAGAAGAGTTAGCCCTTTTATCTAAAAACACGGTGTATATGACTTTTCCTTTCTTTCCTTTATCGTGTAACAATCAAGTATATGGCCAACTTGACAATAACCCTTGAGTCAGAGTTTTGACACCGCCAAATGGCCCCTGACTAGGTTTAACGACTATAGTTAGACAACAACCGGGACCGACAGCTTAACGTGCCCTCTGAAGCACGGAAACGCTCGTGATAAATTGCCATTATAGTTCCCTACAATCTACACATGCTTTTATTAAACATGTGTAGTTGTTGAGATCAGCGAACTCCACTAGGAGATCGTTCAACAATTACGTGATCATTTTTGGCCGTTTTTAACCCCCCCCCCCTTTGTGATCACAGCGTAATCTTTTGTTTTTAACCCCCCCCCCCCCCCCCCGCCTTGATTACGTAATCTTCGTCCGTGCTTAAAATGTTTGCTGTTGATTAGCACTGACACGTTTGTCATGTTTCTATGGATCTTAAATGACCTAAATTTGGGAAGAGGGTGTGTCATGTGTCATTTGAATGATCCCTAGGCTAGGAGCGCTTCAACCTGTATTTCTATAATCCTTTCATCCTATAAGATTAACCTTTGCTATTAAATCGGTAAGTTCTTTCACAATTTATAAGCCGCTTGCCATCGAAGCGACGGCACAATATCCGGAAACCGGATACAACTAGATTATCCGACGGAATGATCTTTGATGGAAGATAACTTTTAAAAAAAACTATAGTCTCTTTACTATTGACTTTTCTGAAATGAGGTCAATGTCAGATGGTTTTTATCTTCCAAGCGCTTTGCACCATATTTCTTCTTTAGCTTATACTTGACCATTTAGGGTATAACCAGGATATACGCGGGCCGCTAATAGTTTATTGAAAACTAACTTTCTGCCCGCGACTTCGTTCACGTAGATAAGAATATATCATTTCATTCTACAGCTTTCCAAAAACTGTACAAAAAATGTGAAGGAAGGACAAACATACAAATAAACGACCAAACCAAAATGGCAGTTTATCACTAGTGTTTCCGTTCTTCGGAGGGCACCAAGCATTTGGTTCCGGCTGTTGTAAATCGACTACAGTCATTAAACCAAGTTGAGGCCATTGGGCGATTTGAAAAATTTTACACCAAGTTCAGGTAAGCTAGCCAGATACTTGATTATACCTACACGATAAGGAAGAAGGATTAGTAGGAATAAACATTGACGGCCGGTTCGGTGGAGTGGTAGTAGCGCTGCCTCTTGATCAACGGGTCCTGGGTTCGATTCCCAGTCGGGGAAAATATTTGTGTAAAAAGCAGATGTTTGTTCTCGGGGCATGGGTGTTTGTGTTTGTCTTTCTGTGTGTTTCAAGGGACCCACGACACAAGGGAAAACCTTTATGTGGGCCTTTGAGTGTGTAGCGTTTATAAAAAAGGGACGGGCTTAAATTTATAGCAAGTTAAAAAGCGGATGGGGCGTCAGCAAACAAGTAAATATGGTAATGAGGGTATCCGTGGGACGCAAACTTGCGCAGAGTTAGAATTTACCCGGCTGGAATGTGTAAACAGATGTAGGCTTTTGACAAATAAAGAATGAGTTCACTCTTGACCAAAATTTTTCCCAGAGACAAAGATGTGGTCAGAATGTAGCAAACTCACTCACAAGAAGCCTATTCAATTTAAGTTCAGATTAGAGTAAATAAAATAAAACGCCATACATTCAAAGGCCCACAATAATTTAACTTTATGTCGTGGGTCCCTCGGAACATACAATAAGACAGACACAAACACCCAAGACACGAAAACAAACATCTGCTTTTTACACAAATATTTGCCCCGACTGGGATTCGAACCTAGGATCCAGGGACCCAGGGTCTTATAAGTAGGTTAGAAAATACAGACGAAGCACTGTGCCTGCAGATTATTCCAAATTTTTAATTCACGCCACTTCAGTATATTTGTGTATTTAATTTTCATTATAAAAATATATAATCTGTTTTTTTCTAAAAGAGTGCTCCTTTAACGCAAGCCCAGACAAAGGCGGAGACGTCAGAAATAATACAACAAGTACAGTTAGCACGAGCAGTAGCACAATAAAATAAAACACCGGACGGATGTAAGGTGTGACAAAAAACCTCACAAAGCATTGTGAATGTGACTATTGAAGCTGTTTTTTCCTCGTCCAATTCACCGCATAGTGCTATGAATGGCGATCGTACGTGTTCTTAGAGTTGAAGAAGATAGACTGGCTAGTGTTGTCACGTTAGTTAGTGTTATCCTGTGGTACTAGATGGCGCTAAGTTATTTAGCTGCAGTGTTGAGATTGGTTAGTAGTTTAATGGCAAAAACCTACAGCAAAAAGGTTTAGTTTAGTTGTTAGTAAAATTTTAAAGTTGTAGCCTATTACCAAATAAAATCTATCTAAATATATAAAAGGAGAAACTGACTGACTGACTGACTGACATATCAACGCACAGCCTAAACGGCTAAACGTAGGCACATGAAATTTGAAAGGGACGTAGCTTAGGTCCCACGGGAACGGGAATTAGCGGGAAAATCCTTTTGTATGAAAAATCTAAACCGCTTAAGTTAGACGCTTGAAATTTGGCATGCAGGTACCTTAGTAAACTTAAAGCTTAGTTGCAACAGGATATTGCAAAATTCCCACGGGAACGGGAGTTAGCGGGAAAAAATTTTTGTATGTAAAAATCTAAATCTTAAACTAAATCAATATTTAATAAACTAAATGAAGGTCCATTAATGGACCGTCAATAAAGTGTAATCTGTTCAAAAGAAAAAATTAACACGCAAACGAAGTTGCGGGCATCAGCTAGTCATCTATATTCGGAAAAATTATTTAAACAAAAAGTGATATAATTAAATACACTTTTTTGAGCTTTTAATTGAAACAAAATTGTCATTCTCGAAATGAAAAACGACTATTTTGTGGAAAAAAAACTGTCCTTTAAAAGCAGAAAAAAAAGAAGTCTATTCTCGAGTGTCGATGTGGTCATTTAAAATCAAATCAAACACGTTTACTGGTATAACATCTTTTACTGTATGACATTTATTTATTTGTGTCGTGATTCGAAATTTTCAAGAGATTTCGTTGACATATTATCAGTGTGAATATAGGCATAGTAGTTAGCTGGTTGTCGACGAACCACGTTAAAGTATGAAATTTAAAGTAGGGAGTAAGAAAGGATGGAGAAATACGGCCGCTGGCCGAACCCGAGCAGTCAGTTCGTAGCTAATAGTCATAAATAAGAGAGTTTGTCTAAAAATAAACCTAAGTCAAGTGCGTGGCGAAGTTTTCAAACCGCACAATGGCCTCTGACTTGGTTTTAACGACTTGGTTTTGGTTTTGTCTGTAGTCAAACGACAACAGCAGGGATTGAGTGTAAAATCACCGACTCTACCCCTGAACGCTCTGAGAGCGAGTACTATGTAACCAGTCGCGCGTGCGCACTCGACCTTGTCAAGGCGAACCGGCGACACTCGTGGGAATGTGTGCTGTTGTATGTATTGTAATGGAATGCAATACGAAGATTTTGTTAAAACAGCCTGAAGGTTAAATCCAGAATATCTTACTTGTAAAGTTAAATTAAGCTTTCATAATTTTCCAATACATTTTGGGATGTTCAACATAACTGTCACGCAGTTGCAGAGACGTCCATTAGAGCTAATGCTTTTTAGGGTTCCGTACCAAAAGGGTAAAAACGGGACCCTATTACTAAGACTCCGCTGTCCGTCCGCCTGTCTGTCACTATGTATCTCATGAACCGTGATAGTTAGACAGTCGAAATTTTCACAGATGATAATAAAATAAATATTTTTATGCCGTTTTTATAGATAATGGTACGGAAACTTTCGTACGCGAGTCCGACTCGCAGTTGGCCGCAGTACCGTCTTGTTGATCACATTTAAGAGAGCTTTAACTTTAAAGAACGTTTCAGCAACCGAATGAATTACTATCATTTCTCTGTCAGCAAATCATGTATGATGTACAGTACCTCGACCTTTAGAAAGAGACAACCAGCCCATTCGTTTGGCAGTCATTGCACAAGTGCGACAGAGATAACGCTCTACGAAGACGAAATTAGCAGAATGTTTATTTTCTAAGGTCAGTGTGCAATATTTACCACCAGGTACTGTAATTTCTTCCAGGCAACCCGGTTGCCTCGATACTTAAAATAAGTCAAAATAGTGAATTACATATATTAGTTCTTTTAATGCCTATTCGCAAAGGTGCAGTCTTCGTCAGAGAAGAATAGGCAAGAAACTACGAGGGTGGCTCTTTTAAAATTAGTCATGCAAATAATTGACATAACTGAGTAACTTTATAGCTGAGCAATTCACCTATGGTTGCTTGTCTAATAGCCCTTTTTACAAAGTTTAAAATTTTTGTCTTAATTTTTTCCAAGGGTAGGTTTTGAATACACATGGGAATCTTATTCTAGAATTTTTTGCCTATTCCTAGACTCCATTCACTAGATCCCCGGTCGCTCCCTCTGACGTCACAGTAGTTAAGAGGTACTTCCTTTTTTTTAAAACATCTCGCCCCAAACACTTACGAAACACGACGACTGACGATGACGTCAAGCTTTTCTTCTAGTCCAACATCGTGACGTTATAACAAAGAAATCTGTCTTTAGATAAGTCTAAAATTAAAAATGTTGTATAACTCCCGACATTTACGGTTTTACCACAAAAAAAAATTTCAATTTTACGTAAACGTAATTTTTTTTTTCTACATGAAACATCTGTAAACCCACATTTACTGCAATAAAGATCATTCATTCATTCATTCATTACAGAATTGATAAATAATAATTAGTTACTAATATAATTCTGACTTGCCTACTGTTGACTAATTCAAAAATATTAATTTAATTCAACATTTTGCATGCTGTTCATATATGGCAAAACATGAGTTCTGTACCTTATTGCAACACCTGTTATACCATGTTTTAAGCAAATAAAGTTATCTTATCTTATCTTATCAACTTTTAAAAATGGCTGTATGGACATTTCCTTTGCCTTTCCCGAAACGGATAAATAAAATAACAACAAAATGACATTAAAAATTCACGCGATTCTTGCACACACATGCGTGCAGGATTTATATTGCACGCGCCGTAAACAAGCGCGGGACGGGTGTCAGTTTAAGACATTGCAGTGTCTAAGTGGTGTTTTGATATTTTGTGGTAAAGAACTTACAACTCTTACAAGACAGACACAGATATACACGTCAAACATATAACACCCCTCTTTTTTATCAGGGGTTAAAAATGTTTACAGGTATTGGTCGCTGGCTTGTCTACAATAATATTATTAAGAGAAAAGATTTAATTGTTTGTTTGTTTGCATTTAATAGGCTCTGAAACTACTGGACCGATTTGAAAAATTATTTCACTATTAGAATGCTACATTATCCCTGAGTAACAAAGACTACATCATTTTCCCGAATTTCCACGGGAACGAAGGCCCGGGTCAAATGTTAGTCGGACTATAAGTAAATAAGGAAGGCCCTTATAGCAATAACAGAAGCGTAAAAAACAATACTCGTAGTTAGGATTTACGGTCCTTATGCCCTAGATAAGCTGACTTGTTAGGAAGCCATTAAAGATAGGCATCGGACCGGAACATTGGCCTCAGATCTAACGGGAACTGTCACTGAGTTATTGAGCAATAGATATCTAGTTGCAATTGTTATTGTCACGGATAAAGTTGACATTACAAAGAGCAAACAAGTAGTTTTCATTAATCAATAAAGAACACCCAATATAAATCATATTCGTATCATCCCAACTTAATATTGTAAGAGCGAAAGTAACTGTCTGTCTGTTACGCTTTCACGGCTAAACTGCTTAACTGATTTTGATAAAATTTGATACAGAGATAAAATAAACGCTTCACACTCAAAGGCCCACATTAAGGTTTTTTCCCTTGTGTCGTGGGTCCCTTGGAACACACAAAGAGAGACACAAACATCCATGACCCGAGAACAAATATCTGATTTTTACACAAATATTTGCCCCGACTGGGAATCGAACCCAGGACCCGCCGATCAAGAGGCAGCGTCACTACCACTCGACCAAACCGGCCGATAGATTAGACCTAGGGAAAGGACATAGACTACATTTTATCCCCCAGCTGGGCACGATATAATCTGTAGTTCACGCGGACGGAAAGATAGTGTGATACATTTTCCATCCATACAAACACGATGCCACGTTTTACATACATTCTGAATGTATGTCAAACGTATGAAATCAGATGAGAATAAGTATATTTTATTGTATACTAGCTATGCGCCCGGGACTTCGTTCCCATGGGAATTTAGGAAAATATGTAGTCTATGTGTTAATGCAGGCTGTCATAGCTACCTCCATACCAATTTCGTCGAAATTGGTCTAGCCGTTTGAGCGTGAAAGAGTAACAAACAACCATACATACAAACTTTCGCATATGTAATATTAGTAACTACGATCAAAGATTAGTAAGGAAATTTTAAGTTTTAGTACGACGATAGGTTTAGTATGAAACTTTTAGGAATTTATGAGTTATTTCCCAGAGATAGTTTACGACAAATGCGAATACCAGCTCAAAGATGCTTCCTCTCTTTTGAAAGACTATTGTGCTTAAGCCAATAGAAAAACGGCATACCATCTATAGGGATAAGTAGAGCAACAAGTGGTCAAAGAACTGTGTGTTGATTGACGACACAGTTGACAAACTTTCTGAAAGGTTATCAGTCCGCTTTTCGTCCACAATACAGCAAATCCCTGCGTCTGCATTTCTGTGCTCATATAACCGAAATGTCTTTGAAGTTCAAGTGAATAGGCTTCTTTTGGGTGAGCTCGCTACATCCTCGACCTTATCTTTGCCACTGATCTAGATTGTGAACAAAAGCAAACTTATTCTGTTCAAAAAAAAATACTTGGATACTTTTAGTGACTCCTCTAAACAGCTAATAATTTTCTTTAGTTCACTCCCATAGTATTTAGTTTCTCTAAATAAAGCATCAATCTAAATAAAAAATACAATATACAATCAACTACTTTAAAAAAAGTTTATTTTTAACCGAATTCAAAAGAGAAGGAGATTTTTTTATGTATGTTCACCGATTCCGCCATATTTTGTGGACAGAGTTTATGTCTGACATGACAACTCAGCTGTTGTCATGTCAGACAAAAATTGAACGGTAGGCAGAAAAGTGTCGGTCATTGCAGCCGGGGCGTATCGACCTGCCTATTTCCGGAGACTGGACTAGGGCCACGCTTGTTAAGGGTTAAACATACACAAACCAAAGGCAACCTTGAAAGGCAAATCGTATTAAGACGTCTCCGTTCGAGCAGTGTCTGAAGCATTCGGTGTGTGGTATCTTCATGTTTGTCGGATTATATTTTCCACAATTAGCCTCTTGATTGGGCAATGGGCTATGTATGACATTTTTAAAATATTTTTAATATCGTTTGATTTTTTATTTAACATAAAGGAATAAGGCCCCGTTTCTTAAAATATATATATATAAAAAATCTATCTTTTCAAATAAAAATAAAATAATTAAAAGATTCTCAGTACGACAAACTGAAAACAAAATATAATAATTAAAAGTTTCTGAGTACGGAATTATGCAATTCGTATTTCTTTATAAGCTGTCATGTCAATTAAGAAAAAAAAACGTAACATAGTTCATTTTCCATTTGGTTGTTTATTTCCGAGTTTGGTTGGTTGTTACTTCAGGCAAGTTGGTACAATCAGCTCTAACGAACTGAACGGTATCCATAGTGTCAGAATCCAGTGTATTGCGAAAGTTCGAAAGTCCAGGGAGAAAAGCCAAGTCGTCAGTAAATATCAATCCAAATTATCAAAACCACGATAAAGAAGGTAACGGTAGAGTCCAGGTAGCAAAACCAAGTCGACAGTAAATATCCAAATAATCAAAACCACGAAACAGAAACAAACTCAACAACCAAAAACACAACGGTTAGGTTATGTGTCAACTAACTGTCAAACGTCTTTTTTTTACTTTGGCAAAGGAATTAAACCGTAGAATGTTGTAATAGGCAACAAATCCTAACCAAAATTTTAAAAGTTAATAATTTTCAAATAAGATCAAAATTATTTGATATATTTTTTATTTGAATATGGGACCTTAAACCTGTATAAAAAAAAAATCTTGCACATATCCCAGTTATCTCGAGCGTTTCCGTGCTTCGGAAGGCACGTTAAGCTGTCGTTTCCGGCTGTTGTCGATTGCGTTGCGGCATATAAGTCGCGAACGATACATTTTACAAAAAAAAGTTTAAATAAACAAAAAAGGTAATTTTATTTTACACAAAAAAGGTCTCTTTACATTTTTGTCCAAAGTTAAAACTTTTTGACTTGAAGCATCATAAAAACTCAAACTCCCGGTTTTTTGAGTATATCTCGAAAACTGAGGGTGTTAAAAAAATTTATATGAAATAACGATCATTAAATTATGTGACTTTTATAATATCTCAAAAAATTTTTTTTTCTAAAACTTCTCCACAATTTTCGTGGACTCGGGAAAAGTTACGCGTATCTGTATATCAAAGTATTATTAACATGTACAGTTTCATGTATGTATATTATTCAATAGTCTGTTGATCCTCAAATTGTTTTTTGGACGTACCGTAAGCAAAACGAAGTGAAGAATTGAAGCAAAAAAGAGGAATTTGCCATAAACATGTAATACAGACTGAGCGCTTCGCGGAAATATGCCGTCCTACCAGTATTTTTCCTTTATTTCGCAACATTGATGGTGGGGAAAGAAGCGGTAGAAGGGAATTAATTTTCGGTACACCCTAATATATATATATATATGTTTATGGTCCCCTAACATAGACCTATGTGCCCTCAGTATGACGCCGATTGAAGAGAGAGAAAAGACCCGACGGTATATTTCTCGAATGTGCTGGAAACTTTTTCGGTCAGATTAAGAGAACCCACCAACATTTTTGTCAGATTAAAAAAATATGCTTTCAGGATACCGAGATAAACCTCCCCTATGAAAATCTGAAGTATTTCAAAAAATCTTTTTTTTTTTTTTTGCATTTTCAAAAATTCATCGTAACTTATCGTCACGCCGAAATCGTCAGTTTTTTTAAAGGAAGCTTCCTTGGGGCCTACTTAACACCCCTTCCGAAAATCTGACGCGCTCGAGTAAATTTTTTTTTTTTTTGCATTTTTGACTACTTTATATGCCTACCCCCACCACGCAAACCGGCAGATTAGTATACCGTTGTTATCAGAGGCACTTGGGGCATACGTAGTATGAATATCTGACGCGCTCGAGAATGCCCAAGTAACTGTTTTTTTTAACATTTTTGAAAAACCGTAACCGCCAAACCCACCGCTAAAATGGTTTTTGCCATACGAGCTTTTCTTTTCGAAATTATTTTATCTTTCGATTTTGATAGGTCTCGACGGCGCCGTTGAATTACGCCATTTAGCTACCTCGCCTCCCTAACTAAAGGCAACTCCACTCCTCCCATGTTCTACGTGACAGCCAGTGTCATCAAATTGTCTTACGTTATCCTTTGTTCAAAACCAAAAGTGGTATTTTACAAATTAAACAGATTTTATTTTCGACCTTATACTATTACGTTAAGGTTTAAATTAGATTAAAATGTTTGACACTTTAGAACTTTTTCATAATACATGAAGTGGTATACAACTATCTAAGTACGTATCGTAGTTAGGACACTTTTAAATTTCATTTTGTATGGGACTGTGTATCTAGTTTTCTATAGTTGATCGAAGGTTCCGAGGGACCCACGACACAAGGGAAAACCTTAGTGTGGGCCTTTAAGTTTATGGCGTTTTATTTTTTTATATGGTCAAGTTCCTCTTTTAATTAGCAGCGTTCCATTTATATAAAGCAATACTTTTTTATTTTTTTCTTATAAGATGGGTTAACTCTTAGGAAGACGAAATGGCTCCTCCACACTTCCGGTCATGCGGAAACCGACAGATTTTGTATTTTTAGTAAGTTTTAGATTATATTCTTCAAAATAAAAAATAAAAAAATCGCGCTCGAGAATGCCGGATTAACGTTTTTTTTTACAAGTTCGCGACCCTATAACTCGGCGGCGTCAAGGACTTATCGTCAGATTAGTTAAATTTAGTCTTTAAACACTAAAATCAACCCCCAATATCTTAATCTGACGCGCTCGAGTATTTCAGACTATCCATTTTTTTTTACTAATCTGATCGTCTATCCTAGGCGCGCGTCACTACATATAGAGCTAAATACTTTACAAGGCTGTTCTATTAGGTCTAAGGTATCTCTCATATCTTAAACTGCCACGCTCGAGTATTGCCGAAAATTCCCCTATTCGCCTCCCTAACTACTTTGTTAACTTTAAAAATATATTAGTTGGGTCGATTTCACATAAAAAAATCTTCGTACAAACTTTTTAACAAATTCAAAATGCTACGAAATGGTGTGGTTTTCTTTTAAACCCCTGATTGTGTTGTGTATGTATAGGAGCATCATAGCTCTTAAACTGATGATGTTAATGGTGCAGTTTATTTTATTCGAAAGCTTCTTCTTGCGCTGGATTTCAGATATGATTTATCAAAATTGGTTCAGCCGTTTACTTTTATGTTAGTTTTTATGGTTTTTTATTATTAAAAAAATCACATTCATTTCAAATTAACCGACGATTAATATACATTACAATTGATAATCACAGCCGCCGCCATTCTTCTTAATTATTGCTTATAAACCTAATATTCTATGCTTATTTTTTTATGAAATATGAAATAACTTATAAAAAAAGAAAAGAACTGTGTCTTTCCCGATTACACATATATTATGTTTTGCTTATTTAAAACTTAGTATAATTTTTTGAACAGAAATGACCTATTGAGATTTAAGAGAGGAAATTAGCTATGAAACTAAATACATAGATATTTAAGTACAAGAAATAATTTATTTAAAAAAAAGCAACTAACTCAAAAAAAAACATTTGTCTTCTTCGCTGTCATCATCTTTGTCCTGAAGATGAAACAAAGGGTGGTCCTTATTCTTAAGGAAAATATTTTTTTTCTTTAATTTCGGGGGGCACCACGTAATTTGGTTATATACCTTAAGAAAATATTACAGTAATTTTTTTGAATTTTTTTAATAACATTTAGAGGTCGCTACCAAGGTTTAAATTTTAAATAAAAAGCCAAAATTTGTTTTTCTCAGAATCCTTTATTTTTTTTAACCAGGTCTTAAAAATATTACACAATTTTTGTTGATGCTATGAAATAAAATAATCTGAATGATTTACTTTTAAGATGCAAGGGTTGACTTGTTAGTATTGGGATACTTTTTTCTATACTCTTTTACCAACAAAAGCAAATATTGCTTTTGTTCTTCATTTGTGGTAATTAATTTATTGTATTCTTCCATTAAAGCAACACCACGCTCAGCTATATCATTCACTACACGCAATGAATGAACAATATTTTTGGCAGCTATATAATCAGGGTCTTCGTTCCAGGTTTCAACGTCTTTATAAAAAAAATCTGATGAGATACCTAGGACCTGGAAGAATTTTAAAGAATTACTGCTCACAAAGTTTTCTATATTTTTTTCGTGGATGGTCGCCATGTCAAGGTTTATTCGTTTTAAGCAATCATGTGTGCCTTCAATTTTGAGTGCTTCTACCATTTTTTTCTTCTCTTGGACTGAAAGTTCGTCATCGAAAAATGCAAGCGAAACCAGCTCTTCCGACAAATACCACAAGTGATTTAAAATCTTTTTCAGCGCAATAGTAGCTAGATTTTTGTTAACACTTTCAAAAGCTTTAAGGTCTTTTAATAATTGTAAGTCGTTTCTTGGTGCTGACTGACTGGTAGAGGCTTGAAACCAATATTTGATATAAATCATCACCGTGAAAATACATATTTCTCTCACAGCCTTTTCGTCCTTTTTCGTTAGCTTGAACTGATGCTTAAATAAATAAATTTTTAAACAGTACAAGGCTCTTGCCATCCATCTAGCTCGATGTAGACCAGCAGGTCTCCGAAATGAAACGCCTTTTTCAGGAACACCTCCTAAGAATATGATTGAAAGATTTAACATTTCTTTGTAGTCATCTCGAGGTTGATGTACTTGAAGTTGCTTTTTGGCAAAAGAAATCCTGTCTGCGGCCACTTCTGCAAGAATATTTGCCTCAGCGTCATCTGTTATTGTTTTGAAGTCGCTTTGGTCAATAGAGTCCCAACTGTTCTTAAATCTTTTGAATAATTGTATATCAGGACCACTAGATGGGGCAAGCGATTGATCCACTACACCTGACAACATAATTTCCATTATGTGGTGACGACAAGCAAACCAAAGCATATTTTTATCCATTTTGCGCTCCAAGAGAACGCATACTCCACTTCTTAAGCCGGTATTTACAGCAGTAGTGTCAAAACACAAACATTTTACTTTATCGCTCAAATTCCATGAATTTATAGCGTCGTAGACAGCCGACGCACAAGCTTCGCTTGTTCCACGTTCTAATTTTGGGACGGCGAGTAATTGATCGACTCCATGTCCTGATACCAAAATTGGCAGCCGATCTACAGTTTTGTGTCCAGTAATATCTTCTATAAGTTTACCGTCCCAATGAATTGTTAAAGACGAACTAGGTTTAAACTCGCTTTTGAGCGACTCTGCAACAGCTTTGCGATTTTTGACACGCTGCCGACGAATAGAAGATCTATTGACATTAAATTCTGATGGATCACAGCCTGCGCTTTTCAAAGTAGATGTCACGACCATAGTTGCTTTTCTGTCACTCAATTTAGAAACATCAAGACTGGAAGCTAATTGACTGTTAATAATATCTTTTCGAGCTCGTTTTTGAGGTGGTTGCATCTTCGTCAATTTTGATATAAATTCGGAGTCAGATGGAGTTTCTTCCCCACTTATTGTGGCAGACGATGACGAAATAAATGATAATGAAGACAATGAGCATTTTTCTGTTATAGACGAGATATCTTTGTTTTCACGCTCGCGCAATTTATCAAGCCGTTCTTTTTTCTCTTTTATTTTCTTACATTTGTTTAAACTGTTTCTGTCGACTGAACCAATCAAAAATTGGCGTCGATTTTGCCGCACTGCTAACAAAAACTGTTTATCTTCTTCTAAAGTCATAATATTTAAAGCATCACGATGAGCGATGTCAAATAAATCTTCTAACTTTTGTTGCCAGTTTTGTTCTTTTGTTTTCAATGCTTCTGAACGTTTTTTCTTGTTTTCTTTATTTTTTTTTAGATTCTGCCATTCTTTGAACAGCTTTTCAATTTTGCTGATGACATGTTTTTTTAATTGAATAGGTATGCCAGCTTTTTCCCACAAATTAATAACCCCACAAGCCGTCAAAGTCGCAGATTCACGAATACTTTTCTTTTCTTCATTTTTGTAGTAGAAAAAATATCGCAACACTTCGCCAATGGATGGTAAGGTTGATTGGCTTAATTCAGATAATAATTGACCGATAAGCCAAATCTCACTTTGATTTCTAGTAGTTATACTGAATCCGCTACTAGTAGACGCCATTGCAAATTGAAACACTTCACTGTAACTTTTACAAAAACAACACGTGCGCTCTTGTTGCTTAACAGAACTGAAGTGCGGGGCGATCGTAGTACAAATGAGGGGGTCGAGGAACGGAGAGGGGGGAGGGGGATTAGAAGGTATAGTCTATGCTAGTTTCACTCGCACGTAACATGTTATGTACCTAAATTTTAAATTAATGGAATCACCATTTAAGCTGTATTTGAACACTTTTTGTAAAAAATTGACAGCTGGTAGCGACCTCTAAATCTTAACAAAATCAAAAACAAAAAAACATTTATTTCGTATTTAGAGGTATATAATCAAATAAGAAAGTGCCCGGAGGATAATTCGAAAGTTGAAAAATAAGGACCACCCTATGAAACATATTTATTTTATTTTATTCAATACAAGAAACTCCAAATCAAAAGTGATAAAAAGGTACACACTATTTGAGGTGCAGCTGTTTTGTGTAACCTTTTGACTCCTTTTGTAATGACATACGAGTCACTTTCTAAAAAATGCTTGGAGCAAAAGACACTACTTTGCGACGGCTAGAAAAAATCTTCACATCTTTGACGTGTGATCACGGATGTCCACTGTCCACATCGCACAGGATCTCTAGGAAAACTAAAAATCCAATAAAACTTTATGTTTGTAAACGTCACGCACGTTAAATTTTTTATTAATTCAATTTTATATGATTTATTGTTTTGCCATAATACCTTTAATGTAAGTATAGAAAACAGAATTAATATATATACTCTTTACACTTAAATTTTATAACACAGATGAAAATGAAAAAAAAACAATAGAAAAAAAACAGCGTCTCTATTTGTTTTAGAACAGAGTCACTGCATAACCCGAACAAATGATGTTGAAATACAACGGTATGGATTTGTAAGTTTGGCTAGTGTCTATTCAATTTAAAGGGTTATACTCTCGCCGAATGTTATTAAATTAAACTAAAAAAATGTTTTATAACCTTTTCTTGGCCAAATACCAAGATAATTTCAATTCACATATAATAATTACAAAACTACTTATTTAAAAAATGTCATTCCATATTCCTTTAATGTTCCGGAGGTGTGATTTTTACAATTTTTCACTGCGCACTGAGGCATGGTTACTTTCGGAACGAACGAATGCTACTAAACGAAAAGACAACCCAAAACGTCAAGTGGGTGATCATTTAGTGAGGGAACTTTTTTGTTGTGGATTGTGTATCTAGTTCTTTATAGTTGATCGAAGCTCGGAACACACATAAAGACAGACACAAACACCCACGACCCGAGAACAAACATCTGCTTTTTACACAAATATTTTCTCCGACTGGGATTCGAACCCAGGACCTGTCGATCAAGAGGCAGCGACACTACGACTCGACCAAACCGGCCGTCATATTGAATCATTCATGGCTACATTCAGTCAACGAAATGTGCAGGTTTCCTCACGAAGTTTCCTTACCGTCATCAGTAATTATGCCACTTATTTACCTAAGTCATCGTCAGATTGTGGTATTTACTAGGAATCGAACTGTACTCCTCTCCGTTGCGGTTACGACCCACTATTAATCCACTTAAAGAGCAACGGTATTGTTAAAAATCCTATAATGTTACATTCGCCTGGAAAAAAAAACAAGAATTCTGTTTTACAGAAACTTAACTCGAATATTGTATACGCTTCTATGTAAACGCTTTTCTATAATAAGATTCCCATGTGTATTCAAAATTTACATTTAGAAAAATTTAAGACAATAATTAAACAAAAACTTTGTAAAAAGGGCTAATAAAGAATTACTGATTATCTGTTAGACGAGCAATCATGGGAATAAATTGCTCAGCTCCAGAGTTATTCAGATATAAGTCAATTAAAATTAGAAATAAGGAAAATATGATTTACTTAAAAAGAGCGCCCTCGGAGTTTCTTGCCTGTTCTTCTCCTGAGGAAGACTGCACCTTTGCGAATAGGCGCAAAGTCAAAAATGCTAATGTAATTCACTATTTTGACGTTTTCAAGCAACATTTTGTATGTGTTTCAAGCAACATTTTTTGAAAATTTTAATTCCGATATCCACTGGGGTGTAGTTCCATTGTACAAAAATGAAATATACGTCAACATTTCCAAACGTATTGAATTGAAATATTTCCGACCTATGGGAGCACTGAAGTCAGAGCAGTACAGAACCAATTCAAACAGCTTAAAATAAATTTGTGGAGTTTTTCCCGGCATCATACTTATCTTATAAAGAGAAAGACTAGTATTTTTATATGTATGTTTGTAACGAATAAACTCAAAAACTACTGGACCGCTTTCAAACATTTTTTCACCATTAGAATGCTACGTTATCCCTGAGTAACTTAAGCTACATAATTTTCCCGAATACTCACGGAAACGAAGTCCCGGACGGAATGGTAGTACTGTATAAAGCAGTAAAAGGGAATCGAAGGTTTTGTTGTATCGTGAGGCGAAAGGCTGACATTGCTAAAGCATTAATGTTTCGTCTTATAAAGCTCCGAATATTTGCCAACTGTGGCATCAAGTGATTCCGTAGCCACCTGATCTTTTACCTACCCATCAGGTCCTAAAATAAATAAAAGCGTGGGTATGTATGTATTATGTTCTTGGATAACAATCCTGAAACTTTCCAGGAAATTCTTTCGAGTGGCGAGACTAAAATCCCCATTAAATGGAAGTCTTATTCATTTATTAAATAATATTAATTATACACTGTCACTTAGTAAATACAATGGTCATGTATAATCAATGGTCAAAGTACATACATATGTAAACTTATGTGTACTTTATATAAAGGTAAAATGTAAAATTTAAAATACATATCATTTAAATTATTATCTCTCCTTACTGAGTACGACTTCAGTATGTTTTTAAAATATGATTTAATCCCTTATAGACATGCTTTGTCAATGACTTGTCTAACTATTTTTACAGAGCTTTGCGCTGTGAAGTTTTTTTTGTCAAAAACAAAATTAATGGTTTTACTATGCCTGTACGTATCCCATTCCTTTATTTAATTTTTGACAGTTCGTTTAGTGGTGCTCCTAATCGTTATAAATTCGATTTGATATTATATCAATATCGATATAGTTTTTGCAAAAACTGCTTTTACCGCACAATAATGCATGATTTACTAGAAATACGTGTACTAATGTGTCGCCTGAAAACCGGGCGAGCGTCATCGAAAGAACGAAAAAGTATAAATTGTCCGACTGGATCGTGATGTTGCGTATGATTTGTACAGTCAAGAATTAATGATAATTGTTACTGAAGTTTCAGGTAATGATTTCAGTTCATTTCGAGAGCAATCCGATGATTCATGATGATAAAATAATATTAAAGTATTTAGTGTTTTTGCTAGATATGTATACATGACAAATCTTTAATCCGTAAAGTATTATGAACTTCATAATTTTCATGCTTCAGCTTGTAACTAAAGCAAGTCGAAACGATTAATTTGCAGCGAATACATTCAATCCCACCACTAAGTAAGATAGATCGTAACTTTTACGCACATGAATTTTCGTATATTCGTATTTTTCGTATTTTTTAAACTGAGGTACTTAAAGCTTTTTAATGTCTTATAAACAGGGGTATATGAAAATGATTAAGTAGATTTTACATTTTTTGTAACACGCATTTTAAAGTTTACTTTCACGAAAACGTGTTCAGTTACGTTCTATAGCAACTGTCAAAAATTAAATAAAGGAATGGAACACCAGTGCCCAGTGGTTACTTACTCCGCAGGTGGTAGGCACGGGCAAATTGGTTTAACAGCCAGAACTCCGTATTATTTGGTAACGTAATAAAACTCGCAGCAACCGCGGCTCAAGGGAGAAGAGTTTGTTATAGCTGTGGATAATCGTCCCAATTCACTGTTCTACAAGCTACAAGCGTTTGGTTAGAGAATTTTCGAAACTAGCTTTTTCTATAATATAATTCTTTAAAAAATCATGTCGATCTATGAACTTTTATTTTTTATTTTTATTATAGGATGGGTTAACTCTTGACCTCAATCTTGACCATGAAGTCAAAGATGAGGTCGACGATGTAGTGAGTTAACCCAGAAAATGCCTATAAAGGTACTGGTACTTCCACGCACCGACGGAACACAGCAAGCTGTTTGGCGTCGGACTTCGGTAGGAGGGTGGTCGCGAACCAGACGGCCCTTTACAGAGCCTACCACACCGCATGAGACCATAGGACGACACCTCAGATTCAGAAAAAAAATGAAGTGTCGCTGCCTGGGATGGATTACTAGGAGGCAGGTCTCATTTGTGTTTCCTTAGTCGCCTCTTACGACACCCACGGAAAGAGATGGGGTGGTGTTATTCTCAACCGATCACCACACTTGAAGAAAGGACAAATAAATACTTTTATAGTGACGTTCGCTCTTGACCATAATCTAGCGCTGCTAGGATAATGATGTCATCAAGATGTCAAACTCAACCAGAATAAACCTACTCATATGAACTTTAACGATTCGCTTAATATGGACTAGAAAACGACGCAGAGAGAAAATTCTAGAAAAACCTAATTTATTAACCCTCGAGGATGTTACAAGTTGACCTGTGTATCTGTGTGTAAGTCTGTGGCATCGCAGCTCCTAAACCAATGGTTCCTAACCTTTTTAATATTGTTACCCCTGTAACTTATGAGGAAAACTGATTTTACCCCCCCTATAAAATGTTGTCAAATCAAACGACACAAGCAATGTTTTATCTTTTATTTTTGAGAAAAACTCTTTTTCTTTTTGTGTTTTCTGTTTGGTACCTCTGTGTAGTACAAAAAATTAAATTATGCAGCAGCTTCATCGCATAGAACTTTGAAGATTCTAATAATTAAGTTCTTCGTTGACCCCGTAAAATAGCTGATTTACCCCGCAGGGGTAATTACCCCCAGGTTAGGAACCCAAGTCCTAAACGAATGGATCGATTTCTATGGGTTTTTTTTAAAGCTGACTTAATCGAGATGGTTTACGCTATATTTGATAAAAATTGGTTTAGTTGTTTAAGAGTTATCCGAATTAACTGTTTAGCTTCAAAACACTTGAACACCACTTAGACAAAATCTAAAACATAGTCTAAAACACTTAAGGTCTATCCCTGTCATTGTACAGATTCTCACACGAAGAGAAGATCAGTCGGAGGAGGTGATATTATATTTGCGATATTTTGATCAGTTTCCGAGACGTTTTCTTTTCACTCTAACCACCCCTTAACTCCCAGTGCTCGTTTTAACGAAAAGGGCGTTCCACAAACGCGCTCATGTAATATTTAAAGGAGGCCGGCCGCTTTGTAGGATTTATTTATGTCCATCCCGCACACGGTGTTTAACCTCTGTGTATTTTATTCCTAGTTGCGAGATTTTCGCGACGTTGACATTTGGTGATCGATTTTAGTTGAAACTAACATAGGTTAGGTTTTCAGAACTGAGGACATATGGTCACGGGTAGACCTAGCAACCGCGCAACCGGATGCGTCCAACCGCGTTGAAACGTCCGGAAATAGGTAAATCCTTGACATACACGCGAAATTAGACCCGTTTTAGTATTTAATACGGACCTTAATATCTGTACTGTTAATTAAACCTTTATTGGGTTAAACTCTTCAGCGCCACATCAAATACAGAAATCTTTCTTATGACAGGTTATTCAGCCCTTGGATTAACCCGTGGGACAGATAAGTATAATATATACGTTAATGGCGTTGAAAGGTTAACCAAATGCAAGATTACTGTTGAGTTCAATGAAAAGTGAAATTATAAATAATAATAAATAAACACTGCACACTCAAAGGCCCACACTATGGCTTCCCTTGTGTTATGGGTCCCTTGGACAATACATAAAGAAGCACACGAACACCCATGACCCGAGAACAAACATCTGCTTTTTACACAAATATTTGCCTCGACTGGGAATTAAACCCAGGACCCGTGGATCAAAAGGCAGACTCACTACCACTCGACCAAACCAGCCGTGTCGCTTAGGTTTATATTTTTTGCAGCCTGTGAAGTGTTCTACAGCTGGGTAAAGGTCTCCCCTTTTCGTTGTCAGGCTGTCCTATTTTGGGCTACCTTTATACCTAGATGTCAGGGGCGGTGGATGGGGTTAGGTCATCTCACCAGGAATTCCGTGGTCGACCGCTTTGTCCATGTCCGTCTGTTGGTCCAAGTTAGGACCAATTTTGCATATGTTTAAAACTATTTAAAAATAACGAAAGTACTACTGTGGAGGTTCTACCTCCACGATAACCGTCTACTTAGACCGCCTTTAGCAAAAGGTTCTAAAGTCGAAATCAATTCGCTTGGTTCGACATAGTTGTTTTCTCTAAATAAAATACCTAAAAGTGAATCCCTCTTTCGCCCTCTTCCTATCTTTCCGACTGGGGTAGTCTCACTATAGTACTTTAGTTTTCTAATTCTTGCTTGAAAGCAAAATAAAGTGAGTCAATAACCTGGAAACAGATTTATTTCAAAGACCGTTCGATAGACCCATTTCAACCTTCGATACGTTACCGCGAAAGCTTTCTAAATCCGGTGGGTGACAAAGGGCCCGGGTAGTTACGTTGTTTTCATAAAACGCTTGATAGATGGCCTACGGAACCCTCTATTCATTATAATCAGTGCTGCCACTCTAGGCCGCGATGACTCTTTTCGGGAAATTGCTGCTTTATTAATCTGTAGCCGATTATTCACGTAATAATTTTCAGTGGAATCTTATTTTTATTACTCTTCTAACGCACGAAACGATTAGACCAGTGGTGCTCGCTAATCTCAACCGATCAGTGAGGTAAAGCAACGTACAAAGAGACAGGAACCTGATTTGTATTTTTGTATGTAACGAATAGGCTCCGAAACTACTGGACCGATTTGAAAAATTCTTTCACCATTAGGATGCTACATTATCCCTGAGTAACATATTTTCCCAAATTCCTACGGGAACGAAGTCCCAAGCGGAATGTTAGTCTACTATAAATTAAGAGTGTGTGGTGTACTCATTTATTTTAACGTACTCTGGAGTTAATGCTTGTATAATATTTGGCTAGGAGAGGGTTTAGGTCCCACATATTTGCATTGCAATGTTCCATCGAGAAATATTATAACGTTATAAAGAGTGCCCGATTCAGCTCTTTGAAAACATTACTATTACTGGCTTCAACAAACAAATTGCATCCATATCGACTTTTATAGAGAATTATGAAACGTTTTGTATATTTTATAGCCGTTCTGAACGTTATAGTAATCGTTATAGTAGTGTAGTGTTAGGATCGACTATAAATACGATGGTTAGCCGGGTTTTATAGGATAATGTGGTTAGGGGCTGAATTACTTTTGATAGGCTTCTAACTCAATCACAGTTTTAAATGTTATTAGTCTTTACTTCCATGCTGGACTGGGAGTAAAAGAAAAACGAATTTGCCAGCTGCCTACTCTTCCCAGGCATACTGTAAAAGTCAGTAAGTGGGACGCGAGGGTTTTGTTGTATTGTGGGCGAAATGCTAACCACCTCTCACCACATAAATCATATTTTATCTTATTACCCTCTGAATGTATGTCAAAAGTGGTATCAAGTGGTTTTAAAACCACTGATGCTCTGCCTACCCCAATGTGGACTTAGGCGTGAGCGTATGTATGTAGTCTATAGTCTATACAAGCTTTCTAATGAGTTTAAAGCCCGTACAGAAGAAGATTAGTCTTGATCTATTAGTTAAGTGTTGAGTGCCTCTTTCTCTCACTATCAAAATGAAAAAGACGACTGCTCTTAAGTATAGATCAGAGTCTGAGTCGCGTTCTGTAATACGGACCTATGAGTACTAAACAACCGGGTTGTATGATCGCTAGTTAAAGCTATACATTCAAATGTTGAAGTCGCCTTATGAAGACGATTTATTATTTTTTTATATTAAGAATGGGTTCGCTCTTGACCACAATCTAGCTCAGGGCAAAGATGCGGTCGAGGATGTAGCGAGCTCACCTAGAAGAAGCCTATTCACTCGTACTTTAAAGATATTTTACGTCGTACTTTAAACGCCGGCAGAGAATTCCACTCCTTGGCAGTGCGCAATACAAAAGATGAAGAAAAGCGCTCAGTACGTATCCGAGGGATCTCGACAAGATAAGGGTGATACCCCGCAGTGCGTCTGGACGTCCGATGGAAGAAAGGGGCAGGCGGAATGAGCTCATGCAGCTCCTGAGCACACTCCCCGAAGTACATCTTATAAAAAAAAAAAAACGATTTCCAAAGAATAAATGTATCCCTGATTTCTGTTGTCTGCAAATCTCCTTCACAAGGAATTTTACTGCCATGGCAACAGAAAATGAAGATCCGAGTAGGAATACAAAAATAAATAATTAATTCCCTTTCAACAGAGTAAATATTCATGTTAAAAATTATGAATTCATTTTAGAAACGGATAAAAGGGTAAGAAGAGCGAGTTTCTGTTTTCTGTGGATCTACTTTGAATACGTATCTTAATTCGTTTTAGCCTGGCGCGTGGTCCACCAACCCGCATTGGCCCAGCGTAGTGGACTATGGCCTAAATCCCCTTTTTTCAAGGGAGGCCAGTGCCCCTCGGTGGGGACTTAAATGGACTGAAAACATACATTTATCATCATCATCATCATTTTCAACTTCTTATTTAAGGCAATCCACTGATCGCTTGAGTTGTCTGGAGAGGATTTTTTTAAAATTTACAAACTTTATTCCATGGGGAAAGTTGTTAAAAATTAGCTGATTAACGTCCTTAATATTTGCTACCTAATCCGAAGTCACCCAATATACCCGATGCAATGTACCGTGTGGTGATCTGTTGAGAATAACACCACCCTATCCTCTTTCCGTGGGTGTCGTAAGAGGCGACTAAGGAAACACAAATTAACGGAACCTGCCCCCTATCAATTAATTCTGGGCAACGACACCTCAATTTGTTCTGAAGCTGAGGTGTCGTCCTATGGTCTCATGCGGTGTGATAGGCTTTGTAAACGGCTGTCTGGTTCGCGACCACCTCCTACTGAAGTCCGACGCAAAACAGCTTGCTGTGTTCCGTAGGTGCGTCGGATAAATTGGCATTTTCTGGGTTAACTCGCTCCATCGTCGACCTCATCTATGACTTTCGTCTAGATTGAATCAAGAGTCAACCCTTCTCATAATAATATTAAAGTTAAAGCTTGTTCAAGAAGTTGAATAAGCGGGCAAGCGCTATTCTAGAATATGCATTATACTACACAAGCTATCCACCTTAAATGATTGAGTATTAGCGAGCCACACCACCGATATCGATTAAAAGCTCCAGTGCAGAAACAAGGTCACTTTCTGTATTTTTTAAACATTCAAGTCCAATAAGGAACACCTTACGATCAGATTGTCTGAAATATGAGTTTGGTAAAGAATTGCACCTTTGCGAATAGACGTAGAGTTAAAATTACTAATGTAATTCACTACTTTGACATCTTTTCTTTTTTACCAGCCGATATACGTGCACCGAGGGGCACGGGCTTCCCTTCGAAACACTTAGGGGATTTAGGCCATAGTCCACTACGCTGGCCCAGTGCAGGTTGGTGGACCGCTCGCCTTTCGAAAATGAATTTTCTTGGACGGGCGGGTTTTATAACGATGTTTTCCTTTACCGTTAAGCAAGTGATAATTAGAGGTACAAATCCATACATAAATCCGAAAAGACGATATAGTGGTACAGGCCCGCACATCAGGATTTGAACCCGCAACCTTCCAATAACAAGTCTGGCTCATTACCAACTGTGCTATCACCGCTAATCAGATTACAATTAGATTGTCTTTGAAATATGAGTTAGGTAAAGTACTGCACCTTTGCAAATAGATGTAGAGTTAAAATTACTTATATATGTAATTCACTACTTTGACATCTTTTAAGTAACAACCTCGAATCCGTACTGAGAGCTTCTTTTGATCTTTTATATTGCGCACCGCTAAGGAATGGAATTCTCTGCCTTCGTCTGTCTTTCCGGGATAATGCAACCCGAATCTCTTTAAAGTTCGAGTGGATAGGCATCTTCTGGGTGAGCTTGCTACATCCTCGACCACATCTTCGGCCCTGAGCTAGATTGTGGTCAGCTCAGGGCCGACGATTTCTATGAAATAAAGCTATTTTGACTATGTATTTACGAATTTTGTTGCGATCACCTCCGAAGGTGTGAGATGTGATTCGTTCGAATCGTTTTGTGTATTTCTTGTGTAATCGTTTTGTGTATTTTGTTGCGATTACCTCCGAAGGTGTGAGATGTGATTCGTTCGATTCGTTTTGTGTATTTTTGGGAATAAAAACTTTAAGGCTCGTATTAATAGATATTACTCAAGACTGAGTTCAGTTTTAAACACTTCCTATTACTATTAAAAATGCGAAAGTTTGTAAGGACGGGTGGATAGATGGATGTTAAATACCGCTTCACGTAAAAACTACTGAACGGATTTTCGTGAAACTTTGCAGCAAAATAGCTTTGATATCACAGTAGCACATCGGCTGTAAAATTTTCCCAAATTTCCACGGGTACGCAGTCCCTGGGGGAAAGCTAGTAATTAAATTCTAAAACGGGTCTAAATTCGCGTATACATATATGATTATTTACCTATTTATCGACATAAGCTAGTAAAGAATGAGACCTCTTTCAAGAGCTGTCTTGAGTTAGATCTATTAATATTAATACTGCCCTAAAACACAACTTAAAATCTGTTTTCATTCTCACTGGACTAAAAGCGAGACACAAATACAAAAATCCCAGCTGCTTCTATTTCTGGGTATTCAGGATTGACTCTACAGTAGGATTAACAGATCTTTTTGTTAATTACCTTAATCCTTACTTCCTTATTAATATTATAAATGCGAAACTAACTCTGTCTGTCTGTCTGTTTTTCACGCCTAAACTGCTGAACCGATTTGAAGAAATTTGGTACAGAGATATAGATTAGAGCCTGGGAAAGGACATAGGCTACATTTTGTCCCATAACTGGGCACAATATAACCTGTAGCCCACGCGGAAAGCTAGTACTTTGTACATTGGAAAAAGCTTTTGAACTTTAACCTTTTTAATTCAAACGCCCATGTATTCCTCAAACCCGATCAACTGTATTTTAATTGAGTTTACGAACAGACAAGAAAAAACAGTGAATAAAAGTTTTATTTAGGAAAATTTCTGACCTTTCAAAGAGAAAGTACTGTGGGTGGAATAAGGATAATTTGATATGAACATGAGGAAATTATTTATATGAATATTATTTATTGTAGGTATAGAGGCCAGCGCATCAGGTTACTCAATTTTCATTGCAAAACCGCTCTTATCGTAACAGCACAGAGTGCACACGTGTGGTAACCTGACGTGTGGCCCTCCTTACATTAAAGATATAAGCATTTGAAAAGCTTCGCTTGAGGTTAATTTTCGAATGTTTTTGTGACGTAAGATGAAATTTTAAAGAAGAATTAATGACTTTAAAGACTGGCTTTCCGCCCGGGACGTCGTTTCCCTGAGAACTATGCAGCCTGTGTTATTCTGATATCCAAAATCACTGCGAAGTTTCACTAAAATCTATTTATTTTTACGTAAAAGAGTAACATCCATACATCATCAAAAAGTATATAGTATTAAAATATTCAATGCATTTATTTGACATAAAAATTGACACTTCAGCACAACAGAAAATAAAATACGAAAAATATTAATAACAAGCAGAAAACATTTATTTTGCATGTGTTTTATGTCTTTCATGTGTATGGTATTGTATATGTCTAGCTGTCTTGAAATCGCGCTCGACGCAACAACACACTGTGGTACTGACTGAAAATCAGCGCTGTAGTTTAGTGCTACAGCACATGCTGAGTCAGCGCCATTTTGACTGGTTTAGATAAGTTTTATGTTGTTCTACTTGTTTGTATTGTCTGGAAGCAGTTAAATAAAGTTATATCTATCTATCTATCTAAAACAACGACAAAAACAGCACAACAGGAGAGATGATCGTCCTATTAGTGGAATGTTTTAAAAAAAGGTGAATAAAACAACCTTTTCATCTCGGGTTTTACGGTCGCGAGTGCCGGGAAGAGCGTGCTTTACTTATAAAAAGCTTCTCCGAGG
Organism: Aproaerema taeniolella; assembly: GCA_949987775.1. Lineage (NCBI taxonomy): Eukaryota > Metazoa > Arthropoda > Insecta > Lepidoptera > Gelechiidae > Aproaerema > Aproaerema taeniolella. Next base: position 1,102,603 of record OX465256.1, read on the forward strand.
CTTCTCTGTAAAACTAGGTAACATAAGCGGAGTTTTAAAGTGTTACGAGTAATTTCACTAAACGCTTAGGTAGACTTGCGGAGAAAACATTTTAGGTTCTACACTTAAGACGTACAAGGTACAGGTAATCTTTTGAATTTTTTTCTTCTTCTTAGCGAATCGATGGCAAGTAATCGTTATTATATTGCGGCCCAGAACGTAGCCACTTGGGACGGCGGATTGAGTAGCGTCCATTAGATCTTGTTGCGTGCAGGTGGTAGGGCACGCACTACAAGATAGGTAGGCCATAGTTTGCACCTCTCCGCACATACAACCCAAGTCCGCCTCTTTGGTAAATCCCCACCGGAACATTCTGTCCTTGCTACGGCCTGTCTGTGTCCGAAATATATGTAATGATTTCCAGTTTTAGTGGGGTCGACCAAGAAATCGGTGGAAAGATGAGCTAGACGCTTTTGTTCGATTAGAAAATGCATTGGGCCGAAATCGTTGGTCAGGACAAGAGGTGACCAATGGGACAGAAAAAAATAATTAAGTTAAATGCTCGAATTCTACCAAAAAGGACATACACATTGAAATACTGAGTCTGAATAGTCCTCCTCTTTTTTCTATTAACGCTACACTCTCAAAGGCTCACATTAAGGTTTTCCCTTGTGTCATGGGTCCCATGGAACATACAGAAAGACAGATGGCAACACCCATGACCTGAGAATAAACATCTGCTTTTTACAGAAATATTTTTCAAAACTTTAGATGAGGAAAAAGTGGCAGGCACATATGACATTGTAAGGATTTAAAAAACTCCAAGCCAATATTTATGAGATTTATGTTAACACGTATTCGTGTTCGGCTCTAAATGTGACGTAGATAAGACATCAAACGTAGTTCCGAATGATAAGTAGTATTTATCTCGGCGACCTTGCAAAACCTGTTCATGGCGGTAGATCATTTACTTATTTTATGTCATACGAAGACATTATAGTTGAGAAAATATTATAAACTAGAGGACGTATAGAGGATCACGATACTAAACAAGCATATCTGAGTTAACCTTCCCGATGTCGCCTGGTGGGTCGTCCAAGATTAAGTCGAGAAAGACCTAAGAGTTTAAAGTGCCTGACTGGTAAAAATTGGCACATGACAGAATGGAACAACACACTTTAATAAAGAAGACCAAGATCCACTTCGGATTGTTGAACCAGCTTAGTAAAAGAACGACCGGAACTTTAGAAGAATAGTTTGTACAAAAAGTTGCACAAACTAATTCTTCCTCATCCAACATCTGTTATAATACCTTTTAAGTGTGCGGTTTATACCTCTAGCTCCGATAGGAAACTGTGCCAAACCCGAAATATACGTGTTTGTGATAAGCAATTTTGTATTTTTTTTTTACATTTAACTTCCATGCTGGACTGGGAGTGAACGAAAAACTAAGAATATGCCCGCTGCCAACTCTTTCCAGGCATAATGTAGAAGCCAGTAAGTGAGAATTGAGGGCGCTACTGCATCTGGCGAACCTAACATCACTATATATTTTTTTTTTATAATAATACTCGGAATGTATGTCAAACGTAGCGGAATGTATTCAAAAATAACACTCGGAATGTATGTCTAAGTAAAGTGAACCATATGATACTCTGCCAACCCTCTTAAGGACTATGGGCGTAAGTAAGGATGGGTGAAATGTTGTATGTATGCTCATAATGAAACGCAAATGAAATCCAGGAATATAACAACACTGACCGATCATAATATCGCTGGGCTACAAAATACACTCAAAATACACTTAAGAGAATTTTTATCTCGAAATTGCGCAGAAGTGTAGGCAAAGTGTAAGCACGCAAAAGGCTTTAAAACTGTAACCTACATCTACGCGACACTTCAGTCTTCAGGCATATACAGTATAGAGAAAAACAGTTGGTTATTGCTAGAATTCCTAAAACAAGTCTCGACTTTTTTGTCAAGACTTCGCCGCGACAATCGCTTCCTGATGGCTGACTTTGAAATTATGTTTAGGTCATTGAGTTCATGAGCAAGAAACAAACAAATACATTAAAATCAGTAAAAAATAAAAGTGTCTTAACTGGATTTTTGAAGCGCTTTTTCTAGTTTCACATTCCATGATACAGGTAACTACAATTACATTGGAACAACTGCCATCTGCATAGCTAGCATAAACGTGTGAGATAATTTTGCCGATCGCATAGTCAGAACTACATCGACATGACAACATTTCTGCTCGAAAGAAAAACCAGATCAAAATAAAATTTTCAAATTCAGACCAACGCGTGCTTTCCACAAATTCTTCCTGCTATTAATGAATAACGCACTACTGTTAGAAACAAACTTAACTTTTCCGCCCCCTACAAATTCAAAAAGAGCGAAAGATGTGTGTCCGGATCACACCAGGTGGTAATATGTAGTTTCTGCCTACCCCAATGGAACAACGGCGATAGCTTATGTATTATGTGTATGTCTTGGTAGTCTATTGTCTCTTCTGTTGTGCGGTAAGCAGTCTTCTTCTTATCGTGTAGGAATAGTCATAAGTGTGTGGTGAACTTGGCTAACCCTGGTGTCAGAACTGTACTGTACGCAATTGATACCGCACTGAGCCAAGACAGGAGCGGATAAAGCCGTGAAAGGAAACTGTCACGCCCTGAGTACCAGCTCGCTACTACTACTATAAGCTAACTTAGGAAATGGATCAAAATGCTAATAAAGCTATGACTGATTCAACAAGCTCACAAGTTTGTATGTGTTGGCGTATAGTGAAGCGCAACTTTAAAAATAAGTAATTTGTGCTATCTAGCTGTCACCTCTCTCTCTTGTCGATGGGCACTAACCAAGATGTACGGTGGTCTGTAAGTGTTAACTAATAAACAGAGTTTGGCGCGGCGTCATTACAAGCAATATTTTGGACATGCTAAAGTGTTTGTGTTCAACTCTTCTTTTCCGTGCTTTCTTTTCAATTTAATTACATTGTCTAATTTGACAGTCCCCATTAAATAAAATAAAAATATAAACCTAAAAATTGTAACAACCCCACCCCGATAGCAATAAAATTCCTTATCCCAAATCCTACCTATCTAAAAACTAAATTAACCTGCTCTAACCTTTTGAAAAATAAAGCACTCTGTTATTTCAAAACCTATTTTAGACCTGCGTAGACAAACAATAAGTGATCGAAGGGTGGTCTAATAGATTTGGGTGACTTTAAATTAGCTACCGAAAGTTAAAAATGTGAACTGTCCACGAAACTAAACAAATTTCCCAAGGAACAGAGGGCGAAATATTTAAAAAAAAATCAGCCAAGTGATGCTAGTCGGACTCGCGCACGAAGGGTTCCGTACCATTATGTAAAAAACGACAAAAAAATCACGTTTGTTGTATGGGCGCCCCCTTCATATTTATTTTATTTTGTTTTTTAGTATTTGTTATAGCAGCAACAGAAATACAACATCTGTGAAAATTTCAACTGTCTTACTATCACGGTTCATAAGACAAAACCTAGTGACAGACGGACGAACAGCGGAGTCTTAGTAATAGGGTACCGTTTCGCCTTTTGGATACGGAACCCTAAAAATTTGTCTCTCCATACAACATCAGCTATCAACTGATTGACTTAGAAAGATGATGATAGAAATGGTGGTGGATCCAAGCGGCATAGAAAATCATTCCTTACAAGTATTTTTAGATATAAAGTATGTGAGGTTACCACACGGGTGCACTCTGTGCTGCTGCGATAAGAGCTGTTTTGCAACGAAAATGGAGTAACCTGATGTGCTGGCCTCTGTACATAACCCAATCAGCGTTTGGACCAGTGGAGATGACAGGTCATGCGTGCCCTTACGGTCTGATTACTGATCATAATTCGAGTAGCAATGGATGTAATTAAATTACAAAAATTTATTATCTTAATAGTGATGTTGACAGTGTTTGATTTTATGAATATCCGAAATCCAAATACTCGTATCTGCTCTTTTCGGGTATTAATATCCGAAATGAACAAGTTATTGGAATTTATATTATAGATAGATAGATAGATAAAACTTTTATTTAACTGACACATTACACACACAATTATAATAATAATAATAATAATACTTGATTTTCACTTATTTATCGTTTGGCCAAAAGCCCGCGATAATAAGTCAACTTAAAACAAAAAATACAAAATATATAAAAAATAAATAATAATAATAAAGTAAAAACATTTGTATCTTAACGATACAAATAAGACCTAGCTATCTCATTTTGTGGGAAGAGCTAGCTATCTGGTTTTTACATACGCAAACAAATGGCGGTGACGTCACATGCCAGTAAATGCATCTCTTTTTCGTTGTTTGACAGTTTCCCGTTTTTAAGCCAGAATCAAAATGAACCGGTTTTTGTTCATAGTTGGAATAGGAAAGGCCTGTTTGTTCATTTAGAAGCTTCAGGGAACTCTTAATTCAGGAATTCTCGATTGTCAATAGAATCGTAAAGCTGGTAAATTATAAATTCTGGTAATAAAATTTCGCTTTCTAGGCTTGTGCCTGTTTTGAACTGAGAAGAAATCGTATAAGAAATTAAAATGAAGAAATACCTCTTTTATTTCTTATTTCTGCCTAGGGGGGGGGGGGGGCGCTAAAATCGTTTCTTCGCATGCACTAACCTAGCATCATTGCTTCTACCCTACATACATACAATAGATCTTAATATGATGCGTGAGGTACTTTGACTTAAAAAATGGTTTGCCACTCTAAGGTTGAATGTCATGCAGATTAAAGGACAACTGGCGGAGGCGCGTCCTCGTAATTAGCCTAGGGCGGTCAGTACTCTTGATCAGTCGCTGTCTCGGCTTCACCCAAACTCCAACAAAAAACCCTCATTAGCCCATGAATAAAAGCTGTTGCAAATTAGAAGATAGCCAGATGGTATTCCGTAAGGACAACAATAAAAAATAGATTTTGAATATTAATTTTTCACTGGTCAACCAACTCAATGGGTTTTCAAGCACAACGGGTGTTATCTTATAAAAATAAAAGTTGTGACATCTCCGCAGCTGAGCGGACATTTTTAATCTGTGAAGAGATCACTAGAGTCCCTTTGTGAAAAAGTCTTATCTTTATAATTATGATAATGCTTTGATAAGTAGACAGCGGGTGATAGAGAAAAGATTTGAGCCTGTTTAAAGACTAAAAATCGAACTTTTGAATGATTTCTGAAGACACTACGCTTGGGTTGTTTTTTTTTTTTTTTACAAAATTCTTTATTTTTGAAATACACGTACATGAACAATGTTGATTGGAGTCTTCTTTTAAGCGTGTACGCCTGTGTCAGAAGACTCCGCTCTTCCATAAAAAACACGTCAGATACAATATTAATAAAACAAAAAAGCAAAAAGTAAAAAACATAAAAAACATAAATTCTTGTGTGTGTAAGTGTGTATGCGTGTGTGAGTTAGAACATGAGTATGTGTGTGTGTGAGGGTTTTAAAACGTAATAAGGTAAAATACTTCTTTAAATAAAGTCGAAAGTTTGTGAGTGTATGTTTTTTACTTCTTCACTCAAACGGCTGGACCAATTTTTATAAAATTTGTTATGGACTATGGCCACACATCAGGTTTCGCCCGTGTACGTTGCTTAATCTCACTGATTGGTTCCGAACAGAGAGCGCCACTGAGCAACCACACCGCCAACTTGTCTAGCTAAAAACTCTTTAAAAACCGTGTGTAGAGTTCCGCATTAAATTGACACTAAGTACTAGTGCGAACTGAGGTCATACACACCAATAAAAGGTTGGCAGTGGTCCAACAAGAACATGCTTATTGTCCTAACCGAACACTCATCTGTTACTACAGTTGTCCACTCGGTAAATAGCAAATGGGGCAGAATCGTATACGAGAGGTACCCAGTTTGACTTCCAGTAGCTATAAATAAGTAATTTGATTTATAACTAGCATTCCGCCCGGGACTTCGTTCCCGTATATAGCCCTTGTTACTAATGGATAATGTAGCATTCTAATGGTGAAAGAATTTTTCAAATCGATCCAGTATTTTCGGAGCCTATTCAATGCAAAAAAAACAATCAAATCTTCCCTCTTTATAATATTAGTAAAGAAAAGCCAATAAAACGGGCAAGTGCGAGTCGGACTCGTGCACGAAGGGTTCCGTACCATTACCTATAATACCGGCCAAGTGCGAGTCGGACTCTATAAAAACCATTATCTTTATAAAAACAGCAAAAAAATCACGTTTGTTGTATCACGTTTGTTGTAGCCCCCTTAAATATTTATTTTATTCTGGTTTTTAGTTTTTGTTAGGGCAAACAGAAATACATCATCTGTGAAAATTTCAACTATCACAGTTCATGAGATACAGCCTGTAGGCCGAGTACGATAGTGACAGCGCCGCGACAACACCGCGGTCCTATGTCAAAATTGACAACGCCATAGGGCGAGCAAGCCTTTGCGCGGGACCCTCGCGCAATCAAAGTGAAGTTTCAGCGTGAGCCGAGCACGAGTTTGTCGTTACCGTGCTAGAGCTGCTGGTGACAGATAGACGGACGGACAGCGGAGCCTTAGTAATAGGGTTCCGTTTTTTCCATTTGGGTACGGAACACTAAAAACCAGCACCAAACTTAGAATTCCGGTACAGGACAGAAATTTATTTATTTTTTACATTTTTTTATATTAAATAAAACATTTTTAAAACATTTTATTTTTATTTTATTTATTTTGCTTTTATTCTCCTTTTTCATACGGTATTCGCCAATGGATGGACGAACAATTCAAGAGGAAGGTTTATGTGTATAATTCATTCAATTCCCACGGCAATGAAATCCCGGGCGTGAAGCTAGTCTACACTAAGAGAAAAGATTTGATTGTTTGTTTGCATTGAATAAGCTCCGAAACTACTGGACGGATTTGAAAAATTCTTTCACCGTTAGAATTGTCTTCCATGGGTTACCTGGAAGACACTGAACCGAATCCGGGCAGGTGTTGGTAGGTGCAGGGAAAACCGCACCAAATGGGGCTTCTCAGACAATGACCGGTGTGACTGCGGCGCCGTACAGACCATGAAACACCTTTTATTATGTCCCCTCTGCCCTTTATCTTGCACACTGGACGACCTAAACGAGGCAAATCAAAAGGCTGTAGAACTGGCCATTTACTGGGCCGGTTTGATCTAAGTGTTCACCAACACGAAAAGAAGAAGAAGACCGTTAGAATCCTACATTATCCCTAATGAACATAGGCTACATAATTTTCCCAAATTCCCACGGGAACGAAGTCCCGGGCGGGAAGCTAGTTGTTTACAAAACTAGTGATGTAAATGGTATTAGGAAATCAGAAAAACAGCAAAAGGTCGCAATGCAGTGTTTTCAATGGTGGTCGGGGGCTAAGCTGCATTGCATCTGCCAAGTCTCGCCATCGCTTGCATAGCTGTGCACTTTATACGTGCCTACATCGCGCTGTTATGCCAAAAATTGGGTAAACAGAGCTACGACTTTGTAAAACTGCCCTATTCAAACCGGGAAAAGTCCATAAAATAACTTTATAGTGATTTATTATATTTTTTAACCCCCGACAAAAAAGAGTGGTGTTATAAGTTATACGTATGTATTTGTGTCTGTCTGTGGCATCGTAGCTCCTAAACGAATGGACCGACTTCAATGCGGTTTTTTTTGTTTGAAAACTAACGTGATAAAGATGCTTTTTAGGTCCGCATAGTATTCTGTAGAACCTGACTCAGACGCTGATGTGTACTTAAGTAGCAGCCGTCTTTGTCATTTTTAAAGTGATAGAAAGAGATAATCAATACTTAGTTTTACTGAAGTAAAAGTACGTAGCATACATTTAATCAAAATTGGTTGAGCTGTTTAATAGTTATAAGAAATCTAAAGTCAGGGTTGATATATTTTTTTTAATTTTATTTATATTTACTTGCTTCCACGTTAGACAGAGAGTGAAAAAAACACTTAGAATGTGCCAGCTGCTAACTCTTCCCAAGCATACTGTAGAAGTCATTGTATGTATTAATATGTTTATATTGTATGTATTTTTGTTTAATTTAAATCTGTGTTTTTTTTTTGTGATCGTCTAATTGTTTGTATCTGTGTGCTGCATGGTAAAATAAACGTTTTTTTTTTATTAAGTCAGTAAGTGGGACTCAAGGATTTTGTTGTTTATCTCTCACCACTATACATGATGTATTCATAAATATTTTCAATGAAAATTATACTTTATTTAAACTCACAGTAGGTCTGATATTAGTGTCTTTGTGTCCTAGTGTACTTGTTAGTGTCTCTTCCTGGAATTACTGGTTTATCCTAGGTTTGACTAGGTTAGGTTAGCCTGAGGATTGGCTAGTCACACCTAGGAGTGCCGGAGCTTCGAGGTTTGACTGTCTACAAACCATCGTTCCTCGTTCCCGCGGGAATTCGGGAAAAATATGTAGTATTCTAATGGTGAAAGAATTGTGCAAATCGGCCCGTTTTGGAGCCTACTCAATGCAAACAAATAAACAATCAAATCTTTCCTCTTTATAATATTAGGTACAGATTTAAACGCACAGAAGCACTGATATTGCATTGACTAGTGTCTACTTTCCTTCGCACTAAGAATATAAGACACAAAACACAAGCTCATCATATTACCATCATAGGAGTAGTGTTGCTAGATCAAACGAATACCCATATAAAAATTATCTCGGTCTAAAAATAAAGCTCACATGAACGCATTAAACTGTCAGTTTTGGATATTCATTTGTTCTAAAATAGACGCGGAAGCCATAATTCCAGTGCTGGAATTACCGGATATTACTATAGTTGTGTGCGCGCCCGGACTTCGTCGGCGAAATCAGCTTGTTAACTTACTCTAGGTCCGACGAAATATAAACTAGCATACCTAGGAATATCTTCTTCTTATCGTGTAGGTATAGTCAAGCGTGTTGCGAACTTGGCTAACCCTGCCTCTGGTGTCAGAGTTTTCATACCGCACAGTGGCCTCTGACTTAGTTTTAACGACTGTAGTCAATCGACAACAGCCGGGACCGACAGCTAATGTGCCCTCCGAAGCACGGAAACGCTCGTGATAAATTGCCACTCTGGTCACCCTGAAGGTACTATGCCTCTGTGTACGTTGCTTAAGCTCACTCGTTGCTGTGAGGTTAAGGCGACTACAGCACCTAAATTACGATTTTATGATGCGTAGATAAGCATGACGCACTGCATTGAAACGAAGAAAAAAATACTACGGTAATATTCAGGACATAAAATAGATAAGTAGTTTGCTGAAAACATGATTCAGCACTTTTGGTTCGACAGAAAAAGCTCACAAAGTCACCTCTAAATACCCAATATTTGTATCTTTTAAGTTGTAAAAACCATAGTAAATGCATACAGGAACTTGAATTTACTATCAAAATGTTCGTGATTGAACACTCTCGATAAGTAGTTAACGCATTTTTCGATTTAAGCTGTTACCTTTCCATAAATCTCTTTTTTCTAACTTTCAAACATGTTTTTACGAACGCACGCTTTCATAGTCCGTAAACTTCGTGTATCGACACTGTTCGCACTGCCGGCCCAGGCCTGTTGAGAGACGGATATGGCACTATTCCTATGTGTGCTGCCTTTATCGGGTGCTGTAGTCGCCTTAAGCGACGTATACACACTGAGGAATAGTCAAGTCAGCATAGGCTTTAAGATTCTCGCGGTTATTTTTAGTAGTTATAGGTCCGTATTACAGAACGCGACTCAGACTCTGATCTATACTAGAGTAGCAGTCGTCTTTGTCTTTTTGATAGCGAGAGTAAGAGACAATCAGTACTTAAGTATAGATCAATACTTGAGTCTCCTTCTGTAATCGTTATCATGTAAACACATTATAACGAGTTCTTACCACGATTTCTGTTTTAAATGACTAGCTGATATTTCAGCGTTATTGCAAGTACCATGATCACGGATGAACTACAGAGCTACTGGCAGGGTCAAGAGCTGACAAAATGGTGGTGATTTGCCGTGTGTTGATCGGTTGAGAATAAAACCACCCCGTCTCTTTCCGTGGGTGTCGTAAGAGGTGACTAAGGAAACACAAATGAGACCTGCCTCCTAGTAATCCATCCCAGGCAGACACTTCATTTTTTTCTGAATCTGAGGTGTCGTCCTATGGTCTTATGCGGTGTGGTAGGCTCTGTAAAGGGCCGTCTGGTTCGCGACCACCCTCCTACCGAAGTCCGACGCCAAACAGCCTGCTGTGTTCCGTCGGTGCGTGGGAGTACCAGTTCCTTTATAGGCATTTTCTGGGTTAACTCGCTCCATCGTCGACCTCATCTTTGACCTTTATGGTCAAAATTGAGGTCAAGAGTTAACCCATCTTATAATAAAATAATTTTCCACGTTATAAAAACGTATGAGTCACCGACTTCAATCCCAACAACAGTTCGCAAATGTCACTCATTTATTTTGATGATGTTCTGGTTTGTAGTATCTTTTTGTATTTGTTTATTTTTTTAAAAGCGCGAATAATTTTCGATAAAATTTATATGGGACAACCTCTTTCGAACAAAAAAAAAATTTTGAAAATACAGTCGAATTGAGAACCTCCTCCTTTTTTGAAGTCGGTTAATAAAAACGGTCTACTCTATTTCTTGTTCGCTTCTTCCTAGTACTTTTGGAACTCACTCGTAACTCGTCCGGCAAAACACGCTTACCTACTGAGTCACTTATAGGTCGAGCATAGGCTGATTGCATTACAATCTACTTCACTATCTATCTGAACCTGTCAGGGTAGGCAGAGACATTATAGAATAGAATTGAATTTTGTATTATGGCAATCAGCGTGGTCGCAATTCCGCCAACTTCACGTAGTAGAGAAAATGCACGATGGGGAAAGTCACAGATACGTTCCAAAAAAAAACAGCTAAGAGGAGAGAACTAAGGTACCAAAAACAAGACACAAATCAAATTCAGGAAAAATTAGTATTAATCACAGCTACAATTTTATGTTATTGTCAGATATAAGAACCACTTAATGGCACGTTTGACATAACATTCTGAGGATCATCCGATCAAAAATTAAGAAGTAGTGATAAGTTGCCAGCCTTTCGCTTTCAGTACTTTAAAGCATCTCACTTACTGTCTCCAACAATTTAGTCTTTAGGTTGAACTGATGAAGAGTTGAAGGTGTTGCTAATCCTTTTAACACAGCTTTTAACGGAAAAGGTGGTGCTATTCGTAACCGATCAGCACCCTCTCCCTATAAAAACGCTAAGTCGGTTAAACAAAGCGCTACTTAAGTTTTAGCGTTATTTTTCAAGTTTTAAAGTTTTTCCATTAAAGAAGTATCGTTATCATTAGTCGTTGTTTGCGAAGTGTGCCACAGCCGAGTCCCACAGACAGACACTTTGTAAATATTACATCATTTCGCACTCCTTGTTAGAAAGTATGAAGCAAGTTAGTACACTCTCTAGTGTAGAGACTAAGGAGTAATTTATCTTTCCATTAGTTTAAATAGGTTACGAACAAGGTTCAAAGTCGACTAGCTATTACCCCTTAAGATTTTTGTCAGGATAACGTGATCCTGCGTGATCGTGAGGTTGCGGGTTCAAATCCTGGTGTAGGCCTGTACCACTAAATTCGTCTTTGCGGATTTTTGTATAGATTTTTTATTAATTAATTTATCACTTGCTCAGAGGTGAAGGAAAATATAGATTTGAAACCCTGAAGAAAATTCGTTTTCGAAAGGCGCGTCTGTATTGGGCTAGCGTGGAGGACTATCGCCTAAATCCTTTTCGTGTTTTGAAGGGAGGCCTGTGCCCTAAGTGGGGACGTATAAGGGCTGTTAAAAAGTGATCTACCGCCGGAAAGAGCATAGCTAAAATGTATGCGTTCAATAATTTTCTCGTAAGCAAGTATGCTGAGCTGTATCCTGTATCCTGTTTGACGTCGCACTACAGCACAATTAGTCATACGATGTGTTATTTTTCTTGTTGTTTTCTTATCGATGTAAGTTTTTGTTAGGTTTTATTTTTTACTGTAAGTATTGTAATGTAAATTCTGTATCTACACTAATATTACAAGAGGAAAGATTTGTATTTTTGTATGTAATGAATAAATTCAAAAACTACTGGACCGATTTCAAAAATTCTTTCAGAGTAACATAGGCTACATAATTTTCCCGAATTCCCACGGGAACGAAGTCCCGCGCGGGAAGCTAGTGTCAAATAAATGTATTGAATCTTGAAGAAGCGACTAGACGAGAACGTTATAAGAAACGAGATGAAGCGATTACAGGGAATAGATGAAACAGACAGTTGGCAAGCAATGTACGGATGTTGGCTTGAATGGGCGTTACGTATGCATTTAACACATGATGGATTGCGAAGTGGGTATAACACATTGTTGACCTTTTGCGAAGAAAACTGATTAAACATTCTTAGTGTCAGGAGAAACTAACGCTTTGTGCAATTTCACATGGGGTATTCATTCATGCTTGTTGGCGCAGACACCAGTGGATCTTGGCCTCCGCCACGAGATATCTCTATCCTTTATAGAGCTACCATAGGCATGTGAGGTAATTTCCGCCGTATGCCTCTGTATAGCGTTAGCATGAAACATGTCACGCCTTTGGAGAACCATGTCCACCTAAGCATCTACTCTGTAAGTCAACGATCGACGGAGCGCCAATAATTGTCACTACGACGGCCGGTTTGGTCAAGTGGTAGTGACGCTGCCTCTTGATCGGCGGGTCCTGGGTTCGATTCCCAGTCGGAGCAAATATTTGTGTAAAAAGCAGATGTTTGTTTTCGGGTCATGGGTGTTTGTGTCTGTCTTTGTGTGTTCCAAGGGACCCACGACACAAGGGAAAACCTTAATGTGGGCCTTTGATTGTGAAGCGTTAAACCTGTCACTGTCACCATTACTTATAGCACAAGACAGAGCGGAAGTAATATCATCCGACATTTTAAAATTTCGGTCGTAGGCTAACATTAGGCCGATCAATGGGGTATAGCAACGCACACATTGGCTCGGCTAGGAACCTGATGGTTGGCCATAGTGGCAATTTATCACAAGCGTTTCCGTACTTCTGAGGGCACGTTAAGCTGTCGATCGCGGCTGGTATTGATTGAAGCAAGGATTATGCAAATGCCTTTCTGTCTCCTATCAGAGGTATGCAGGAACGTGAGAAGTCTTGCGTGCTCACTGCGTGCTTCTGGGAGAGCAATGGCTGGCTGGAAAAGCTAACCCAAACAATATCACGCACAATGGCCCAATCAGATGCTAATTGCGGAAAACGCCCGACAAACAAACATGCCTTTCTGTCAATGCTCGTAGCCCAGTGGCTCTCGCTGATCTCAACCGATCAGTGAGGTTAAGCAACGTACACAGAGGCAGGGAACCTGATGGGTGACCAAAGTGGCAATTTATCTCGAGCGTTTCCGTGCTTCGGAGGGCACGTTAGTCGGTCCCGGCTGTTGTCGGTTGACTACAGTCGTTAAAACCAAGTCGGAGGCAATTGATGTGCGGTTTGAAAACTCTGATAAGTTTGATAAGCCTTCTCTCTAGCCTAATTCGCCACATATTGCCTATACCTACACGATAAGAAGAAGAAGAATGCTTATGTGTCCTAAGGGACCCACGCTACAAAGGGACATCTTAGTGGCTTAACATTTTTTTTATACAATAGAGTACGAATGTTAACTTCAATGAACGTTACGTTTACGTATACCTATGTCACAACAACGTGAATCGCTTATTGACCTTTTACGAGAGAAACTACGCGATGCCAATATTGCAGACGACAATTTTGTCAACACAGGTGCGCGAGGTAAACACCGATGAATCAACGGTTGGCGAAACAGCAGGCAAACGTATAACAAGGAACTAAGTCATCCTTGAAATTTACGCTGGAATTTGGAGATCTGCAGGCCAATTGCGCAATTTTTTTTTTTTTTATAATGGGTTCGCTCTTGACAACAATCTAGCACAAGGGTGAAGATGCGGTCTAGGATGTAGCAAGCTCACCCAAAAGAAGCCTATTCACTCCTTTAAATAAATAAAATTTAAGGAGATTTAGGTCATATGAGCGCGAAAACTCTATGCGCTCGGTGCGATAAAAGATGATGAAAAGCGCTCAGTGCGAATCCGCGGGATTTCGACAAAATTACGGTGGGACCCCTCAGTGTGTCTGAACGTTCGCTAGAAGAGAGGGAATAAGCTCATGCAGCTCCTGAGCACACTTTTCGAAGTACTTGTATCTTGTAAAAAACACATAAGCAAGATACTTTGCTTGTATGAGCTAGGCTTTGTAGTTTATTTTTTATGTGGGTTGAAACAAAAATGAAACGTGGCTGTTTCGCTAATTTTTGACAAAAATGTAAACCCATGTGATGCTGTGGATGACATGGACCAGAAACAAATGAAAATCGATCTACAGGGCGTTTGTCTCTAAACAGTTCAAAACAATGTGGTAGCGAAAACGGAAAGTAAGTAATAATAAAACCTATTTCACAGGTCCTACATTTTAAGTGCAAAAACTGGTTCTAAGTTAATTGTACTAAGTTTACGACAGGCAACAATAAGTTCCTTAGTCACTACTACATTGGATTTTATTAGGTGCTGTTGTAAAAGATAAAAAAAACCGGCCAAGTGCGAGTCGGAATGAGGCACGAAGGGTTCCGTACATCTACACTAATATTATAAAGAGGAAAGATTTGTATTTTTGTATGTAATGAATAAACTTAAAAACTACTGGACCAATTTCAAAAATTCTTTCACCATTAGGATGCTACATTATTCCAGAGTAACATAGGCTACAAAATCTTCCCGAATTACCACGGGAACGAAGTCCCGAGCGGGATGCTAGTTATTTATAAAAATGAGCAAAAAAATCACATTTGTTGTATGGGAGCCCCCTTAAATATCAATTATTTTATTCTGTTTTTTGGTATTTGTTGTTATAGCGGCAACAGAAATACATTATCTATGAAAATTTTAACTGTCTAACTATCACGGTTCCTGATGACAGACGAACCAACGGAAGGACGGACTGCGGAGTCTTAGTAATAGTCCCGTTTTTACCCTTTGGGTACGGAACCCTAAAAATGGAAAAGTCAGTACCAGGAAGTATGCTAACACTTCCTATCTACGTATATAATGAATTAGGAAAAATAAAATAGTAATTTTCTCTTAATCATTTTAAAATATTGATAGGCTGGTACCTAATTATTTATTACTAGCTTTCCGCCCGGGGCTTCGTTCCCGTGGGAATCGGGAAAGTTTTGCAGCTCAGGGATAATGTAGCATTCTTAAGTTGAAAGAATTTTTCAAATCAGTCCAGTAGTTTTGGAGCCTATTCAATGCAAACAAACAAACAATCGAATCTTTCCTCTTTATAATATTTAGTGTGTAGATAAAAGTAAATTTACTGTTTTTTAAATACTTTTTTTACTTTACATTACATAGACCCTCTTCTCAAACTTTTCCACTCTGGCTAGCTTTTCATTAAAATTATCAACACATATTATATCATATCAGTATACTTACACTCATCTAGTTCCCACAGTATAATGGTTTGTTATTGTCCATAAATAGCATGTGTGAAGTGAAGTTCACTAACACTATGTAATGTGCATATTGAACAGTGCTACTCACTTTCTGTAAGTTTTTTAATGAGGTCTTCTAGTGATTTACACATTTTTATCTTCGAAAATTAATATCCTATATCCTAGAGAGTTTTTACTTGATTGGCAAACCCTCGCCTGATTTATACACACCCGTGTGTGCAGGATTTGTATCGCACGCGCCGTAAACAAACGCGTGACGGGGATGTTACCCCGTCACGGTTAGAAAATGCCTTAAAAATTTTTCCCCAAGGAACATGGGTCGACATATTAAAAAAACTCGCTTCGACCTTACTATGTGAAACAATTTTTTTTTTCAAATATATTGTTTAAGATTCTGTCGGTTATTTTCACTAGATTTAAACATATTATAAATGGTTCTTAACATTATTTAAATGCTACAGCGCCGAAAATCAGTTACTCATTTAAATCAAAAATCGTGGTAGAAATAATATGTATAAAACTTGTAATGAATTTTTATTTTAAATATTAAATGGGTCCCTTGGGAACAGTTTTTCAATAACTTAAGGCGACTGCAGCACCCAATAAAGGCAGCACACATAGGAATAGTGCCATCTCCGTCTCTCAACAGGCCAGCAGGGCAATCGCGCTAAAAAAAGTGGATTGAATCGCAACTGAAACGTAGCTGGGGAGCTACCACCTAAGCGAATCTGATACTGGGTAAACGAATGGAACGTAGTCGATTGCTTCTTTATAAGGAGACCTTGATTAACGATATGAACCAAACACAGCAATGTACATCATCCCATTCGTTCAATCAGCATCAGCTTCGCTTAGGTGGTAGCACCCCAGCTGCGTTTCAATTGCGATTCAGTCCACTTTTTTTAGCGCGATTGCCCTGCTGGGCCGGCAGTGCGAACAGTGTCGATACACGAAGTTTACGGACTACGAAAGCGTGCGTGCGTAAAAACATGTTCGAAAGTTAGAAAAATGAGATTTAAGGAAAGGTAACAGCTTAAATCGAAAAATGCGTTAACTACTTATCGAGAGTATTAAATCACGAACATTTTGATAGCAAATTCAAGTTCCTGTGTGCATTTTACTATCGTTTTTACAGCTTAAAAGATACACAATATTGGTATTTAGAGGTGACTTTGTGAGCTTTTTCTATCGAACCAAAAGTGCTGAATCATGTTTTCAGCAAACTACTTATCTAGTTTATGTCCTGAATATTACCGTAATATTTTTTTTCTTCGTTTTAATGCAGTGCGTAATGCTTATCTACGCATCATAAAATCGTAATTTAGGTGCTGTAGTCGCCTTAAGTTTCTCTTAATAATTAAGTCACATAGAGACGTAAAATGTGCGACATTTTAAACAACAAAGAACAACTAAAGAACATCTTTGTTGTTTAAAATATCTAAAAGTTGTTTAAAATAAAAATTCTTACAATAAATGAGACATATAGGGTTGAAATTTTCAGTATGTCCAAGTTTACATTTTCAATTCTTGTACCTATATAATTTGTTTAGGTTAAGTTTTGAGGAGGCTTTCTCTGGCCTTTTGCCAGTTTTTTTGAACACATATTAACGTAAAAAAAACATAAGACAACCTTCAATAGTTTGTCCAACATTACTATGAATGGTATACACCTAAACATCTTATAATCAACTAAAACCCGCTTCACCTTATAATCCTTCAGTTCATTACGGAATAAGGCTCTATTTTTCTAGAAAACTCCTTCAGTTTTCATGAAACATGAGGGGCTATAACTCACACGCCCGGTTTTATGTAGCATAAGACTTATAGAAGTGAAATAGCCCAGTAGTCCGAGTCAGGATTACTATGGAAGACAAGGGGTACCGACCTCTAGTAATTTTGCTGTAAAACCAAATTGCACGGAACCCTAATTTGTAGGATACGAGGCAGGGTGTTTTGAGGGTTCTCCCACTGTATGGAAGTGAATTACATGATTTTCTTTGGCTGGAAAAATATAGTTTTGTGCTGACACAATCAGTTTTTATTGAGAACTCTATTGTCGACACAAATTTAGAAGCGAATAGATTTTTTCTGTTTATAAGAAACTAGCTTTCCACCCGCGTGGGCTACTAGTAATATCATGCCCAACCTGTGGGATAAATGTAGCCTATGTCCTTTCCCAGGCTCTAATCTATCTCTGTACCAAATTTCTTTAAAATCGGTTCAGTAGTTTAGGCGTTAAAGACGGACAGACAGACAAACAGACAAGAGTTACTTTCGCATTTATAATATTAGTAAGGATCATATCAACAATAACAATACACAGGTGATTGATTATACTTAAAAAACAAAAAAAATCCTCAAGGGAAAAAATTACTTTTAAGGAGACAATCAGATTATTTTTCTTATCAGCTGATTGCACAAGTTGTACGGAAAGGAGACTTTTTTAAACATTTCCACACGTAGTTCTGCAAGATGTTCAGTTTAGTGGGCTGATGTCCAGAACAACCTTATTTCGCCTACAACTTCATCTCACATACCATTAAGGCAGAGATTATCAAGTGACCAAAACCTTGATATATTTATAAACTATTGTGCCCTTAGATAAATTCCTTTAGCTTAATTTTTTTTTGGAAAACTGATCTGCAAGGTTTTCTACAAAAGCTGGCGCCAGCTGGCGGCGGGACCCGGAGACTCGGAGCACAATAAAGGAAGAAAAACAGTTAAGCAGGTTTACATTTATTGGATTACATCAACACTTAAACTTTATACGTTAACTTATTACAAATGCATAAAAACAGTACTATGAGTGGGCGTACGCCTGCCAAAAATTAATTGGGTCTGTCATCCCAGCGAATGGCAGCTAGAAGTGTTCAATTTAGATTAGGAATGCCAAAACTGAAGGGTAAAAATTTCGCAAAAAGAGAATTGAGATGGAGGATGAAGACGCAAGATTTGAAACTGGGTAATAAACGTGGTTTCTGTGTGCCCTTACTTTAGTCTCATATTACTAAATCACCGTATTACGAAGGCATACCAGGCCGCGTATAGATCAATCTTTGCCCAAATAATGAAGCACACACTCTGCGCCCCAGCCGTCAATCACCACCAACTTTGTCGGCTTTTCTCACAAACTCTGCCGATGTGATGATACGTAATAAGAGCGCCTAGTGTCAGTAACCTCAAACATCTTGGGTTTGATGCTCGGCGTGTCAATTAATTGGATGATACCCACTTTGCCCCCGGCTGCACGAAAGTGATCGCCTGAACAAGTAGTAGAGTGACTTACGCCCAGTTGCAGATAGATTTATGAAAGTTAAAGCTTCTTTAAATGTGTGTTTTACAAAAATACAAAAAAAATACATGACACAAAAATCAAAAATGTATTGTGAAGTTTGTTTACGTCAACAAGACAAAAATGACAATATGATATTTAAAGTGCTATAAACTTGAATAGTTTCTGCAACTGGGTGTTAGATGTTTATTTATTTAATCTTAATGAATGAGAGAATACTTTGTTGTACAAGAATAACTCTAAAATCAAAAGTTTTGCATCTCACCCGACATTCATTGCTTATGAATTATAACTCTTAAACATCTCGATTATGTCGGTTTTCTATTAAAAAAAACCGCATCGCAATCGGTCCATTCGTATAGGTTCTATACACATATTTCTGTTGTGTCGAGGGTCTTTTAGGCTACACAAAGATAGCTAAGCCGAGCATAAACATCATTTTTTATTAACCGACTTCAAAAAAGGAGGAGGTTTCTCAATTCGACCGGATATTTTTTTTATGTATGTCCGCGGATAACTTCGTCGTTTATGAACCGATTTTGATTATTCTTTTTTTGTTGGAAAGGGAGTATCCCAAGGGTGGTCCCATGGTAAGGAAACCAGGATCTGATGGTGGAATCCTGAAGAAATTGAGGGAAACTCTCGAAAAAAATTTCTTTTTGGGATTGAAGTCGGTGACTCTTACGTTTTTGACGTGGAATTATTTTATATAAAAAAAGATTTGTGCTGAATGAAAGTTGAACGGCGTCAACGATAACTATCTTTTTAATACAATAAACATATCTAAATTGAATACATAAAATGTTACGGGATGAAGTGATCTTCCTTGTTCTAACTTGAAACTTACATACATAACAATGCCAGTAAGTCGAAAAAACAGTCCTGATACAAAACCGTCGCTTTGATCGCCTCGAAAACCGGTTTTTAAATGGAATTCTGGCAACCGCATTTGCCACCGGTGATCTTTATTTTGTTATATTGTATTGACAAAACAAAACAATGCCAATATGTCGGAAAAATAGTCCTCATTCAAAAACGTCAACATTTTTCCTAACACCTACCTGCATAAACTGCCGTACACACTCAGTCCCATGCTCCCGTAGGAAGCTCTGCAGAGTCCGGACCCCGAGCGCTGACAGCCGGTATCCATTCCCGTTCTCCCCCGACGTGAAGAACAGATTCGGAGACACACCTTCGCCCATGCTTTTACAATGTTCGACAGATCTTGCATTATTTGAATGTCAAATTCTGCTGATGATCACATAAGATCAGCGCTTCGGTCTTGACTGTTACTCTGATATGCCAGAATCACAATACAACTTCTTCTTTTTCTTATCTTAACTTGACTAACTAACTCAACACGAGTGGCTTATTTGACCAGGGTTTAATTTTGTAACTTTTTAAGATTTGTTCGTCAAGCATGTTGCTAATTACTTTTGTCTTAGTTTTTAGTTGTGACGAAGCCTGTTGGGGATGCGTTTTTTGTACATTTTTTTAATACTGCAATAATAAAATACTCAACACTGCATAAAACAATCAGAGAAATACTGGCGGTACGGAATATGGCAAAAATACTCAATATTTCATTGCATCCAATAAAATTGATTTAATTATTTAATTTAAAAATTATTATTATCTATTCAAAAAAATAAATTCTTCTCGCAAAATATTGAGAACTTGTTGTTATTTTTTTTTTATTTACGTTCACAAACTGGGTTTAAAATTCTTAAATATTTGTGTAAGGCTAACATATTATACGTGTACAGAATTATCCCTACTTTTAGTAAACACAACGTGCTAATGTTATGTTTTGTAGTGTTCGATTGGAATATATGTGGAATATATATCTTGTGTTCTAAAATGTGCGACTTCTATCTTATTTATTTTGTTTTTCAAATAAGACTCGACAAAAAATAATTAACTGGTTTCTCCATTTGGTCCCTCCACTTATTTTAGGAAGGAGCCTAGCGTTCCTTAATCGTTTAGTATTCAAAACAAATATAACACACCTGATTTTGTCTTTATTATACTGTTATTATTTTCAATTGAAATTCTTCTTAATACTAGTAGATGTAGTAGTAGACTAATATTATAAAGAGGAAATATTTGAATTTTTGTTTGATTGTAACGAATAAACTCAAAAACAACTGAACCAATTTCAAAAATTCTTTCATCTTTAGAATGCTACATTAGGGGCCATCCATAAATTACGTCACACGATTTTCATGATTTTTTGACCCCCCCCCCGTCCTTGCCACAGCTGGTCACATTTGTGAGACTCCCCCCTCCCTAGTGTGACGTCACATATTTTAAAATATTACATCTAGTAATTAATGAAATTAGTTTTATTTCCATTTAAATTATATTTGTTGCAAGTGTTTTACTTAATAGTTCAAAGTTCGTGTTTAAATACTTTGATTTCATAGATGTTGAAATGTGACGTCACGAAATGTAGGACCCCTCCCACCCCCTTGTCACACAATGTCACACTTTGTCGACCCCCTCCCTCCCCATTAACGTGTGACGTAATTAATGGATCGCCCCTTATCCCTGAGTAACAGGCTACGTAACACTCCCGAATTCACACAGGGACGCATAAATAATACAATACAACATTTTGGTATGAGAATAGTTTTTATGGTTTACGGTGGTCTGGTATAAGCCGATGATGCGGCCTATCTAAAATAAAGCTACTTATTTCTGTTGCCAGTATGAACTTTGAACCTTATCTCTATCACGTGAGAGTTGCAATTCATTTGTTTAGATCAGTGGTTCTTAACCTTTTAGTACTGAGGCACCATTTTACAAAATACTTATCTGTTTTACCATAGACCACCAACTGTTTGGCGGTATAAATCATTAAATTGTTAAAATAATAAAGATAATAATAAAGATTATTGTATTTTTTTTGTATTTGGAGGTATTAATAATTAAAGGGTTTAAAAAAATAAAGATAATAATAAATATTTTTGTATTTTGTATTTTTTTGTGGTTGTTCTACAATTATACCTACATGCATTTTAGTCCATATTCAAGTGTTTTAATTTTTTACGAATATTGCATTTCTCTTTATTTACTAACTTCTGAATCCTTGGTTCAGTGCTAGTCAAAGCCAAACAATTGACAGTTTTGGCATCCAGTACATTTTAGTACTTGTGCCGACTCGTCACATTAATTTCATACTAGCATTCTGCCCGGGACTTCATTCCCATGGGAATTCGGGAAAATTATGTAGCTTGTTACTCAGGGATAATGTAGCATTCTAATGGTGAAATAATTTTTGAAATCGGTCCAGTAGTTTCGGAGCCATTCAATGCAAACAAACAATCAATCAAATCTTTCCTCTTTATAATATTAGTTTAGATTGGTGTAGATAATATTTTTGGGATAGCTTCGCGTACCACTTCAGGTGCTTCTAGGGACCACCAGTGGTCACCGGTTAAGAACCACTGGTTTGGATAGTGTATCTATCTAGTGGTATTTAAGTAAAGCACTACCCTATGTATAATTAATTACCTGCCGGGCGGGCGCCGGCTCCGGAGGTCAACCAATAATTGTACAGGATCTTAAGGACCTTAAACAACTTGTCGAGAGTTACTCATCCCTGTTATGCTAGGATGAGTTTAAAATATTGCGTCTGGTCCCTGCCGCACTAACCTAAAATTGCATTACTCTGTTGTTAGAATATATAAACTACATGAGTTGTATTCAGATATTTTAGATTTAAATGTAGATTCAGAGGCTAAGATTAAAAAGAATGTATTAGATAAAAATGCTGCTTTATAAATTACTTTAACGAATTTGTACTTTCTACTGTCGCTATGTATAACTTTAGTAAAACTTAACTTCATTGTTTGTAGATCTTATGTATTCATGTTTGTTTAAGTCGCTTAATATATAAACTGTGCATGTGGTGCTGTCCTGTAAGTGGTAAGGCACATAGTTCTAAATTAAGTTAGCATAAGTAATACATGTATCAGTGTTCTTGCTGTTGGTCAGCCAAATAAAAAAATAAAATAAAATAAAGTAACTTTACCATGTGTTCCTGAAACGGAAACTGAACAAGTTTATCCTATAGGACCCCATTCGAAATTTCCGTAACTCTAAAATAATAAAAAAACTGTATCTCTATCGACATTCGATTGCTTATAACTTTGAAACGGCTGAGCAAATATCTATTCGATCAGGTCAGCTTTCAAACGTAAAAAAAAAACAGATACACAGACATACAGATACACAGTCAAACTTATAAAATCCCTCTTTTTTGTTAGGGGTTAAAAACAATCTACTAAATAAATAAAAAAACCCTTTTAATCAGTCGTTTCGTCACGTCATAAAAGAAAGAAAAACCTCTAATTTATAAATCCGCGTCTGTCTGTCATTTTGTCCGTTAGCATCTTAACAACGTTTTAAAAAAGTTTTCAATCATATATTTTTAACGTTTTATTCATATTATATTATATTCAGAAAGTATAATAAAAAGAAGATAAAAACATACATCAGTTATGAATTTTTGAGTGTCTATATTTATTTATTTATTTACTGTTTATTGTACACAATAGACATACAAAAAAAAACATACAAGAGAGAGACGACACAACAGGCACTGCTTATTTCTAGGTAGAAATTTCTTACAGCAGACCTAACAAGAGAGATTGGACGAAGTGAGGCGAGTACGACATGCACAATAACGTGAAAAAGATAAAAACAGAAAAGTCTATGTGAGTATTTAATTTCTTTCTTCTTTATTTATTTCTTTCTTTAGGCTCTGCCTACCCCAACTAGACACTAACGTGATCTTATGCTATGTATGTAACTTCTATACAATGATTACAGCCTATGGAATTAACTACCTTTTATTCAATTCCAGTCATTACGGTTAATATACGTAAAAATAACAATAGTGACTAATGTCAGAAAACATGAATATTAATCATAATGTCAACATCGTCCTGCGAAATCGCATTAATATTGAATTATTACGTTTCTTACACAAAGTTCGTCTCACAATAGTATTAACCAGTATTTAAAATTAGTTTTTTGAATCCGAGTTTGAAAAACTTTTCTGAATTTTAAATTCCAGTTTGATAAGTGTTCCTGTGTTATTCTTTAACATTTTCCAAACCAAATCATTTTTAAAGCAAACACATTATTTTTACTTAAGTCACTTCCACTTTCATAAAAGTTCACAAAACTTTTCACTTCACAGAAAAAACACGACTGGCACACAAAAATGGAAAAGCTACGAAGTTCGTAGCGTTCGGTCGGTGCCGCGCGTTCGTAGACACTGCTACGAGCTACGAATCTCGTAGCCGTACTGCGGAGCGGTGACGTAACCAGATATTGTATTTTTTTTTATTAAACTTTAGATTGAAGATAAAAAGTACCTCAGAGGGAAATAGCAAATAGGTTTCATCAATAGAAATGACCTTTTTACGTTTAGAAAGTCGCTGAATAAAAGGGACCTTATTGGAAAAAAAAGTTAAATCTTATTTGGGAAGGATGTTTCGTAGATGGCCCAAAACGGGAAAAAGGAAAAAATCCAATTACATTAAACATGAATTAAATCACATCTTTATGCCAGAATTTGTATTTTTCAATGTCGGTAAAAAGAGACATTACGGTGTTTTCTACGGCTACGCGAAGGGAAAGTACCGTAAATATCGTAGATACAACATTTTACTGGAACGAGAAGACTTTATATTGATGTTAGAAACAATTCGAACTGCATTCATATTTTATTTTAATCTAGCATTCCGCTCGGGACTTCCTTCCCGTGGGAATTCGGGAAAATCATGTACCCTATGTCCATCACGGATAATGTTGGATTCTAATGGTGAAAGAATTTTTCAAATCGGTCCAGTAGTTTCGGAGCCTATTCGATGCAAACAAACAAACAATCAAATCTTTCCTCTTTATAATATGTATAGAATAGATAGATATAGATAGAATATAGATAGATATAGATAGAATATAGATATATATAGATACGCTTGTTAAACCCGGAAATATTAAGTCGAGTTGAATTTATGTTTAAATTTAATGGTTTTCCTTTCATTTCATTGTAATAATTATATTTGTTGGAAAGATTCTCTTCGTTATATGGGCTAGTTAGAAAATAAAATTTAATTTCTAATTTTAATTTTCAATAATTTAATTATTCACTTTCCTAAAAAAATGCTTCTTCACTGTGTTTAGTATTAACTATAAACCGATACAATTTTAACTAAAGAAGCTACATTTTAGTTAACTAACCTTTAAAAATTAAAACAATAGTTGTGGAAGCGAGTGGGAAGCCGGTGGGGTGGTAAGATAACACTGCGAACTAACTCGCTTAGTGAATGACAAGAGGGTAAACAGAGCGACATTCACAACTTCAACACGAGTTTAACGGAGATATTTCGGCACTATACAGGATGATGTTTAGTCTGAGTGTTTAAGTATAATATGTGACTATACATTAGTTAACGTGCTTTTAGGGGGTGATTCTCCTTCCTAAAACTTAACTATTTAATGTACTGTATGTCTCTGTGTGCAAATAAAGTATATTGTATTTTTCCCATGGAACCCATATTCGATTACTACAAAATTTTATGATTAGAATAGAATAGAAAAAAATCTTTATAGGACACTAGCTTTCCGCCCGCGTGGACTACAGGTTATATCGTACCCTGTGGGATAAAATGTAGCCTATGTCCTTTCCCAGGCTCTTATCTATCTCTGTACCAAATTTCATCAAAATCGGTTTAGTAGTTTAGGCGTGAAAGACGGACAGACAGACAGACACACAGAGTTACTTTCACATTTAAAATATTAGTAAGGATTCAGGATACCACTTAAAACAAGTCAAGATTACAATGAAATACATTAAACGATTTAAATACATACATACGCGTTCGTTCTTTTCACCCTACTGATTCTACCCCTATTCGCAAAGGTGCAGTCTTCCTCAGAGAAGAACAGGCAAGAAACTCTGAGGTTGCTCTTTTAAATCGCATTACAAATTTTCTTATTTACTAATTTTAACTAAATCTGAAATAACTCTAGAGCTGAGCAGTTCATTCCCATGGCTGCCTGTCTGATAGATAATCAGAAATTTTTTTTCACACTAAGGTTAATTACTCAGTTTTGTGGGCTGATTCACGTCCTTTTACTAACTGATCTAAAGTCACCCAATACATGTAGTAAGTCAGTTATCTCTATCACCCATGATATTATTAGCCCTATTTAATTTGTTTTTGTGTTTTTTATTTCTTTAGATTTTAACTAAGCAGTTGCTTGAAGACACCGTTTTTAGTGACAAGAAAAAGTATTGTGTCTAAAAATGTATGTAAGTCAGGGTTCGAAATTATCAAGATAATTACGCTTCTTGATAATTATTGGATAATTATCTGATAGTTATCGGATAATTATCACCAATGTAAAAAAATCATTTGTTATATTGGTTTATAACAAATTGTAACAAACCATTATTAATATTAAATATATTTCGTTTTTTTTAAATTTAATATCGAACACAAATCAAGTAATCAACATGAATCAAAGGTATAAAGTTAAAATTAGTTTTCGTCAGATTAGACATCCTTATAATATCTTAATTTATACTAATATTCCTAGCATCCGAACGAAGTCCCGGGTAGGGTAGAAAAGCTAGTCGTAAATAAATTAACTTAGATTGACCAAAGAAGCCAAAGGAATATCTTCATCCAATGATGATTCTATTTCCATTGGCTTTGTTGCTTGTTATTATCAATCGATAATTATCATGATAATTATCCGTGATAATTATCCTTTCGAACCCTGATGTAAGTATTGAATG
Organism: Aproaerema taeniolella; assembly: GCA_949987775.1. NCBI lineage: Eukaryota > Metazoa > Arthropoda > Insecta > Lepidoptera > Gelechiidae > Aproaerema > Aproaerema taeniolella. Next base: position 1,129,263 of record OX465256.1, read on the forward strand.
GTGGTCAAGGGGAGCGACAAGGCCAATGGGCAGACCACCAGCCCGATGGTCAGACGATGTCGTCAAATTGCCGGGATCTCTATGGCTGAGGTTAGCACAGGACCGTGACGATTAGCGCTACAGAGAAGAGACCTATACCCAGCAGTGGGTTGATGTGGGCTGAGTATGATGATAAGCATTTATTATTCTTACTTCCAGGTTTCATTACAATCTTGTAAAAAGTGTGAAGGACCTTATAAGCTTTAGAAAGGTTAACTTGAAGACTGAAAAGGTTACTCAATGTTAAATCCTTCACTAAAAAGACTAGATCTTGATAACGTCTATAAAAGGAAAAGGGATCCAAGTGTCTTTCGTCTAATATATTCCATTTTATGGTTACTTTCTTTGCATTTCAAGCTCTGAAGCTAAAAGTGATTACTATAGTAAAATAGTAAAAAAAATGTGTATTTTTTGGAGTTCAATGCTTCTGAGGGCAAGTTAAGTTATCGGCCCCGATTGTTGTCGATTGACTACAGTCGTTAAACCAATCAGAGGCCATTTGGCGGTTCCAAAACTCGAATACCAGGGTTAGTTAAGTTCGCCATATACTTGATTGTAGTTACCCGATAAAGGAAAAGGATAGACTTGTAAAAACTTGCCCAGTGACGCTCGCTGTTAGGGATCGATTAGTGAGGTGAAGCAACAATGGGAAAACCTGTTTTTCTATAATTGCGACCTAGGCGATGGTGTCTGTGTGATAGTTACAAATTACTACGAGTTTTTTCTTGCTTCGGAGGGCACGTTAAACCGCAGATTACGGCTGTTGTCGATTGACTACAATTGTTAAACGTAGTCAGTGGCCATTGCCTGATGACCTGTAAAGCTTCCATTATGTTACCTAATTTAGGCATTAGACCTCCACAAATATTATAACTTCTGCTTTTGAAAGACGGTTTGAACGTGACACCAGGTTTAGGTAAGTTGGCTAAATTCTTGAATAACATCCACTTAAACAAGAGTAGAAATGGATTTATATTGCTCACAAGTTTGTTTATTGGGTGACTCTACATTAGTTTCCGAAAATTAAGGATGTGAATCTGCTCCCTAAACTTTCTCCAATAACCTAGGTCGAAATTTTGCTTCTCCGTAAACTTCCCTGATTACCTCAGTGTTAGAAGTTTAAATTTTGTTGTTTAACCTCTCAGAAAAAGGGGTGTTATAAGTTTCTGTACATTTGTCTGTGGCATCGTAGCTCCTAAACGGATAGACCGATTTTGAAGTTTTTTTTTGTGAAAGCTGATGTAATCGGATGGTTTTTAGCTGTATTTTATCAAGATTGGATAAAATGTTTAAAAGTTATAAGCGATTAATGTCGGAGGTAATACATTTTATTTTATTTGTAAATTATTAGAATTTCATATGGGTTCCTTGAGAAGTGTTGTTCAACTTCATGGGAAGCTACCGCAAATAATGCTAGGAGCCTATCTAAACTGATGAATTGTAACAAAATTGTTCAGTCTAAACGTAGTCAAGACGTTTACGATACCAGTACGTAGAGTTAACGTTCCGCAATAAATACAATATTAAAGTGGCAATCGTAAAATAAATCACTCTCAAGACGCATATTGTAAACCGAGTAATGGCTCATAAAGACATGAAACTGGCTTATTATTATTTAATTTGCCTTGCTGTTGTTTCTAAGGGATTATTACTGCATATTTTTTATCGAGTTTGATTTTATGACCGAAGCGTTGTATATCTCAACCAAATGTTTTTAAATATTAAGTTAAATTTGCTTTCCGTGCTAAAGCTAACTTTTTTCTATCTTTTTACTTCTTTCTAGTTCCGTATTTGGTATAGATTGGATTAGATCATTTATTCCAACATTATCAATTTCATAATAATGTTAAAAATAAAAAGAATAAGTATAATAACAATGTCAAGCGAATATACGCTTGACCATGTCTCCATCGTCTCCACAAGGTCACGAACTCTTTTATGGGTCAATGTATACGGTTCTATAATAAGATTCCCATGTGTATTCAAAATTTACCTTTGGATAAATTTAAGACAGTGATTAAACAAAAACTTTGCAAAAAGGGCTATCACAAAATTTCTGATTATCAGACAGGCAGCCATGGGAATGAACTACTCAGCTCTAGAGTTATTTCAGATTTAGTTAAAATTAGTAAATAAGAAAATTTGTAATGCGATTTAAAAGAGCAACCTCAGAGTTTCTTGCCTGTTCTTCTCTGAGGAAGACTGCACCTTTGCGAATAGGCGTAGAGTCAGTAGGGTCAAAAGAACGAATGCGTATGTATGTATTTAAATCGTTTAATGTATGTTTGTATGTATTTCATTGTAATCTTAACTTGTTTTAAGTGACATCCTGAATGTCCTATGAAATAAAGATTTTTCTATTCTATTCTATTCATGATCTAAGGTTTGGCAGATAAGGTGATTACAGTGGAGCGACTGCAATCTGACCTCCGTGACCCTGCTAACAGGGGAACTTGACCAGATTGAAACATGGTTACACATTCAGACGCCTGAATGCCTGAATGTGTTCAGATGCCTGAGTGTGTAGGTAGGTTTCCGCACAACGTTTTTCCTAAATGAGAACATCGGTTAGTGTGATACTAATGTACTGAGCTCAGCGCATCAGCTTACCCAATTTTCATTGCAAAACCGCTCTTATAGTAACAGCACAGACTGCACGTGTGTGGTAATCTGATATGCGGTCCTCTATTGTACCGAATCACCTATGTACCTATGGCGCTAAGGTTTCACATCAGGTTACCACATCCGCGCACTCGGTACTGTTGCGATAAGGGTGGTTTTGCAATGCATTTTGGAGTAACCTAAAGCGCTCTGGCCTCCGTACATAGCGGCACTGAGAATCGAACTTGGTACCTCTCCACTAGTAGTTCTACTTGCTAGCCATTAGACCATCGAGGCTCTTTTTTTCGTAACAAACATACAAAAATTCTAACCGTGTGGTGATCGGTTGAGAATAACACCACCCCATCTCTTTCCGTGGGTGTCGTAAGAGGCGACTAAGGAAACACAAATGAGACCTGCCTCCTAGTAATCCATCCCAGGCAACGACACTTCATTTTTTTCTGAATCTGAGGTGTCGTCCTATGGTCTCATGCGGTGTGGTAGGCTCTGTAAAGGGCCGTCTGGTTCGCGACCACCCTCCTACTGAAGTCCGACGCCAAACAGCTTGCTGTGTTCCGTCGGTGCGTGGGAGTACCAGTGCCTTTATAGGCATTTTCTGGGTTAACTCGCTCCATCGTCGACCTCATCTTTGACCTTATGGTCAAGATTGAGGTCAAGAGTTAACCCATCTCATAATAAAAAAATAAAAAAACCAATCTTTCCTCTTTGTAATATTGTGTAGATTTTGAAAATAAAATCACAAAAACTCAACACCGTTTCGATGCGACAGCTCTGCTCGCATGATGGCCTAAACCAGAAATCATAATTATTAATATTTATAACGGCCTTACTTAATCAAGCTAACAGGACCCATGTTTTTTTTTTCATGTAGCGCGGAGCGAGGAAACCAGTAACGTTTGTAACCGTGAAGTATTAACGTATATGTTACTGTGGTAACGTTTACCAGTAACGTATCATTGGAGCGCGCTGGTTACTAGTAGGGTTGCCCAATTTGTTTAAGGAGTATTTTTTCTTACAAAAAGGAGCAAAGATTTTAATACAATACAATAAACTTTATTGCACAATTTGAAAAAAAAAACAATGATATAAGGCTTACAAATGACATTTACAAAAAGGTACAATATAGGCGACCATATCGCTTCAAGCGATTTCTTCCAGGTAACCTTTGAGTGTAAAAAAATCGCTACGTAGGTAGTTAATTGGTGTTAATGATTTCAAAATCTCGAACTAGCTAAGTTGTCTAGAATTGAATCACGAGCATAAATAATTTTAAGTGAAGGTGTTTCGATCGTACTAGGTAGCAAATAGTGGTCTATGCCTACCCCATTGGTACAAAGGCGTGCGTATATATATGTAAATCTATCACTGAACACAGAGAGTCATAACATAAGCCTAATAAAGCTCTCATGTGAAGTATACAACTTTTCAAAAGCGCCATTTTATACGTCTTGTTTTATTTTTAACATACAAGTTGACCTCGACGGTAATATTTTTTAAATAAATTAAAATAATACAATTTATTAGGAAATTATAAGTAAATGATAAAATCGAAATTCACAGGAAAATCCTTAGTGGGGGCCTTAAGCCTTTAGATAAATAGATAAATACTTTATTGCATATTTAAAAAGGTAAGACAAACATACAATACAAAATTACAACCAAAAGCGTGCAAGAGCACCAAGGTACCAACCCTATCGCAGGTGGTAAACATAAAAAGTAACGGTGGTGGGTATCCGAGATGCAAAGATTACCGCCGTGTTCAGGATCGCAATGTGTGTATTTGACCAGGGATCGCCGGCTGTTTTATTAGTGCAAAAACTGCCACAATTTGTAAGGATATGGTCGCTACTCATGAGAACGTTAATGCGAAGAGTTTTTGTAGCAATCTGATGTGTTGAGAGGTATCCAGAATGCTTTCGCGAAGATCCTAAGGTTGTGGAATTGTAGATCTTCACAATAATTGTTTTGTTCCCAAGATCGTTTTATCAAAATGGTTCCTGTAAAAAGTTCATTTAGTTTTCTATTTTCAGTGTAAATAACCAATATTGTACCAATTTGTTGTAATTGTCTCATCATTGTATTTCTTTTCAAATTGTGCAATATAGTATATTGTATTGTAAAGTATATTGTATTGTATAACAAAAAGTACGTGAGAAACAATGTTAATCCCTATTAAATTCGAGGGTTTCGCTCAATTTCCCTGGGCTCTCATTATCAGATCCTTACTTGGTGACAATGGGACCACTTCTAGAGTATACTCTTTTGAGCGAAAACTAACTTTGAAAATTGGTCTATAAATGGCGGAGAAATCGGTGAACATACACAAAAAAACATATACATACATACAGTCGAATATAAAACCTCCTCCTTTTTTGAAGTTGGTTAAAAAGTTAGCTCATGGCGGTAAAATGATTGCAAAAACATCACATCACTATCAACACACACGTAGGTACATATAAAAGGATATCTGTGTACTGATATATAAAACACCGATTGATGCGTATTTCATCTCCTAAATGCACGAACCTCGTTTTCTTAAAAACTTTGAGTGATCCTGTGACGTCACGAATCGGGAATCGAGACATGCCCGGGATATAGACATGTGATTGATGGTCCTTGGGGACTTTCCCGCAATATACAGCAAATCCTCACTCCGTTGTGGTTCATTTGAAACTTGAATTGGTTTCTAAACGTTGTATTACACGTGGTTTCTATGCTTGATTGGGAGTTAAAGAAAAACTTAGAATGTGCCAGCTACCTATTCTTCCCAGGTCTTCTGTAAGAGGGATGCGAGGGGTTTTGCTGTACAATGGGCGAAAGGCTAACCACCTCTCACTATTATGCAACTTGTTTCATCTGATAACTCTCACAATTTGTGTCAAACGTGGCATCTAGTGATTCCAGAATCACTGATGCTCCACCTACCCCGTTGGGGATTACGGGCGTGAACGTATGTATGTATTACACGTGGTGAGGAAAAAATCTGTGGTCTCTGCCTACGCCGATGTTACAAAGGCGGGAGAGTAAAGACATCAGCACGTCAGGTTACCTATTTTCATTACGAAAGCCGAGCGAGATAAGGGCGACGTCAAGATCAACATATGTAGTCGGATGTGCTGCCGTGTGTACATAATAATAAATCGTCCGGAAATTCCTTTCTCTAGACTCTAGACTAGACAGTTAATTTTCCCCTTGATTTTCACTTATATTTATCGTTTGATCAAAAGCCCGCGATAATAAGTCAACTTTAAACAATATATATAAAAAATAAATAACAATAATAAATCATTTATTATCAAGGCATTTAGACCCATAGATAAATACCTTGCAGACTAACATACATAGAAATACAATTAAGTAAAATAAAATAAAACTAATTAACACTATTTCCCGGGTGTTATTACGGGGGTGTCTGCAACCGGGAATCCCCCTCGGGTGAGTAGTATCGGTGGCCTAGAGCTCCACCTGCTTGTGTAGGTAGTTACAGGCCTGTCATCAACATGACAAAATTAGGTCTAACATGGAAGCGTGACATATTTGTATGTAAATGTCGTTCTGCCTGTTCCGTACTGACGCTATGCGATAGAACGAGAGCAGAACGAGATATATACGATACAATTATCACACGCGTCTATGTTAGCTAAGCTGACCGAATACATTATAAGCGTTCATTTTCTCCTTCGCTGGCGATCACGGCTGCTGTCTGTGTTGAACCAAGACAGAGGCTATTTGGTGGTTTGAAAACTCTAACACCAGGTTAATCAAGTCAAAACCAAGTCGATTGTACGGTTTGAAAACTCTGACACCAGGGTTAGCCAAGTTCGCCACACATTTGACTATACCTACACGACAAGAAGAAGAAGAATCGAGTTCGCTACACGCTTCACATACCTACATGAAAAGAAAGGAAGGTTGCTACGGTCGCCCAAGTAATACGCTTAACTTTACTAATTAGTTTCGAATAATGAGCACCCACTGGGCTTCGAAAGCTTTGACTACGAGCGCTACAAGATGACGTCACTCATTAGGCGACGACGTTGAGAATCTAGACTCAAACCTTCAGATTCAATGCTTAACCAATTAGCGTTTGGTCCAATTACTGTTTGATTTAGTCAAAACGCGGTAAACGTACGAAAGAGTAATGCCTAGAATCCAGTCCTACTTTCGTTTGATGTACAGACAGCAGCACGTACAGAAAGCTGCCGCTATTACGAGCGAGATAAGGGCGATGTCAAGGTCAACACGTATAGCCTGATGTTCTTCCGTGCGTATGTACCTAGAAGGTCCTTTGGTTAAGTAGCGTGTGTCCCGAGGGGATTCATGACACAAGGTAAACCCAAATATGCGACTTGTATCAGTATGTCAAATGTTAAAAAAGAAAAACGCAAAATGTAAACAAGCGCGTCCAGTAGTTTTGCGTGAAGAAGTAACAAATATCCATCCATCTATCCTCAGTAACTTTCGCATTTATAATATAAAGCCTTCGCGCGCCAATGTACACCTGGTGTACGAGATTACTATAGCAAGCGACGAGCAATCGCGCGACGGGGCAGTGTAGGATATCTACTGAATCCAACATTTCAGGTACCCTCTATTGATTCACTGACATCAAATCACTTATCTTTACTTATCTTGTGAGCAAAAATCATATCATCCACTTACAATAACGTCACAAAAACAGACAAACGAAGACAGTCACAAAACACAGTAATAATTTTCCATTACCATCCATTCTGTTGGCATTTTATTTCAAGATGAAAGCAGAGAAAACAATAAGCAGAATAATATTTGTGTTGATTTAATATTTCCAGCTATTTCCCGGTATTTCAAGTCCCAGCGCTGTTCTCATTGTACTTTTCAAAGCTTGAGGTCACTGCTTGGCGGCCATTTTGTTTCGTGATATCTTGTACATAGTCTATTTTGTATCGGTATGTCGAAATCGATATAAATATCAAATTACTAGCTTTCCGCCCGGGACTTCGTTCCCGTGGGAATTTGGTAAAATTATATAGCCTATTTTTTATTCTGATGTCTAAGCTATATTACTGCAAAGTTCCATCAAAGTCCGCCCAGTAGTTTTTGCGTAAAAGAGTAACAAACATACATACATACAAACTCGCGTAAGGATTAGGATTTCAAAACATACATAACCGCTACACACTCAAGGGCCTACACTAAGGTTTGCTTGTGTTTTGGGTCCCAGACATATACGAACACCCATGATTCGAGAACAAACATCTGGTTCTTACACAAATATTTGCCCAGACTGGACCTTTGCGTTTAGGCGTAAAATTGAGAATATCTTTTTTGTTTGTTTACATATACAAAAAAGAGATTCTTCATACATATATAACCTTACGCTTTATATCCCTGTTGGGGTAGGCAGAGCATCATGTGGTTCTCAAACCAGTTGACGCCACGTTTGACAAACATTCTCAGAGGGTTATTAGATAGAACATCAGTAAAATGATGATAGGTTGTCAGCCTTTCGCATAAATTACAGTGTAGGGTAGCTACATAAAATCGCCACGGCCAAACTATAAATACGGCCGGCGTATCTAATAAACATGCATTCATCCAACGGCACTCGGCGTTTCACTACATCCCCGCTCGACCCTACCATCGTCCAGCTGCTGCATCGAACCACACCGTTACAACAGCAATATCCTTACATCCTAATTACTGGCTGTTATAGTATACCTGGGAAGAGTAATATGTGCTAGCACATTCTATGTTTTTCTTTCACTCCCAATCCAGAGTGAAAGATTTTTTCTTCAGTAGATTGAAAAAACGAAGCTACCAATACTAACTCAAACTCAAAAATATCTTTATTTCATAGAACTTTATTTCATCACTAGAATGTTACTTAAAATAATACGTAAAAGTAGTGAATGTGAATTACATTTACATATCTCTTGCTCTGTAAGTAGTCACTTACTTCCCTGAATGCCGGGGTGTATGGATATCATTACAGCATAGGTTTTAAAACCTACCATGTAATGTTAACATTACAGCATAGGTTTTGGAATTTGAAAAAAGAACTGTCATACTCAATACTGCAAGAAGAATATTTTTAAAAAGTTACTTTTTTTTTCTCGGTATCGATTATTTACTCGAATCGGAATCAAGACAATTTATATAAGAATTTATGAAGATTTTATTTTTAATATCGAACTATTTGTTTCGAAGTCACATCGTATGTTAGTTGAAATCGATTTAAAAATCAAACTGGCCAGTACGATTTGACGCGCTTGCGTGCCATAAAATCGTGAAGAGTAAAAAAGGCAGTCGACTATCTAATAAATAAATTTTAATTAAATACACATGTTTCTCTTTATTAAATGTTCATAGAAACCTGCTTTCTTGTTTTTTTACTTACCTCACAATCGATATGTAAAGCAGAGTGTTTATCTCGGGTGTAAGCATCAATTGCATACTCGGGCTAATTAAAAACCTCGCCAAAAACCTCGTATGCAATTGATGTCATACAGCCCTTGGTTAACAATCTACTATAGTTATTTTAACCTTTTCACCGCCAAGTCTGATATATCAGACGTTTAAGTTTCGTGCCCTCGCCGCGTCTGATATATCAGACAAAAAAATATATTTTTTTTAACTTTAATATCGTTCACCAAGCGTTCGCCATACGCCACGACATTAAAAAAATAAATTGATGTCGTGGCGTGTGGTGGGCGTTTTTGACGAAAACTCTTGGCGCTAAAAGGGTTAACTCTACACCTGCTGTTATAACCTACTCTGTGGTGTTGTGATATTCCTCTCAGAGATAGCGAGGTAATTACAGATGTACTGCCCTTTTCTATGTTAATTACGTCTCTACAATTGTTCCGCTTTTAATAAACTGACTACCCTTTTGCTTAATTTGAACCCAGTTTTTTTTTATTCCGTTGATTTTTCTATCGAGTGAAATAAGTCTTGAACCAGCCGAAAGTTTTCTACACTAAAGTTATAAAGAGGAAAGATTTGTATATTTGTAACGAATACACTCTGGATCGATTTAAAAAAATGTTTTCACCAATAGAAAGCTGTCTTATCAGCGAGTAACATTTTTTTTTACCAGCCTATATACGTCCCCACCGAGGGGCACGAGCCTCCCTTCGAAACACGAAGGGGATTTAGGCCATAGTCCACCACGCTGGCCCAATGCGGGTTGGTGGACCGCTCGTCTTTCGAAAATTTTCTAGGACGGTCGGGTTCATCACGATGTTTTCCTTCACCGTCGAGCAAGTGATAATTAGAAATCCGTACATAAATCCGAAAAGACGAATTTAGTGGTACAGGCCCGCACCAGGATTTGAACCCACGACCTTCGGATTACAAGTCTGGCTCATTACCAACTGGGCTATCATCGCCAACATAGCTACATACTTTTTCCGAATTTTCATATAAAATGCTTTTTGAAAGAATTCATCCGCTTTTCATATTCAAAATACTTACATATTTGTAAGTATTTTGAAGTACATACAGCAGCAAGTCAGATTATCCATTTGCACTACGAAAGCCACCGCTATTACGAGCGAGATAAGGGCGACGTCAAGACAATATGTATAACCTGATGTGATACTGTGTGTACATTACCGTTTGCCTTGAAAAGCAACTTAAGTTGTGTGTATGTTGGGGTGTGGTATGCGATAGCGTGAAAGTAAAATGTCTAAAAAATATAGTTTAATTAAAATAATAATAAAGACTCTGTCACCCAGTTGTAGAAACGTCTATTAAACTTAATAATAATAATAATAATAATAATAATAATATTTATTTATTACTAAAAATGAAGTTTACAAAAAATATTAACAAAAGACGAAAATAAGGTGAAAAGTATACAATTGATATTCTTGTGATCCCTGCACTAAGTCAAGCTTGCTACCCCTACTTTAAATCTCAGCTTGCTTAATCCTACTTTAAATCTCATACTGTCACTTTCCGTCCTATTGATGTAAACAAGGATAGCACTTAAAGAAGCTTTAACCTTAATGAACGTTTCTGCAACCGAGTGCATGACACCTACAGAAAGTCACGTGGCCATAAACCTAAAAGCCGAAACATACCACCCCCAACCGTGTAGTGACTCTCATTATCATCATCGTAGTCAGCCACTATCAACCCACTGCTGGGTCTTCTCTGTAGCGCCAATCGTCACGGTCCTGTGCTAACCTCATCCATAGAGGTCCCATCAATTTGACAAAATCGTCTGACCATCGGGCTGGTGGTCTGCCCACTGGCCTTGTTGCTCCACTTAGCCACCATTCTGTAACTGCCTCTTCCACCGTCAAACTACCTATCTGTGAATATCGTCTATTCTTTGCACGGTTCCGACCTAAAAGACAAATAAACGAACATGTAAGTCGTGCATTGTTACGGTTTAAGTTGTAATAAAGATTTTATGAGCAATTAAATGGGGCAACTTGTGTGTCGTTTGCGTTAAAGTTGCTGATATGTCAGTAGATAACTCCTTGCGATAAACCAATGGATTGCAATATCACGTATTGATAACTTGGTAATTTTAGTAATAAAATATTACTACAGAGGAAGAGCGCTACGTCTTTTAACTACTTTTGTAGTTTAGCGTCTTTAGCCTTAAGTTAAATAGTGTACCTAATCTTGATTGGATAAAAATAAATAAAAAAGTAAGGTAAGTCATTAATCCAAGTCAGAAACAACTTGAAAATTATGACACTAGGGTCATAATTGAGAGAGAGAGAGAGAGAAATACATTTATTCATGACACGGCACATGCAACATATCTACAACACAACACAAAAAAACAATTAACGAATAAAGTTAAGTAAACATGTAGGTACGTACATGTACCGCATCGGTGAATGGGCTTTGGCTCAGCTTAATGTTGTGACAGTGCCACAACGCTGTTAATTCTGCCAACACCCAAAGTGCTTCGGAACGCGTCCCATATTAATGTATAACAATAATAATACTGTAAAAAATAATAAATAAAATATTAATGTAAAAGTGTACGAATCAAGGTAAGTAAAAAATATAATAAATTAAAAATTAAAAATAATTATGTATAATAAAAACAAGACTAAACTGAATGAATAAATAAATAACGCACAAAACTGAGCTTCACGTCGGTCCGGACATTAAAATTTGTTCGTTCAACAAACTAACTTTGAGTTTATTTTTGAACGTCTTTAAAGACTGAAACTTACTTTGACTTAGTCTTTAATTGAAACATAATTGATTGTTTCTTTAAATGTTTACTATTTGACGTCTAGTTACGTTCAGGGGTAGCGACGCTGCCTCTGCATGGAGAGTCCTAAGATTTGATTTTCAGTAAAAAGCATAGGTTAGTTCTCGAGTCATGGGTGTATATGTGTGTCTCAAGGGCCCACGAAATATCTTAGTGTAGGTATTTTATAGTTAAAAAAAGAAATGAAATATTTTCTTCTTCAGACTTTTTGCCCGTAGGAATTCGGGAAATTTATGTAGCATATGTGTTGAGCCAGAGTGTCAGCTACCTTATTGGTCCAGTCATTTGAGCGTGAAAGAGTAACAAACATCCATACATACAAACTTTTGCGTTTATAATATTAGTAAGTATTTGATTATGGACGAAACACCTTCATATTTCGAATAGTTTCAATAAGACACCAGTGTTTGCCGGGTTGAACAAAACAATTTATTTTTATGTGTGAATTGTTCCTATAGACATACAACCCTTTACCCTGCCTTCTCGGGACCTTTTCATATACCCTCGACCGCATGTCAAGGAAAACAAAACCAAAATACATTGACCTGTATTCACATAGGCCTTCCTTTAAAACCTAGACCACCAAAAGCCGCGTGTCATGAAAAATAAAACCAAAATACATTGACCTGTATTTACATAGGCTTCCCTTTAGAACCTAGACCACCAAGGAGTACCCCAAGGTCGACTTTATTTACAATATTGTGCGCTATTCGGTTTGCTGAAAATGAGGAGAAATGTTTAGAGTTTTGGTAACACAGTAAGGAGAATTCTTTTCTTTTCTATGAATACAATGAAATTGTAAAAAAAAGGATTTCCATGGAAGTTTATGCGTGTTTTTCGATTGCCCCGGAAGGAACGGGTACGTATTACAATACCGAAGTATAGAAAACCGAATTTCATAAGACCTATGGACGAAAGACCGAAAATTATATGGCCGAATGTTTATTTGACCGAAAGTTTGAAATCCCGAATGTTTGTTTGACCGAAAGTTTGAAATCCCGAAGGTTGAAATACCTATGACTAAATATCCCGAAGGCTAAAATACCGAAGATTGAAATCCCGAAGGCTAAAATCCCGAAGGCTAAAATACCGAAAACTAAAATACCGAATTTTAGTTTTCGGTTTATGGACATCCTGTCCATAAAGTTTTCAATAGTAAAAATGTTTTATTTTGTCTGTTCATATGACAAACGGAACTGCGACGAGTAGGTTTGTTAGTAGCCTAACCCAACCAACCCGTCAAGGGTTGGTTGGGTTAGGTTTGGTTAGAACTGCGACCCCAACGCACGAGCCGAGCGAGCGAAGCGAGCGTGCCGCGGCAGCGGCCGGCGAAGTGCCAGAAACGACTGTGGTTGCATTTTAAATTTTAGTATTTTGAACATCGATGTTTTTAAACACAGGTATTTCGTGTATCGGTATTTTGAACTTTCGGTAATTTAAACATAGGTGTTTTGAACATTTGGTCATTTAAATGTTCGGTCATGTAAACATTGGTATTTTGAACATTCGGTCATTTAAATTCGGTATTTTGAACATTCGGTCATTTAAACATCGGTATTATATGTTTAGTTATATCGTACATCGGCATTCCAACCGTTCGGTATCTCAACTTTCGATGTTTTAAGCGTAGGTTTTTCAACCATCGGTATTTTACATTTTCGGTATTTTAATACGTACCCGAAGGAACACAGTAATTGTTTAACTGTAACTAACCAATCAGAGTTTCTGCCAAGACTCAAACGGCGACTAACTCCGGCTAGATTTTTCAAATTACTGTCTTGTAGAAATAACTCTGAAATATAAGAAAGCCTTTCTAAGATCCTATTAGTTTGCACAAACCTCTTTTACATATCATAATGTTACATACTGAACTGAAATTAATGATTGAAAAATGCAGGTCTTAACTCACTGACTCTTCAACCCATTGGCCCAAGAACAAAGTATCCTTCTATAACGTGGACGAGGAAAATGATAGAATTTTACGAAATTCCTACGGAAAAGAAATTCCGGGCATTCCCTAGTGAGTTTGAAGACAATGTTCAAGTCGGAAACCGGATCCAGTTTTTTTTAATGAACTTATTTTCAACCTCAGTCATTTTATTTATTATTCTATATAGGTCTCAAATTAAAAATGTACCACCTCCTACATTCGATTGCTAATATCTTTTAAACGGCTGAACAAATTTTGATTAAATATAGCTAAGAACTATCTCGATCACGTCAGTTGTCAAACAAAAAAATCTGCATCGAAATCGGTCCATTGCTACGATATAACAGACACATACACAGATACACACAGGATACACACTAGAAACTTATGACACCCCTTCTTTTTATGTCAAGGGCTAAAAATAAAATACACAACCACCTAATACATAGGTATACCAAAAAAAATCAAGCGTGACCACTACATCTATCAGAAGTCATTCCCAAGTACTCAGTCACTTGAGGCGCGTATTGAAAGAAAACATCCACCGAGCTTTGTATTCGAGCCGCGTGTCGAAGCATTCCCCCGGGAACGGCCTGGGAATATAGATATTGGGAACAATGGAATTATGTAGATGGAACGGACGCAATTTGTAAACCGAAACTAAACTATTGGGTAAACTTGGTGCCTAAGCTAGCTCGTGTTGGCATTCTAGTGTTTGTGAATTGTATTGTTAAGGAAGGTATCTTCTGCTACAGGTATCATTGTGTAACTGCCTTAGATTGTTGTTTAGTAAGATAATGTTACATAATAAGTAAATAATAAATAAAATAAATTAATAAACGCTACACACTCAAAGGCCCACACTAAGGTTTTCCCTTGTGTCGTGGGTCCCTTGGGACACACATAAAGACAAACACAAACACCCATGACCAGAGAACAAACATCTGCTTTTTACACAAATGTTTGCCCCGGCTGGGGATCGAACTCAGGACCCGCCGATCGAGAGGCAGCGTCACTACCACTCGACCAAACCGGCCGTCAACATATATTAAAATAATTTATTTTTTTATGGATGTACGGAGGGCCGCACATCAAGTTACCACAAGCTTGCACCCTTCTTCTTCTTATCGTGCAGGTATAGTTAAGTGTGTGGCTAACCCTGGTGTCAAGAGTTTTAAAACCTCCAAATGGCCTCTGACTTGATAACCCTGTGCTGTTGCGATAAGAAACGAAAAAGGAGTAACCTGATGCGCTAGCTTCTGTACGTAGAGTCGTTGAAAAAACGTGAGGGTGGAACAAGATACACTACTCAACAAAGTCTAGGGAACACGCACGATTTTTCATACAACAGAGGCCTCTTTGAGAAGCTGTGAAAAGTATTTAAGACACGTATTTTTAATAAAATCTTTAGTGTGAGCAAGTTCTATACCCGAATTTAAAATTCCTATAAATGAACTTTATCTAGCTTGAAGTTTGTGAAAAAGAGACGAAAATGAAAATTTAATTTCACCATTTCCATACTAAAAGCAAAGAAAAACTGCGTTTTCATTTTCACTTTTCCCTCTTTTCTACAAATTTCAAGCTAAATAAAGTTCATTTATAGGGATTGAAAATTCAGGTATAGAACTTGGTCACACTAAAGATTTTATTAAAAATACGTGTCTTAAATACTTTTCACAGCTTCTCAAAGAGGCCTCTGTTGTATGAAAAATCGTGCGTGTTCCCTAGACTTTGTTGATGTGTGTACATATGACAAAATTATGTCTAGTAGGGTGTGTTAGCATAGCTGGACACGTTTTTTTTAGGTAGAATGGGTTTGCTCTTAACCACACTCTAGCGCAGGGGAGAAGATTTAAAAGGCTTGACTAAAACATAATTTTTTTCAAGCATACCTAATATAGGCGTGTGAGATAATTTTGTCGTTTCGCCCTCTCTTTCTATCACAAAGCGTCAGTACGGAATAGGCGAAACGACATCGACATGAGAAAATTATGGGACACGTGTATCCTTCCATACTGGACTGGAAGTAAAAGCAAAACGGATGCGAGGGTTTGCGGTATATTATACCAATATACCTTCTCTCACCATTAAAAAACTTGTTTCGTCAAACTTCAAACAAACAACAACTTCAACTTGTTGTTGTTGACGGCCGGTTTGGTCGAGTGGTAGTGACGCTGCCTCTTGATCGGCGGGTCCTGGGTTCGATCCCCAGTCGGGGCAAACATTTGTGTGAAAAGCAGATGTTTGTTCTCGGGTCATGGGTGTTTGTCTTTATGTGTGTTCCGAGGGACCCACGACTCAAGGGAAAACCTTAGTGTGTAGCGTTTATTTATTTATTTATTTTATCTGATAACCCTCACAATTTGTTGAAAACGTGGCATCAAGTAGTTTACTAGAACTACTGATGCTCTGCCTAGCCCGTTAGGGGTTGTAGGCGTGTATGTACATTTATGTATCTATGCTGCACGCTATACAAAATCAGTCGATGTGGAATTCTTCCCATACATAATGTTAAATAGTTGTACCACAATCGTAACCAAACAAAGAATCAAACTGTAGCTGTTAACAAGACGACCCATTTACTTAACACTATCACCAATAGGCAGCCGGTAAGACGTCCAATTACGCGTCGATCTTACGGGGTGGGCGGCGAGGCGGTTATAACGAGATAAATAGACTTGGATTGGCTTAGAAGTGACAAGTTTTTAAGGAAATAGCAGCATGCTGGTTTGGTTTGAGTTCAATTTTTTTCATAATCTAATTACTAAACAAAATTTTATAGGGTCCTGTTAATAGGGTCACGGATTTACCTTTTTTTTGCTTTAAATTATATCTTGTTAAAGCCGCCAATTTGAAGTGGGATTGGGCTGGCCATATCGCTCGCAAGCCAAGTGAGCTGTGTAGCCAGGCCGCTCTGTTAGCCCTCAAGGCTAACGTAATTAACTCTAAATTAATATGAGAGTGCATCACGATACTCAACAGGCTTGGCATAAAACAACCAAGTTACCCTTGGATGGGTGCCGGGCCACAGCGGTATCGCGGGTAATGAGGTGGCCGATTGCATGACCAAATCCGGCGCAGAGAGTGCAACCATGGGACCTGAGCGCGTTTGTGGCATTCCTTCGTCCACTATCATGCTTGCACTTAGAAACTGGGGGCATAGCGAAAGCAATAGACTTTGGGCTCAGACCCTGGGACAAGTGCAGGCTAAATCGCTCAAGGGCTTCTATGAAAAATCGTCAAAGTCTGTGCGTGCAATGAACAAAGGCAACGTTAGAATTCTCACCAGGATTCTAACTGGCCACAATATACTGAACAAACATCTACACAACATGGGCCTCACCGAGACCAAGTTATGTAGATTCTGTCATGAAGCTGACGAAACGTCTCTTCGTGTAACCTGCAACTGCAGCGCACTGCACTGCAGCAGGAATCGGTACCTTGGAGGCCACAACTTGTCCTACCAAGATATTAAGGATCTGCCAGCTAAGGACATAGCCAAATTCGCGGTTGGCATAGGACTCCAGGATGTACTGTGATACAGAAGGGTACTGTTACAATAGATCTGTCAAGGCCACAGTGACACGGGGGCCTGGGTACACGCTTGACTCCAACCCTTCGAACTCTTTAAATAATAATAAAAAGTAGGCACTTGATAAATATTAGTATATTCTATCCAATGCCTGAGTCTACATTTCCGCCGCGTCGCGCGACGGGAGACTAATGAATGTCCATGTCTATCAGTTTCCAAGGGTCATGGATACATTTCTTTCTGCCCCACTAGAACATCAATTCATTGCGCGAATCAACCTACTGACACATTTTCTCTTTACTTTGACTGTTTTCTTTGCACGAAATATAACCTCGTGTTTTTTAAAAACGCCGTCAATAGAAGCTATATTTATTTATATGTATGTGTGCTAAGGAAGCTATACATATTAATCCTATGTCTTTGAAGCCAATGCTGATTACTGTAACAGATACAATGATATATCATGAAGCGCTCGTCGACCGAGTCGCTTGCTGATCGAAACCGATCACGTTACACAGGGACCGAACCTGATGGGTGACCAAAGTGTTAATTTATCACGAGCATTTCCTTGCTTTGGATGGCACGTTAAGTTGTTGGATCTGGCTGCTGTCAATTGACTGTTGACACTGTCGTCAAACCAAGTTAGAAAGTTTAAGGTTAGTCAAGTCCGAAACATGATTGATTATACCTACACAATAAAGCGGAAGGAAGGAATTGGACGTTTTCGCGCCTAAATTACCAAAGCGGTCTTTATTGTTTGTTTAACGTGGATTACGTGGGCTACATTTTATCCCGAAATTTTGAAGAGTTCCTTCAAAAGGGCGATATATTCGAATTCCACGCGGGTGGAAAGCAAGCGTAATAATTAACTGTGACAGTATTCAGTCTTATAACAAGAAGAAAGCAAATTCTTTTTTAAAATCGCTTTGTGTACAGATATGCAACCACGTAGAATCTTAATTATCACAATGTCGTATTTTCCAGTCTAACTAAAATGCGGTTAAAAACTTAATTAAGCCATGTTCTCGGAACTATTTGTCCCGGTTTAAATGTGGAAAGAAAACGAGAGGCGGTCCCAGGCGTTCGGTAACGCTGGGCCGGGGCAAACCCGGAATTAAAAAAAAATGAGAGGACACAGAGCGCCTCTGAATAGACTCCGGGGAAAAGAGATATAAAGAAGATTGGAGTAACGGCGGTGTAGATTTTTAAGCAAAAAATTACATTATGAAAAAATTTGTTACATCTGTAATTTGTATACATTGAAGGTCCTGATTTGCCGACTCATTAACGCCCAGCCCAAACCCTTGGATCTAGCCTAGCTGAAATTTGTCATAAGTATTCCCTTTTTAGCGTGGGCAAGAGGAATAAGAAGGATTTCACTAAATTCCCACAGAAACGAAATCCCGGGTATCTTTTAATCTAATGTAAGTATAAATAATAAGAAAAAGCTGTCAAAGTAATAACATTATTTGTGTCACACAAAAAAAAGATAAGAAATAATTACAAAAGTGCAAAAGGCGGAGTCATCACTAAAAGTGATTAACTCCAGTAAAAAATACAATACTTGGAGGCATTCAAGTATATACAAATGCGTTTAAAATTAACACTAAAGCATATTAACTTTTGGCTTAACCTAAAAATGAATGAGCAATGTATTACTGAATATTTATCGTTTCATATTTTTTGCCACAGAACATCGACTAGCTAGTATTTTTCATTCATTTATTCATCGGCTATGCTTTAGTTAATTACCAAGAAAAAAAAACAAAAAAAAATGCCGCACAATATTTTCTCAAAATATTGTTTGTCCCTAACCAAATGATCTGTGACGTAAGAAACCGTAGAAACATTCTCCAAAAAAACTATGCAAAAACATCCATTGCGGACCGCGATAAATTAGCAGAACCGAGAATAAATGCACCGAGTAATGCACTCTCACAACTGCAGTTTGAAAGAACTGAGGTGTTTATCAGTTCAAATGGTGTACATTAAGTAACAAAGTCTGTTTTACCTGTTTTATTTTTCTTTAAAGCCACATTCACTCCTCTGGAGGCACTAAAGGTGCCTCATCCTTCAAAGCAAACCTTTAAAATCTTATACCTTGATTTTGCTTGTGTAATGCACTCAGCCGGGCTATGATAGCAACTACATATTATCTCACGCGTTGTCTTGTGGTCACGTGACGCTTTCTCGTAATCTCATTGGTTGAAACAGTCACGTGACCACGAGATAACGCGTGAGATAGCATGTCCTTGCGATCATCATAGCCCGGCAGATAATTTTCCAGAATACGGACTCGTTCATTAAGATTTTCAAGTGTAAGATTTGTGATGATGACTTATTTCATTCACAGCAAGACAGACGTCTATACTAATATCATAAAGAGGAAAGATTTGATTGTTTGTTTCTTCTTTTTCTTCATCAGCCCATATACGTCCCCACTGCTGGGGCACGGGCCTCCCTTAATAACATGAGGGGTAAATGCCATACTCACCACGCTTGGCAGACGGGTTGGCGAGGGTTTTGATATAATTGCAGAGTTTTCCTTCTCTGTGTGCAGATGAACTTGCTTGCATATTTACCTTAAGTCGCCTTGTACGACACCTCGGTAAGAAAGAGGGTGGTCCAATTTTACTCTGCCGGGGACTCACACGGCTAATTGTTTGTTTGATTGCATTGAATAGGCTCCGAAACTACTGGACCGATTTGAAAAATTCTTTCACCGTTAAAATCCTACATTATCCGTGATGAACATGATTTTCCCGAATTCCCACGGAAACGAAGTCCCGGGCGAAAAGCTAGTCATTTATAAGACGGCAAAGTTTGCAGCAAGACGTTAGTGTCACCCGTAGAATAGAAGGCGATGGACGTGTTGCGACTGGCCACGATGAAGATTCCTTATCTTGGATAAACGTACCTGCAACAAAGGACATAACATTTATTCATACAGTTTAAAACAGCAGAGGTTTTTTTAATTTTTTTACAGAGCACATGAAATAACAGACTTAAGGCTATCTTAGTTCGAGAACGCTGGTTGTTTATTTATGTGGTGAAGTTGTTTTCTGGAAAGCGTCGATATTACAGAGGTTTCGTTTAAATTAGGGCTTTTTCTTCATGAAGGTTGATTTTGAAGTCTATTTGAGATTGATTTTAAGGACAACTTTACATGGTATAAAATAATATAGCTCTGTCAGCCCCGGTAGATGAAAGATCATTAAAGTCATGAATGAGTGATGGCAGCCAATAGGAAACTGGATCCTAACAAACCGTTTGATTTGCGCAACTAATGGATATAGACGGCAAAATCGCGGGTTACCATGATTTTAGTCTTACAAAAGACTCTCTCAAAAAGAGTAGAATGACATTTTGAAAATGTTCAACTGTAAGAATTTACCAACGAAGGCGATTTTTGTTTTAATTTAAGGCCGTTTAAACAATTTCATTAATCACATTTCTCTTCACTGTAATTACTAGTTTTCTCGGTTTAAAAAAAAATGCGCTCGCGAATTGGTATGCTTTTAGTCACAAAAAGATTTGTCTCTAAAGCACTTCTTAAACTAAACAGTCAGCCGTAAAGAAGTTACGTATCGATGTTGTTAAAATGAAAAGTTCTCTTTTTTGTAATATTTTCAAACATGTTACTATTTTATTTTCATCGGTCAACAATGAGGTTCTTTAGTTAGCGTTTGGAAAGCCTGATTTCTAGAAGTGAATGAAATAAACATGCCAATATCTTCTGTGTGATAAAGAGTTATTTAACGGAGACCAAAAACGTAAATAACAATTTGAAAGAAGGAATATACGTTTATTTTTCCCATTCTGTAGGACAGTACACCACGATATAAGCTAAGAAACATAGTTTAAAAAAAACTTATTACAGCGCAGAAAGAACGGGGATGCGCCTGAGCATAATTTCATTTTTTCTATTATTTCAGTTTTACATAAAGTAACTTTACATCTCTTCGTCTTCTTATCGTGTTGGAGTGTAGCGGACTTGGCTAACCCTGGTTTCAGAGTTTTCAAACTGCACAATGGCCTTGACAAGTCTGTTTTTTTCATGTCTCCAAAAATATAGAGACAAAGGCCATCCTAACGCGAATTGATTTATAGTACAAATTGTGAGTTCGGTTACCGAGCCTCGTTCGCTAGATCCACCGTAGTTAATCCAGTCACTTGATAATCCAGGCAGCTTTCAGTCAGCTTGTATATCAGTTTGAGACGCATTAACTGGCAATCTGTGGTATCTGCCTACCCCAACAGAAAACAAGGCTATGTGTATGTAGAATATCATATTATATCATAGATTATAATTTTACTAGTGAAATTACGGTTTTTAAAATTTTCCGGTGACATTAATAACCCGATGACATTAATGTCCACCAACCCGCATTGGGCCAGCGTGGTGGACTATGGCCTAAAACCCCTTCGTGTTTCAAAGGGAGGCCCGTGCCCCTCGGTGGGGACCTATATTTTTTATACGTCAGCCCATTTTTTTATTTTTTATTTTTAATATGGGCTGACGAAGATGAAGAAAAATTAATAACGCAAAATAAAGATGCACTGATCCTTTTCGACTGTCGGTGTTGAATTAAAATAGTGTCACAGTTTTACAGAATACGTGCTCAACTGAGCAGATCGTCAACACCATGGCAATATTTCGCCGTGTAAATACCCCCTGACAATGCGATGACCATTAATACCACCATCAAATGTTTATTGAACTGCAATTACATCTGATTGTAGAGGCCAATTAATTTTTATTGTTATTTACGTTTATTGGTTCGTATTATTTAATTAATGCTTTTGTGATCAAAATTACAACAACGATTATTTTAAATTGAAAACCCTACTAACCTACTAATATTATAAATGCGAAAGTTTGTAAGGATGTATGGATGTTTTTTACTCTTTTGATATGGCTCAACAAATTTTGATATGGTATGGAGGTGACGACATTTTATTTTATCTATGGTACAGAAGCACATCAAGCTAGATACTTGGTACAGTTCTTATTCCGTACACATAAGGGGGAAAATCGTACTTTATCTGTCCAACGTTAATATAACTTAAATCCATACTAATATTATACATGCGAAAGTAACTCTGTCTGTGTGTCTGTCTGTCCGTCTTTCACGCCTAAACTACTGAACCGATTTTGATGAAATTTGATACGAAGGTAGATTAGAGCCTGGGAAAGGACATAGGCTACATTTCATCCCACAGTTGGGCACGATATAACCTGTAGTCCACGCGGGCGGAGCCGCGGGCGGAAAGCTAGTTTCTTTACACGTTTTGAACTTTTTAACATATGTGACTGTGAAATGGAAAGGTACAACTTTCGTTTAGTCGTTAAGGTTCACAATTAGTGTGATGAGCTATTGCAAATAACTCTTATTAACTACCCCGAAAGTTGTACCTTTTACTAAACATAGTGACATATTTTTCTTAACATTTAGTGTTACAAAGTATTTCTTACTAATAGATCATGTTATGTTTACGTCTATTATGATAAATTAATAGTACTATAAGTTTCAATAAACTGCAGTCCATAATCTCTTGATAAATATTATGACAAGCAGTTGTAAACACATCATTCGCTCGTAATATTACGTTTCAGGAGTAGATCACACAGTTGATGTAATAAACGATGAAAGTAGATACGCGCCCGCACAAACACACACACACATTTTTACAGCTTTATTAGTTTATTACACTGAATTAAAATAAATTACTTAATTTATTAAAAAGTGGCGCACCTTGGGGGAGGCCTATGTTCAGCAGTGGACTGCAATTGGCTGATATGATATGATGACTAAATTTATATTAAAGTAAACTATACTCGGTGGGTATTGGGCTGGTAAAAACTACACTTCAAAAAGGCAATTCCATGGAAGAGCGGAATCTCCCACCACAGGCAACATATTTGCTAAAGCTTAAAGGGAGATTATTGCCACTAGACTGAATTTAAGATTGTATACTTTTTATCTGAGACATGGCAGTTAAATATTTAAAAGCTTTAGTACCCTATAGAAACTACTTTGAAATAGTTCAATTAAATTCAATCAAGGTTTAGTAAAAAAATCATGGAGTTCTATTAAGAAGCAACAACACAGAAGTGTAAACTACTAGCTTTCCGCCCGCGACTCCGCCCGCGTGGACTACAGGTTATATCGTGCCCAACTGTGGGATAAAATGTAGCCTATGTCCTTTTCCAAAATCGGTTAAGTAGTTTAGGCGTGAAAGACGGACAGACAGACAGAGTTACTTTCGCATTTATAATATTAGTAAGGATAAATTAAAATGGCATAATAAATGAAATTCCAGAAAATGAAGCTACAAAACGAGTTTAACGTTTCACGAAGAATATACATAGACGATATATCATATAACCAAGAACCAAAGCTAATATTTTTACTAGAAACAAAAACAAAAGCAATAAATAAAACATCTTAAGAAAATAAAGAGCTCTGATTGTTGGCGCGGAGGAATAACAGCCCTGTTCGAAGTCTATGGGCCGTAAACACGATATCCGGGGACCAGGGCGGCTACCATGGATCTTCAAGCCGATTGCGATCGATATCAATTTCATACATACATTGCTTGTGCACCAAATGATTTTAACTAAAGGTGTATTACAAATGCAGCAAGTTAGACTTCGTTCATAGATTTCATCGGTGATAGCCTCCAGATTTAAGAGAGAATCATGATTAAAAGCGATTTTGAATCTTATCCACACAAAATAAGAACTATACAATCTAAGTTTAATTTCAGAAATGATTTTTATGTGATCTGTGAAGCTGTTTTGTTAATTTCATTTCAAACATCAAGCATTGAAAGTAAGGAGGTGTCCACAATTGTAATTTATTGACAAGTATTGATAACATACTGGTTAAAGCCCCCAAAGTCATTCGCACACATTTGGAAAATAGTTTTTAGAGTTTCAAAGACATAAGACGATTTGAACTGATGGTAAAGAACTGTGCACAAGTTTAACAACAAAATTCAAGCATTTTTTGTACGTTAGCCGTCGCATTTGTTGTATACACGTCGTGTCTCCTTTACATGATGAAAATGCGTGTCTATTGTGGAAACAAAACTACAATTTCATTTTATTTTTTATAATAAAGAAAAATTTCACAGCTTACATTTTTTAAGCATTTTCATGCCAAAAATCAAGTCTTTCGTCTAAGATAGTCTGTGCTCTTCGAAGCGTTAATTCCTCATAATAGCAAATAACATTAAAGATAATAATAAACAAACCCGCTGCCGCACTGTACTCTAAAATTAACATCTGATCGCCTGTCTGCTAAACCAGTAGGAGCTATTTCTGTGCAGAGTTCATTCATACCTTCTAAAAATATATCTCTGTGTGTGGTGAGTAAATAGAATGATTATTCGCAGTTTACTATTCAACCCGCCAATTTATGTTAAACGGCATCAAATGGTATTCTTAGAACCACTGATGCTCTGCCTACCCCGTTAGGGATTATAGGCGTGAGCGTGTGTACTGTGTATGTGTCAACCCACGGATAGCGATTTAAAATAGCAAGTTTGTCTCCGCCATTTGTGGACTGAAATAAGTTTGATAGGGGATACGTACAGTCAACAGCACATCAGGTTACCACAAACTGTCAAACTTCCCCAATGGATAGTAAACTCTGATGCTTCGAGATAAAATTTAAAATCGAATGAAGAAATTTGACAGTTTTGGATAGCATGATGTGCCGTTGTCCCTGTACATCCGCCTTCGCACAGACTTCAAACAGATGAGTAAGGTACGTAGCACATTTTGATCCGTATTACAGAACCCGACTAACTGCCGTACTCAGAGACGACAGGTTAAGTACTGTTAAACTCTGATGTTGTCTCTTTTACTCTTGTTGATATAAACAAGGATAGAATGACATTTATTTACTTCTTAACTTTAATTGACGTCTCTGAGTACGGCAGTTAGACTCTGATCTACGAGTATACTTAAGTAGCAGTCATCTTTGTCATTTTGATAGTGAGAGAAAGAGACAAACAATACTTAAGTATAGATCAAGACTTAAGTCTCCTTCTGTAATTCGGGCTTAAGTAACATTGTCTTTATTTTTCGCTTTTAGAAGTTGGTTAACTTTTTTTACAACAAATTGTTTTAGTTGCAGCAGAATATTTTGCTTCGTGGTCGAAAACCTGAATGTTTGACCACCTGTTGTTTTGATTCATTAAAGTGTAGCGACCGTGGAACGGGGATAGACGAGTAACATAAACTACTCTGAAAACGTTGCAAAAACTGTGTGGTTTGCTCCAGGGGAAAGCGGACAACGTTTCAACAAATTGCACAAAAAGTACTGGACGAACTGAAATTCTTTAAACAGAACTATTCAGAAGTATCTATATTGTTCTGTTTTAGTTTTACACACCTACTGCTTTACCCCAAAAATTTTAAAATAAATGCAACAAAAAAGCTCGATTCGTCTATTTTTTTTTATGAATAATGGGTTTGCGCATGGCCGCAATCTGGGCAAAGATGCGGTAGAGGATCTAGCAAGCCCATCCAGAAGAAGCATATTCACACTATGTTGTTATTATGTTGAATAAAGTTTTTTAGGGGAATTCGTACACCAAAACGTTATTGGCACAGTATGTGTAGATAAGTATTCAATATGTATAAATAATAACCCGTTAATCCGACTCTCATAAAAGAGGTACTACAGTTTCAGCTTCAATATAAGTAGCGCCATCTACCAAAGGGTGGCGGGACTATTTGGTATGCAAGTCGCCCTGAGCGCTCCCCTACACCCTGGCAGGCGATGTTATAGTACCCGAGATTTTCGCACGGGGCGCTGGCGTCAGTTTTATGATATCGACCTTGACTCGGAGACGAGGTCGCTCATTAACAGGTCAAGGTTTAGTCTTGCTGGTGCTAAAATATCAACCTCGAAAATCATCGCCATATCGTCGGCATAAAATGTAATGGCATATCATTTTGAAGGACATAGAAATGCTGCAGTAAGTTGTAAAGAAAAATATCTAATAATACTCCGTTTTTCACTTTTTTAAATTATTTTTTGTCTGTGGCTTGAGCAAACAAAAAATAATTTTAATTTGACCTCTCGATACGTCACGACCTCAACCTTCTCTTTTGTTTGCTCGAAATAGCTCAGCCTAGGTTTACCCTATGCGTAAGCTTTTATAACTACAGGGCTTTAGGTATCTCTCTTTCAACTTCTCGGGTGGTTAATCAGTCCATGAAACTGAACAACTTCCTAAGGAACATAGGTCAAAATACGAAAAAAAAATTGAGTTCCCATACAAACTTCATAAGCATATTATAGCGCATTTTGACCTGTGTTCCTTGGGGAAGTTGTTAAGTTTCATGGACTAAAGCTCTTCAACTGTATCGCTTCGTGATGCACTCATATAAGGAGCGCATCACGGAGTGATGTGGTTAAAGAGTTTTCAGTCATTTTTAATTTTTATTTTGAGAGTCATCCTATGAGGCTGACATAGACGTTATGTATGGTCTAAAGCCTCGTTTTACTATATTTAAGACTTAAAAAAAAAGTTTCATGGACTGATTAACCACCCGAGAGGTTGAAAGAGAGATACCTAAAGCCCTGTATATTACATTTTCACATCTGCTCTTTTGTCACAGAAGATTTAGCCCTGTTATCTAGAAACACGGTGTATATGACTTTTCCTTTCTTTCCTTTATCGTGTAACAATCAAGTATATGGCGAACTTGACAATAACCCTTGAGTCAGAGTTTTGACACCGCCAAATGGCCCCTGACTAGGTTTAACGACTATAGTTAGACTACAACCGGGACCGACAGCTTAACGTGCCCTCTGAAGCACGGAAACGCTCGTGATAAATTGCCATTATAGTTCCCTAAAATCTACAAATGCTTAAACATGTGTAGTTGTTGAGATCAGCGAACGCCACTAGGCTGCTAGGAGCGCTTCAACCTGTATTTCTATAATCCTTACATCCTATAAAATTAACCTTTGCTATTAAATCGGTAAGTTCTTTCATAGTTTATAAGCCGCTTTGCCATCGAAGCGACGGCACAATATCCGGGAACCGGATACAACTAGATTATCCGACGGAATGATCTTTGATGGAAGATAACTTTAAAAAAAAAACTATAGTCTCTTTACTATTGACTTTTCTGAAATGAGGTCAATGTCAGATGGTTTTTATCTTCCAAGCGCTTTGTACCATATTTCTTCTTTAGCTTATGCTTGACCATTTAGGGTATAACCAGGATATACGCGGGGCGCTAATAGTTAATTAAGAAGCCTATATCATTCTACAGCTTTCCAAATTTAACTGTACAAAAAATGTGAAGGAAGGACAAACATACAAATAAACGACAAAACCAAAATGGCAGTTTATCACTAGTGTTTCCGTTCTTCGGAGGGCACCAAGCATTTGGTTCCGGCTGTTGTAAATCGACTACAGTCATTAAACCAAGTTGAGGCCATTGGGCGATTTGAAAAATTTGACACCAAGTTCAGTTAAGCTAGCTAGCCAGATACTTGATTATACCTACACGATAAGGAAGGATTAGTAGGAATAAACATTGACGGCCGGTTCGGTGGAGTGGTAGTAGCGCTGCCTCTTGATCAACGGGTCCTGGGTTCGATTCCCAGTCGAGGAAAATATTTGTGTAAAAAGCAGATGTTTGTTCTCGGGTCATGGGTGTTTGTGTTTGTCTTTCTGTGTGTTTCAAGGGACCCACGACACAAGGAAAAACCTTTCTGTGGGCCTTTGAGTGTGTAGCGTTTATAAAAAAAGGACGGGCTTAAATTTATAGCAAGTTAAAAAGCGGATGGGGCGTCAGCAAACAAGTAAATATGGTAATGAGGGTATCCGTGGGACGCAAACTTGCGCAGAGTTAGAATTTACCCGGCTGGAATGTGTAAACAGATGTAGGCTTTTGACAAATAAAGAATGGGTTCACTCTTGACCACAATTTTTCCCAGAGACAAAGATGTGGTCAGAATGTAGCAAACTCACTCACAAGAAGCCTATTCAATTTAACTTCAGATTAGAGTAAATAAAATAAAACGCCATACACTCAAAGGCCCACAATAATTTAACTTTGTGTCGTGGGTCCCTCGGAACATACAATAAGACAGATACAAACACCCACGATACGAAAACAAACATCTGATTTTTACACAAATATTTGCCCCGACTGGGATTCGAACCTAGGATCCAGGGACCCAGGATCTTATAAGTAGGTTAGAAAATACAGACGAAGCACTGTGCCGGCAGATAATTCCAAATTTTTAATCCACGCCACTTCAGTATATTTGTGTATTTAATTTTCATTATAAAAATATAAAATCTGTTTTTTTCTAAAAGAGTGCTCCTTTAGCGCAAACCTAGACAAAGGCGGAGACGTCAGAAATAATACAACAAGTACAGTTAGCACGAGCAGTAGTACAATAAAATAAAACACCGGACGGATGTAAGGAGTGACAAAAAACCTCACAAAGCATTGTGAATGTGACTATTGAAGCTGTTTTTTCCTCGTCCAATTCACCGCATAGAGCTATGAATGGCGATCGTACGTGTTCTTAGAGTTGTAAAAGATAGACGGGCTAGTGTTGTCACGTTAGTTAGTGTTATCCTGTGCTACTAGATGGCGCTAAGTTATTTCGCTGCAGTGCTGAGATTGGTTAGTAGTTTAATGGCAAAAACCTACAACAAAAAAGATTTAGTTTAGTTGTTAGTAAAATTTTAAAGTTGTAGCCTATTACCAAATAAAATCATCTATATTCGGAAAAATTATTTAAACAAAAAGTGATATAATTAAATACACTTTTTTGAGCTTTTGAATGAAACAAAATTGTCATTTTCGAAATGAAAAACTACTATTTTGTGGAAAAAAACTGTCCTTTAAAAGCAGAAAAAAGAAGTCTATTCTCGAGTGTCGATGTGGTCATTTAAAATCAAATCAAACGCGTTTACTGGTATAACATCTTTTACTGTATAACATTTATTTATTTGTGTCGTGATTCGAAATTTTCATGAGTTTTCGTTGACATATTATCTGTGTGAATATAAGCACAGTAGTTAGCTGGTTGTCGACCAACCACGTTAAAATATGTTATTTAAAGTAGGGAGTAAGAAAGGATGGAGAAATACGGCCGCTGGCCGAACCCGAGAAGTCAGTTCGTAGCTAATAGTCATAAATAAGAGAGTTTGTCTAGAAATAAACCTAAGTCAAGTGCGTGGCGAAGTTTTCAAACCGCACAATGGCCTCTGACTTGGTTTTAACGACTTGGTTTTGGTTTTGTCTGTAGTCAAACGACAACAGCAGGGATTGAGTGTAAAATCACCGACTCTACCCCTGAACGCTCTGAGAGCGAGTACTATGTAACCAGTCGCGCGTGCGCACTCGACCTTGTCAAGGCGAACCGGCGACACTCGTGGGAATGTGTGCTGTTGTATGTATTGTAATGGAATGCAATACGAAGATTTTGTTAAAACAGCCTGAAGGTTAAATCCAGAATATCTTACTTGTAAAGTAAAATTAAGCTGTCATAATTTTCCAATACATTTTGGGATGTTCAACATAACTGTCACGCAGTTGCGGAGACGTCCATTAGAGCTAATGCTTTTTAGGGTTCGGTACTAAAAGGGTAAAAACGGGACCCTATTACTAAGACTCCGCTGTCCGTCCGTCCGTCTGTCACCATGTATCTCATAAACTGTGATAGTTAGACAGTTGAAATTTTCACAGATGATGATAAAATAAATATTTAAGGGGGCTTCCATAAAACAGACAAGATTTTTTTGCCGTTTTTATAGGTAATGGTACGGAACCCTTATCAGATTCAGATATCAGATTTTCACTTAGCGTCTTGTTGACGTAAACAAGGGCAGTACCGGCGTCACATTTAAGGAAGCTTTAACTTTAAAGAACGTTTCAGCAACCGAGTGAATTACTATCATTTCTCTGTCAGCAAATCATGTATTATGTACAGTACCTCGACCTTTAGAAAGAGACAACCAGCTCATTCGTTTGGCAGTCATTGCACAAGTGCGACAGAGATAACGCTCTACGAAGACGAAATTAGCAGAATGTTTATTTCCTAAGGTCAGTGTGCAATATTTATCGCCAGGTACTGTAATTTCTTCCAGGCAACCCGGTTGCCTCGATACCTATAATAAGTAAAAGTAGTGAATTACATATATTAGTTCTTTTAATGCCTATTCGCAAAGGTGCAGTCTTCCTCAGAGAAGAATAGGCAAGAAACTACGAGGGTGGCTCTTTTAAAATTAGTCATGCAAATAATTGACTTAATATCTGAGTAACTTTGTAGCTGAGCAATTCACCTATGGTTGCTTGTCTAATAGCCCTTTTTACAAAGTTTAAAATTTTTGTCTTAACTTTTTCCAAGGGTAGGTTTTGAATACACATGGGAATCTTATTCTAGAATCTAGACTCCATTCACTAGATCCCCGGTCGCTGCCTCTGACCTACGTCACAGTAGTTAAGAGGTACTTCTTTTTTTTTTTAAACATCTCGCCCCAAACACTTACGAAACCCGACGACTGACGTCAAGCTTTTCTTCTAGTCCAACATCGTGACGTTATAACAAAGAAATCTGTCTTTAGATAAGTCTAAAATTAAAAATGTTGTATAAACCCCGACATTTACGGTTTTACCACAAAAAAAAAATTCAATTTTACGTAAACGTAATTTTTTTTTTCTACATGAAACATCTGTAAACCCACATTTACTGCAATAAAGATCATTCATTCATTCATTCATTACAGAATTGATAAATAATAATTAGTTACTAATATAATTCTGACTTGCCTACTGTTGACTAATTCAAAAATATTAATTTAATTCAACATTTTGCATGCTGTTCATATATGGCAAAACATGAGTTCTGTACCTTATTGTAACACCTGTTATACCATGTTTTAAGCAAATAAAGTTATCTTATCTTATCTTATCAACTTTTAAAAATGGCTGTATGGACATTTCCTTTGCCTTTCCCGAAACGGATAAATAAAATAAAAACAAAATGACATTAAAAATTCACGCGATTCTTGCACACCCGTGCGTGCAGGATTTATATTGCACGCGCCGTAAACAAGCGCGGGACGGGTGTCAGTTTAAGACATTGCGGTGTCTAAGTGGTGTTTTGATATTTTGTGGTAAAGAACTTACAACTCTTACAAGATAGACACAGATATACACGTCAAACATATAACACCCCTCTTTTTTATCAGGGGTTAAAAATGTTTACAGGTATTGGTCGCTGGCTTGTCTACAATAATATTATTAAGAGAAAAGATTTAATTGTTTGTTTGTTTAACGTAAAAGATTTAACGTAGCGTAGGGCGCCCTGTTACTAGGTGGGGTGACGATATTCGTAAGGTAGGGGGCAGTGGTTGGAGGAGGAGAGCTGAAGACCGAGCTCAGTGGCGTGCCATAGGAGAGGCCTATGTCCAGCAGTGGACTGATACAGGCTGATGATGATGATGTTTGTTTGTTTGTTTGCATTTAATAGGCTCTGAAACTACTGGACCGATTTGAAAAATTATTTCACTATTAGAATGCTACATTATCCCTGAGTAACATAGGCTACATCATTTTCCCGAATTAACACGGGAACGAAGGCCCGGGCAGAATGTTAGTCGGACTATAAGTAAATAAGGAAGGCCCTTAAGAGGAGCGTCTCAGTTTGGACTAGCGTCTCAGTTGTTTTTCATGCTGTCTCGATTTCGACCACCCGCCTCAAACTTGTGCGAAAGGGACAATTGCAGTTTTCCGGCGAAATGCCGAGTTTTATTTCCAAAATTATGAGTTTAGGCGTCAATGAATTCCTACCCTAAAAACTTAATAAAATCGTACGTTTTTAGTCTCTATCGATTTGTAAGCGTATGAACGAGGTTTGTACGTTTTGTTTTTTCCAAAACTGTTCTTAGTTTTTCAACAGTCACCTCTTAAATGTTGATAATTTTTTTGGCGAAAAATGCTGAATTTTAGTCTCAAATATCTTTTTGTCTACTAAAAATATCAAAAAAATCAAAACGCACGGACCTAGTTTTTGGTGTTCCTGACACTATACCAAAATGTCACAGGGATCCGTTGAAGTTTAGGGGATGGAATCCATTGACGCTGTTTGTATGGGGAAAAAACACTGAGACGATCCTCTTAAAGCAATAACAGAAGCGTAACAAACAATACTCTTAGTCGTAGTTAAGATTTACGGTTCTTATGCCCTAGATAAGCTGACTTGTTAGGAAGCGATTAAAGATAGGCATCGGACCGGAACATTGGCCCGAGATCTAACGGGAACTGTCACTGAGTTATTGAGCAATAGATAACTAGTTGCAATTGTTATTGTCCCGGACAGAGTTGACATTACAAAGAGCAAACAAGTAGTTTTCATTAATCAATAAAGAACACCCAATATAAATCATATTCGTATCATCCCTACTTAATATTGTAAGAGCGAAAGTAACTCTGTCTGTCTGTTACGCTTTCACGGCTAAACTACTAAACTGGTTTTGATGAAATTTGATACAGAGATAGATTAGACCTTGGGAAAGGACATAGACTACATTTTATCCCACAGCTGGGCACGATATAACCTGTAGTTCACGCGGACAGAAAGATAGTGTGATACATTTTCCATCCATACAATCACGCCCATAATCCCCGACAGAGTAGGCAGAGCACCATGTGATTAACACGACGCCACGTTTTACATACATTCTGAATGTATGTCAAACGTATGAAATCAGATGAAAATAAGTATATTTTATTGTATACCTAGCTATGCGCCCGGGACTTCGTTCCCGTGGGAATTTAGGAAAATTATGTAGCCTATGTGTTAATGCAGGCTGTCAGCTACCTCTACACCAATTTCGTCGAAATTGGTCTAGCCGTTTGAGCGTGAAAGAGTAACAAACAACCATACATACAAACTTTCGCATATATAATATTAGTAACTACGATCAAAGATTAGTAAGGATAATTTAAGTTTTAGTACGACACTTTTAGTATGAAACTTTTAGGAATTTAGGAGTTATTTCCCGGAGATAGTTAACGACAAATACGAATACCAGCTCAAAGATGTTTCTTCTCTTTTGAAAGACTAATGTGCTTAAGGCCATATAAAAACGGCATACCTATCTATAGGGATAAGTAGAGCAACAAGTGGTCAAAGAACTATTTGATTGACGACACAGTTGACAAATTTTCTGAAGGTTATCAGTCCGCTTTTCGTCCACAATACAGCAAATCCCTGCGTCTGCATTTCTGTGCTCATATAACCGAAATATCTTTGAAGTTCAAGTGAAGGGTTCTTTTGGGTGAGCTCGCTACATCCTCGACCTTATCTTTGCCACTGATCTAAATTGTGGACAAAAGCAAACTTATTCTGTTAAAAAAAAATACTTGGATACTTTTAGTGACTCCTCTAAACAGCTAATAATTTTCTTTAGTTCACTCCCATAGTATTTAGTTTCTCTAAATAAAGCATCAATCTAAATAAAAAATACAATATACAATCAACTACTTTAAAAAAAGTTTATTTTTAACCGAATTCAAAAGAGAAGGAGATTTTTTTATGTATGTTCACCGATTCTCCGCCATATTTTGTGGACAGAGTTTATGTCTGACATGACAACTCAGCTGTTGTCATGTCAGACAAAAATTGAACGGTAGGCAGAAAAGTGTCGGTCATTGCAGCCGGGGCGTATCGACCTGCCTATTTCCGGAGACTGGACTAGGGCCACGCTTGTTAAGGGTTAAACATACACAAACCAAAGGCAACCTTGAAAGGCAAATCGTATTAAGACGTCTCCGTTCGAGCAGTGTCTGAAGCATTCGGTGTGTGGTATCTTCATGTTTGTCGGATTATATTTTCCACAATTAGCCTCTTGATTGGGCAATGGGCTATGTATGACATTTTTAAAATATTTTTAATATCGTTTAATTTTTTATTTAACATAAAGGAATAAGGCACCGTTTCTTAAAAATCTATCTTTTCAAATAAAAATAAAATAATTAAAAGATTCTCAGTACGACAAACTGAAAACAAAATATAATAATTAAAAGATTCTGAGTACGGAATTATGCAATTCGTATTTCTTTGCCAAGCTGTCATGTCAATTAAGAAAAAAAAACGTAACATAGTTCATTTTCCATTTGGTTGTTTATTTCCGAGTTTGGTTGGTTGTTACTTCAGGCAAGTTGGTACAATCAGCTCTAACGAACTGAGCGGTATCCATAGTGTCAGAATCCAGTGTATTGCGAAAGTTCGAAAGTCCAGGGAGAAAAACCCAGTCCTCAGTAAATATCAATCCAAATAATCAAAACCACGATAAAGAAGGTAACGGTAGAGTCCAGGTAGCAAAACCAAGCCGACAGTAAATATCCAAATAATCAAAACCACGAAACAGAAACAAACTCAACAACCATCAACTCAAAAACACAACGGTTAGGTTATGTGTCAACCAACTGTCAAACGTCTTTTTTTTTTACTTTGGCAAAGGAATTAAACCGTAGAATGTTGTAATAAGCAACAAATCGTAACCAAAATTTTAAAAATTAATAATTTTCAAATTAGATCAAAATTATTTGATTTTTGATTTGAATATGGGACCTTAAACCTGTATAAAATAAAATAAAAACAAATAATTTAAAAATCTTGCAAATATCCCATTTATCACGAGCGTTTCCGTGCTTCGGAAGGCACGTTAAGCTGTCGTTTCCGGCTGTTGTCGTTTGATTACAGTCGTTAAACCAAGTCAAAGGCAATTTGGCTGTTTGAAAACTCTGACAAGTTCAGGGTTAGTCAAGTTCGCCACATATCTACACCTACATGATAAGGCAGGCAGACCCATTGTGAGATAGATTTTTAACTAGCTTTTCTAAAATCCTCCCAGAATTACGCAAGACCCTGCAAATTTGCAAGCGCCTTTTTGATCGTCAGAGCATTCTTTTTTAGATGATATTTTTATAAAAGTAGACCAGTTGATTTTTTTCGTTTCCTGGAAAAGTTTATTTGAGAAAGTTACTTCAAAACCATTGACTGAGCATGTACTTTCAGTATTCGGAAGCGTTTCCCTTACACCTTGTATAAGGAAGATCTTTTTAGCCCTATGACCCATTTTACATTTAGAATAATCTGAACTATGCTCCAGTATCTTTGACCTTATGGTCAAGATTGAGGTCAAGAGTTAACCCATCTTATAAGAAAAAAATAAAAAAGTATATCTTTACATAAATGGAACGCTGCTAACTAAAAGAGGAACTTGACCGTATAAAAAAATAAAACGCATACACTCAAAGGCCCACACTAAGGTTTTCCCTTGTGTCGTGGGTCCCTCGGAACACACGTAAAGACAGACACAAACACCCACGACCCGAGAACAAACATCTGCTTTTTACACAAATATTTTCTCTGACTGGGATTCAAACCCAGGACCTGTCGATCAAGAGGCAGCACCACTACGACTCGACCGAACCGGCCGTCATATTGAATCATTCATGGCTACATTCAGTCAACGAAATGTGCAGGTTTCCTCACGAAGTTTCCTTACCGTCATCAGTAATTATGCCACTTATTTACCTAAGTCATCGTCAGATTGTGGTATTTAGTAGGAATCGAACTGTACTCCTCTCCGTTGCGGTTACGACCCATTAATCATTAATCCACTTAAAGAGCAATGGTATTGTTAAAAATCCTATAATGTTACATTCGCCTGGAAAAAAATAACAAGAATTCTGTTATACAGAAACTTAACTCGAATATTGTATACGCTTCTATGTAAACGCTTTTCTATAATAAGATTCCCATGTGTATTCAAAACTTACATTTTGAAAAATTTAAGACAATAATTAAACAAAAACTTTGTAAAAAGGGCTATTATAGAATTACTGATTATCTGTTAGACAAGCAACCATGGGAATAAATTGCTCAGCTCCAGAGTTATTCAGATATAAATCAATTAAAATTAAAAATAAGGAAAATATGATTTACTTAAAAAGAGCGCCCTCGGAGTTTCTTGCCTGTTATTCTCCTGAGGAAGACTGCACCTTTGCGAATAGGTGCAAAGTCAAAAATGCTAATGTAATTCACTGTTTTGACGTGTTCAAGCAACATTTTGTATGTGTTTCAAGCAACATTTTTTGAACATTTTAATTCCGATATCGACTGGGGTGTAGTTCCATTATACAAAAATGAAATATACGTCAACATTTCCAAACGTATTGCATTGAAATATTTCCGACCTATGGGAGTACTGAAGTCAGAGCAGTACAGAACCAATTCAAACAGCTTAAAATAAATTTGTGGAGTTTTTTCCCGGCATCATACTTATCTTATAAAGAGAAAGACTAGTATTTTTGTATGTATGTTTGTAACGAATAAACTCAAAAACTACTGGACCGCTTTCAAACATTTTTTCACCATTAGAATGCTACGTTATCCCTGAGTAACTTAAGCTACTAATTTTCCCGAATTCCCACGGGAACGAAATCCCGGGCGGAATGGTAGTAAAAGGGACTTAAAGGTTTTGTTGTAAAGTGGGGCAAAAGGCTGACATTGCTAACAACATTTTATGTTTCGTCTTATAAAGCTCCGAATATTTGCCAACTGTGGCATCAAGTGATTCCGTAGCCACCTGATCTTTTACCTACCCATCAGGTCCTAAAATAAATAAAAGCGTGGGTATGTATGTATTATGTTCTTGGATAACAATCCTGAAACTTTCCAGGAAATTCTTTCGAGTGGCGAGACTAAAATCCCCATTAAATGGAAGTCTTATTCATTTATTAAATAATATTAATTATACACTGTCACTTAGTAAATACAATGGTCATGTATAATCAATGGTCAAAGTACATACATATGTAAACTTATGTGTACTTTATATAAAGATAAAATGTAAAATTTAAAATACATATCATTTAAATGAGGGATTTTCTTTTTATTTTTTTTAATTTTTTCCCCAGTCGCCGGATAGATGGCGCTAAACTATGTACGTTACTGCAAGGAACGGAACGTTAAATTATTTTTGATTAATTCACTTGAACGTAATTTTGAGATCATAAAACGAAACGTTCTAGTCATATCACATCAATATCGCGTCTACCATACGTAGTTAGGCGATTTTACGAAAACAACGAAAAAACAAAACTGAATTATAACAAAGCGCGAGAAAACTAGGATGATTGGAAAGCCAAAACAAACTCAGAATATTTGATGCAATGTTTTTCTCCAAGCCTTTTGGCTTTGGCACCTAGTAACGGAGTCAGTTCAGCGCCATCTAGAGAGCTCTGGGGAAATACTTTTTTTTTTTAATACCCAAAAAGAAAACCTCCCATTATTATCTCTCCTTACTGAGTACGACTTCAGTATGTTTTTAAAATATGATTTAATCCCTTATAGACATGCTTTGTCAATGACTTGTCTAACTATTTTTACAGAGCTTTGCGCTGTGAAGTTTTTTTTGTCAAAAACAAAATTAATGGTTTTACTATGCCTGTACGTATCCCATTCCTTTATTTAATTTTTGACAGTTCGTTTAGTGGTGCTCCTAATCGTTATAAATTCGATTTGATATTATATCAATATCGATATAGTTTTTGCAAAAAATACCTCACTGCTTTTACCGCACAATAATGCATGATTTACTAAAAATACGTGTACTAATGTGTCGCCTGAAAACCGGGCGAGCGTCATCGAAAGAACGAAAAAGTATAAATTGTCCGACTGGATCGTGATGTTGCGTATGATTTGTACAGTCAAGAATTAATGATAATTGTTACTGAAGTTTCAGGTAATGATTTCAGTTCATTTCGAGAGCAATCCGATGATTCATGATGATAAAATAATATTAAAGTATTTAGTGTTTTTGCTAGATATGTATACATGACAAATCTTTAATCCGTAAAGTATTATGAACTTCATAATTTTCATGCTTCAGCTTGTAACTAAAGCAAGTCGAAACGATTAATTTGCAGCGAATACATTCAATCCCACCACTAAGTAAGATAGATCGTAACTTTTACGCACATGAATTTTCGTATATTTTTTTTAAACTGAGGTACTTAAAGCTTTTTAATGTCTTATAAACAGGGGTATATGAAAATGATTAAGTAGATTTTACATTTTTTGTAACACGCATTTTAAAGTTTACTTTCACGAAAACGTGTTCAGTTACGTTCTATAGCAACTGTCAAAAATTAAATAAAGGAATGGAACACCTTTAGTGCCCAGTGGTTACTTACTCCGCAGGTGGTAGGCACGGGCAAATTGGTTTAACAGCCAGAACTCCGTATTATTTGGTAACGTAATAAAACTCGCAGTAACCGCGGCTCAAGGGAGAAGAGTTTGTTATAGCTGTGGATAATCGTCCCAATTCACTGTTCTACAAGCTACAAGCGTTTGGTTAGAGAATTTTCGAAACTAGCTTTTTCTATAATATCATTCTTTAAAAAATCATGTCGATCTATGAACTTTTATTTTTTATTTTTATTATAGGATGGGTTAACTCTTGACCTCAATCTTGACCATGAGGTCAAAGATGAGGTCGACGATGTAGTGAGTTAACCCAGAAAATGCCTATAAAGGCACTGGTACTTCCACGCACCGACGGAACACAGCAAGCTGTTTGGCGTCGGACTTCGATAGGTCGCGAACCAGACGGCCCTTTACAGAGCCTACCACACCGCATGAGACCATAGGACGACACCTCAGATTCAGAAAAAAAATGAAGTGTCGCTGCCTGGGATGGATTACTAGGAGGCAGGTCTCATTTGTGTTTCCTTAGTCGCCTCTTACGACACCCACGGAAAGAGATGGGGTGGTGTTATTCTCAACCGATCACCACACTTGAAGAAAGGACAAATAAATACTTTTATAGTGACGTTCGCTCTTGACCACAATCTAGCGCTGCTGGGGTAATGATGTCATCAAGATGTCAAACTCAACCAGAATAAACCTATTCATATGAACTTTAACGATTCGCTTAATATGGACTACAAAACGACGCAGAGTGAAAATTCCAGAAAAACCTAATTTATTAACCCTCGAGGATGTTACAAGTTGACCTGTGTATCTGTGTGTAAGTCTGTGGCATCGCAGCTCCTAAACCAATGGTTCCTAACCTTTTTAATATTGTTACCCCTGTAACCTATGAGGAAAACTGATTTTAGCCCCCCCCCCCCCCCCTCTAAAATGCAATGTTTTAATCTTTTATTTTTGAGAAAAACTCTTTCTTTTTGCGTTCTCTGTGTGGTACAAAAAATTAAATTATGCAGCAGCTTCATCGCATAGAACTTTGAAGATTCTAATAATTAGGTTCTTCGTTACCCCCGTAAAAATGTAATTACCCCCAGGTTAGGAACCCAAGTCCTAAACGAATGGATCGATTTCTATGCGTTTTTTTTAAAGCTGACTTAATCGAGATGGTTTTAGCTATATTTGATAAAAATTGTTTTAGTCGTTTAAGAGTTATCCGAATTAACTGTTTAGCCTAAAAACATTTGAACACCACTTAGACAAAATCTAAAACATAGTCTAAAACACTTAAGGTCTATCCCTGTCATTGTAGATATTCTCACACGTAGAGAAGATCAGTCGGAGGAGGTGATATTATATTTGCGATATTTTGATCAGTTTCCGAGACGTTTTCTTTTCACTCTAACCACCCCTTAACTCCCAGAGCTCGTTTTAACGAAAAGGGCGTTCCAGAAACGCGCTCATGTACTATTTAAAGGAGGCCGGCCGCTTTGTAGGATTTATTTATGTCCATCCCGCACACGGTGTTTAACCTCTGTGTATTTTATTCCTAGTTGCGAGATTTTCGCGACGTTGACATTTGGTGATCGATTTTAGTTGAAACTAACATAGGTTAGGTTTTCAGAACTGAGGACATATTTATGGTCACGGGTAGACTTTGCAACCGCGCAACCGGATGCGTCCAACCGCGTTGAAACGTCCGGAAATAGGTAAATCCTGATGATCCAGGAATATTAGGGGTTTCACCTCGGAATGAGAGATAGTCAGCTAAAAAAGTTGCATAAACCTTTATTGTAACATCCTAAAGCTTGTCTCAAAACCTACATATCGTAGGGTGTCCGCGTCTACAGAAATTTCAAGGTCAAAGGTCAAAAAATCGTTTTTTTTAACACATTTATTGCAAATATCTCGTTTCCTATGGGTTGTATGCTATTTGACTTATTACAAATATTGTAGAGGATGAAATTCTCTACAACTTTTGTTCAAACATTTTTTTAATATCTTGAACCATTTTCGAGAGAAAGGGCAGAGCGTGCTCAGTGTTTCATTCTGAGATTTGACTTATTTTCCTGCATTATGATATATACGCGAATTTAGAACTGTTTTAGTATTTAATTAGTGTTCAAATCGAGAAAGTTTAAAGTGTTAAACTAACTTCCGCCCGCGGCTTAGCCCGCGTGGTGTTCGGTCTATCACTTCAAGGCCCGTATTACAGAAGCAGACTCAGACACTGGTCTATACTAAAGTAGCAGTCGTCTTTGTCATTTTGATAGTGAGAGAAAAAGACAATCAATACTTATACTTGAGATCAAGACTTGAGTCTCCTTTTGTAATATGGGCCTAAGTCTTTATCAACGATCCATGTCAATTCTCCGCTCTTATTGGTCGTAGCGTAATGTTATATTACCTACAGCCTTCCTCGATAAATGGACTATCCAATCCTTAATAATATGTATTATAAACGCGAAAGTTTGTATGTATGGATGTCTGGATGTTTGTAACTCTTTCAAGCTCAAACGGCTGAACCAATTTTGATAAAATTTGGTATGGATGTACCTGAAACCCTGGATTAACACAAAGGCTACATCATTTTTCCAAATTCCTACGAAGTCCTGGGCGGAAAGCTAATTTAGAAATATTTATGACCAAAAATGATCAGCGCGTTCAACCAAATAAACAAATTAACTCTTCAGCTTTATAATATTACTATTAGTATAGATTGAAACTTTAATTGACATTAGTCTACAGACTTTAATTAGTTCGACTCGATTGACTTCACATTATATTCTGAATTTATTCAATTATTCTTTTGAGCGTGTAGGTGTTGGTGAATACTAAAGAAGAAGGAAGAGCGGCATTTCCTGGCACAAGCTAATATTAGCTTAAAAGGAGATTCCGAACGAATGTCACTGTAATTCTTTTTGGATTAAGAAATAAAGATTTATTTATTTATATATAATTTACTAACTCAAAGCTAAGTGTTAGATACTTAAACCTCCGCTGGCCTACCTTCAAATCAAACATCTTTACTGTATAACCTTTATTGGGTTAAACTTTTCATCGCCACGTCAAATACAGACATCTTTCTCATGACAGATTATTTAGCCGTTGGCGATTAACCTGTGGACAGATACATGAAATAAATTTATTTTCTTTCTTTCGAAATACAGAGCTTTAGGTGTTCTCTTGCAACCTCTCGGGTGGTAAATCAGTCCATGACACTTCCCCATGGAACACAGGTCAAAATACGAAAAAAAAATGTGAGTTCCCATACAAACTTCATCAGTTTATAGCACATTTTGTATGGCAGGAAATTTTTTTTTTCGTATTTTGGCCTATGTTCCTTGGAGAAGTTGTTCAGTTTCATGGACTGATTTACCACCCGAGAGGTTGCAAGAGAGATATCTAAAGCCCTGTATACGGCAATGGAGTTATAAAGGTTACCGAATGTAAGATTACTGTTGAGATCAATGATAATCTCAAGTTACAAATAAATTAACAATACACCCTCAAAGGCCCCACTAAGAAGGCCCGCAGAAGATATATAAAGACACACACGAAACCCATGACCCGAGAACAAACATCTGCTTTTCACACAAATATTTGCCTCGACTGTGGATCGAACCAAGGACCCGTCGATCAAGAGGCAGTGTCACTACCACTCGACCAAACCGGGCCGTCGCTTAGGTTTTTTGCAGCCTGTAAAATATCCTACAGCTGAGTAAAGGTCTTCTCTTTTCATCGCCATCAGGCTGTCCCATTTTTAGATGTCAGGGGCGGCGG
This sequence comes from Aproaerema taeniolella, assembly GCA_949987775.1. Lineage (NCBI taxonomy): Eukaryota > Metazoa > Arthropoda > Insecta > Lepidoptera > Gelechiidae > Aproaerema > Aproaerema taeniolella. Next base: position 1,171,673 of record OX465256.1, read on the forward strand.
ATGAGGTTAGGTCATTTCGCCAGTGTTCCGTAGTCGATCGCGTCGTCTCTTTGTCTGTTGGGATCCAAGTTGTCACTAATTTTACATAAAAAAAATAACGAAAGAAATTCAATTAAATAAAGAAATAAAAGCTATAAACTCAAAGGCCCACACTAAGGTTTTCGCTTGTGCCGTGGGGCTCTTGGAACATAAGATAGACACAAACACCCATGGCCCGAGAACCAACATCAGCTTTTTACACAAATAGTTTCCCAATAAACAAAAGTTACATGAATAGTTGCTTTAGTTTCCTAATTCTTGCTTGAAAGCAAAATAAAGTGAGTCAATAACCTGGAAACACATTTATTTCAAAGACCGTTCGATAGACCCATTTCAACCTTCGATACGTTACCGCGAAAGCTTTCTAAATTCGGTGGGTGACAAAGGGCCCGGGTAATTACGTTGTTTTCATAAAACGCTTGATAGATGGCCTACGGAACCCCTCTATTCATTATAATCAGTGCTGCCACTCTAGGCCGCGATGACTCTTTTCGGGAATTGCTGCTTTATTAATCTGTAGCCGATTATTCACGTAATAATTTTCAGTGGAATCTTATTTTTATTACTCTTCTAACGCACGAAACAATCGTAGACCAGTGGTGCTTGCTAATCTCAACCGATCAGTGAGGTAAAGCAACGTACAGAGACAGGAACCTGATTTGTATTTTTGTATGTAACGAATAGGCTCCGAAACTACTGGACCGATTTGAAAAATTATTTCACCATTAGGGTGCTACATTATCCCTGAGTAACATAGGCTACATAATTTTCCCAAATTCCTACGGGAACGAAGTCCCAGGCGGAATGCTAGTCTACTATAAATTAAGAGAGTGTGGTGTACTCATTTTTTTAACGTACTCTGGAGTTAATGCGTGTTTAATATTTGGCTAGGAGAGGGTTTAGGTCCCACATATTTGCATTGCAATGTTCCATCGAGAAATATTCTACCGTTATAAAGAGTGCCCGATTCACCTCTTTGAAAACATTACTATTACTGGCTTTAACAAACAAATTGCATCCATGTCGACTTTTATGGAGAATTATGAAACGTTTTGTATATTTTATAGCCGTTCTGAACGTTATAGTAATCGTTATAGTAGTGTAGTGTTAGGAACGGCTATAAATACGATGGTTAGCCGGGTTTTATAGGATAATGTGGTTAGGGGCTGAATAACTTTTGATAGGCTTCTAACTCAATCACAGTTTTAAATGTTATTAGTCTTTACTTCCACGCTGGACTGGGAGTAAAAGAAAAACCTAGAATTTGCCAGCTGCCTACTCTTCCCAGGCATACTGTAAAAGTCAGTAAGTGGGACGCAAGGGTTTTGTTGTATTGTGGGCGAAATGCTAACCACCTCTCACCACATAAATCATATTTTATCTTATTACCCTCTGAATGTATGTCAAAAGTGGCATCAAGTGGTTTTAAAACCACTGATGCTCTGCCTACCCCAATGGGGACTTGGCGTGAGCGTATGTATGTAGTCTATAGTTCTATACAAGCTTTCTAATGAGTTTAAAGCCCGTACAGAAGAAGATTAGTCTTGATCTATTAGTTAAGTGTTGAGTGCCTCTTTCTCTCACTATCAAAATGAAAAAGACGACTGCTCTTAAGTATAGATCAGAGTCTGAGTCGCGTTCTGTAATACGGACCTATGAGTACTAAACAACCGGGTTGTATGATCGCTAGTTAAAGCTATACATTCAAATGTTGAAGTCGCCTTATGAAGACGATTTATTATTTTTTTATATTAAGAATGGGTTCGCTCTTGACCACAATCTAGCTCAGGGCAAAGATGCGGTCGAGGATGTAGCGAGCTCACCTAGAAGAAGCCTATTCACTCGTACTTTAAAGATATTTTACGTCGTACTTTAAACGCCGGCAGAGAATTCCACTCCTTGGCAGTGCGCAATACAAAAGATGAAGAAAAGCGCTCAGTACGTATCCGAGGGATCTCGACAAGATAAGGGTGATAACCCGCAGTGCGTCTGGACGTCCGATGGAAGAAAGGGGCAGGCGGAATGAGCTCATGCAGCTCCTGAGCACACTCCCCGAAGTACATCTTATAAAAAAAAAAAAAGATTTCCAAAGAATAAATGTCTCCCTGATTTGCTGTTGTCTGCAAATCTCCTTCACAAGGAATTTTACTGCCATGGCAACAGAAAATGAAGATCCGAGTAGGAATACAAAAATAAATAATTAATTCCCTTTCAACAGAGTAAATATTCATGTTAAAAATTATGAATTCATTTTAGAAACGGATAAAAGGGTAAGAAGAGAGAGTTTCTGTTTTCTGTGGATCTACTTTGAATACGTATCTTAATTCGTTTTAGCTTGGCGCGTGGTCCACCAACCCGCATTGGCCCAGCGTAGTGGACTATGGCCTAAATCCCCTTTTTTCAAGGGAGGCCAGTGCCCCTCGGTGGGGACTTAAATGGACTGAAAACATACATTTATCATCATCATCATCATTTTCAACTTCTTATTTAAGGCAATCCACTGATCGCTTGAGTTGTATGGAGAGGATTTTTTTTAAATTTACAAACTTTATTCCATGGGGAAAGTTGTTAAAAATTAGCTGATTAACGTCCTTAATATTTGCTACCTAATCCGAAGTCACCCAATATACCCAATGCAATGTACCGTGTGGTGATCTGTTGAGAATAACACCACCCTATCCTCTTTCCGTGGGTGTCGTAAGAGGCGACTAAGGAAACCCTATCAATTCATTCTGGGCAACGACACCTCAATTTGTTCTGAAGCTGAGGTGTCGTCCTATGGTCTCATGCGGTGTGATAGGCTTTGTAAACGGCTGTCTGGTTCGCGACCACCTCCTACTGAAGTCCGACGCAAAACAGCTTGCTGTGTTCCGTAGGTGCGTCGGATAAATTGGCATTTTCTGGGTTAACTCGCTCCATCGTCGACCTCATCTATGACTTTCGTCTAGATTGAATCAAGAGTCAACCCTTCTCATAATAATATTAAAGTTAAAGCTTGTTCAAGAAGTTGAATAAGCGGGCAAGCGCTATTCTAGAATATGCATTATACTACACAAGCTATCCACCTTAAATGATTGAGTATTAGCGAGCCACACCACCGATATCGATTAAAAGCTCCAGTGCAGAAACAAGGTCACTTTCTGTATTTTTTAAACATTCAAGTCCAATAAGGAACACCTTACGATCAGATTGTCTGAAATATGAGTTTGGTAAAGAATTGCACCTTTGCGAATAGACGTAGAGTTAAAATTACTAATGTAATTCACTACTTTGACATCTTTTCTTTTTTACCAGCCGATATACGTGCACCGAGGGGCACGGGCTTCCCTTCGAAACACTTAGGGGATTTAGGCCATAGTCCACTACGCTGGCCCAGTGCAGGTTGGTGGACCGCTCGCCTTTCGAAAATGAATTTTCTTGGACGGGCGGGTTTTATAACGATGTTTTCCTTTACCGTTAAGCAAGTGATAATTAGAGGTACAAATCCATACATAAATCCGAAAAGACGATATAGTGGTACAGGCCCGCACATCAGGATTTGAACCCGCAACCTTCCAATAACAAGTCTGGCTCATTACCAACTGTGCTATCACCGCTAATCAGATTACAATTAGATTGTCTTTGAAATATGAGTTAGGTAAAGTACTGCACCTTTGCAAATAGATGTAGAGTTAAAATTACTTATATATGTAATTCACTACTTTGACATCTTTTAAGTAACAACCTCGAATCCGTACTGAGAGCTTCTTTTGATCTTTTATATTGCGCACCGCTAAGGAATGGAATTCTCTGCCTTCGTCTGTCTTTCCGGGATAATGCAACCCGAATCTCTTTAAAGTTCGAGTGGATAGGCATCTTCTGGGTGAGCTTGCTACATCCTCGACCACATCTTCGGCCCTGAGCTAGATTGTGGTCAGCTCAGGGCCGACGATTTCTATGAAATAAAGCTATTTTGACTATGTATTTACGAATTTTGTTGCGATCACCTCCGAAGGTGTGAGATGTGATTCGTTCGAATCGTTTTGTGTATTTCTTGTGTAATCGTTTTGTGTATTTTGTTGCGATTACCTCCGAAGGTGTGAGATGTGATTCGTTCGATTCGTTTTGTGTATTTTTGGGAATAAAAACTTTAAGGCTCGTATTAATAGATATTACTCAAGACTGAGTTCAGTTTTAAACACTTCCTATTACTATTAAAAATGCGAAAGTTTGTAAGGACGGGTGGATAGATGGATGTTAAATACCGCTTCACGTAAAAACTACTGAACGGATTTTCGTGAAACTTTGCAGCAAAATAGCTTTGATATCACAGTAGCACATCGGCTGTAAAATTTTCCCAAATTTCCACGGGTACGCAGTCCCTGGGGGAAAGCTAGTAATTAAATTCTAAAACGGGTCTAAATTCGCGTATACATATATGATTATTTACCTATTTATCGACATAAGCTAGTAAAGAATGAGACCTCTCTCAAGAGCTGTCTTGAGTTAGATCTATTAATATTAATACTGCCCTAAAACACAACTTAAAATCTGTTTTCATTCTCACTGGACTAAAAGCGAGACACAAATACAAAAATCCCAGCTGCTTCTATTTCTGGGTATTCAGGATTGACTCTACAGTAGGATTAACAGATCTTTTTGTTAATTACCTTAATCCTTACTTCCTTATTAATATTATAAATGCGAAACTAACTCTGTCTGTCTGTCTGTTTTTCACGCCTAAACTGCTGAACCGATTTGAAGAAATTTGGTACAGAGATATAGATTAGAGCCTGGGAAAGGACATAGGCTACATTTTGTCCCATAACTGGGCACAATATAACCTGTAGCCCACGCGGAAAGCTAGTACTTTGTACATTGGAAAAAGCTTTTGAACTTTAACCTTTTTAATTCAAACGCCCATGTATTCCTCAAACCCGATCAACTGTATTTTAATTGAGTTTACGAACAGACAAGAAAAAACAGTGAATAAAAGTTTTATTTAGGAAAATTTCTGACCTTTCAAAGAGAAAGTACTGTGGGTGGAATAAGGATAATTTGATATGAACATGAGGAAATTATTTATATGAATATTATTTATTGTAGGTATAGAGGCCAGCGCATCAGGTTACTCAATTTTCATTGCAAAACCGCTCTTATCGTAACAGCACAGAGTGCACACGTGTGGTAACCTGACGTGTGGCCCTCCTTACATTAAAGATATAAGCATTTGAAAAGCTTCGCTTGAGGTTAATTTTCGAATGTTTTTGTGACGTAAGATGAAATTTTAAAGAAGAATTAATGACTTTAAAGACTGGCTTTCCGCCCGGGACGTCGTTTCCCTGAGAACTATGCAGCCTGTGTTATTCTGATATCCAAAATCACTGCGAAGTTTCACTAAAATCTATTTATTTTTACGTAAAAGAGTAACATCCATACATCATCAAAAAGTATATAGTATTAAAATATTCAATGCATTTATTTGACATAAAAATTGACACTTCAGCACAACAGAAAATAAAATACGAAAAATATTAATAACAAGCAGAAAACATTTATTTTGCATGTGTTTTATGTCTTTCATGTGTATGGTATTGTATATGTCTAGCTGTCTTGAAATCGCGCTCGACGCAACAACACACTGTGGTACTGACTGAAAATCAGCGCTGTAGTTTAGTGCTACAGCACATGCTGAGTCAGCGCCATTTTGACTGGTTTAGATAAGTTTTATGTTGTTCTACTTGTTTGTATTGTCTGGAAGCAGTTAAATAAAGTTATATCTATCTATCTATCTAAAACAACGACAAAAACAGCACAACAGGAGAGATGATCGTCCTATTAGTGGAATGTTTTAAAAAAAGGTGAATAAAACAACCTTTTCATCTCGGGTTTTACGGTCGCGAGTGCCGGGAAGAGCGTGCTTTACTTATAAAAAGCTTCTCCGAGGCTTCTCTGTAAAACTAGGTAACATAAGCGGAGTTTTAAAGTGTTACGAGTAATTTCACTAAACGCTTAGTGAGACTTGCGGAGAAAACATTTTAGGTTCTATACTTAAGACGTACAAGGTACAGGTAATCTTTTGAATTTTATTCTTCTTCTTAGCGAATCGATGGCAAGTAATCGTTATTATATTGCGGCCCAGAACGTAGCCACTTGGGACGGCGGATTGAGTAGCGTCCATTAGATCTTGTTGCGTGCAGGTGGTAGGGCACGCACTACAAGATAGGTAGGCCATAGTTTGCACCTCTCCGCACATACAACCCAAGTCCGCCTCTTTGGTAAATCCCCACCGGAACATTCTGTCCTTGCTACGGCCTGTCTGTGTCCGAAATATATGTAATGATTTCCAGTTTTAGTGGGGTCGACCAAGAAATCGGTGGAAAGATGAGCTAGACGCTTTTGTTCGATTAGAAAATGCATTGGGCCGAAATCGTTGGTCAGGACAAGAGGTGACCAATGGGACAGAAAAAAATAATTAAGTTAAATGCTCGAATTCTACCAAAAAGGACATACACATTGAAATACTGAGTCTGAATAGTCCTCCTCTTTTTTCTATTAACGCTACACTCTCAAAGGCTCACATTAAGGTTTTCCCTTGTGTTATGGGTCCCATGAAACATACAGAAAGACAGATACCAACACCCATGACCTGAGAACAAACATCTGCTTTTTACAGAAATATTTTTCAAAACTTTAGATGAGGAAAAAGTGGCAGGCACATATGACATTGTAAGGATTTAAAAAACGCCAAGCCAATATTTATGAGATTTATGTTAACACGTATTCGTGTTCGGCTCTAAATGTGACGTAGATAAGACATCAAACGTAGTTCCGAATGATAAGTAGTGTTTATCTCGGCGACCTTGCAAAACCTGTTCATGGCGGTAGATCATTTACTTATTTTATGTCATACGAAGACATTATAGTTGAGAAAATATTATAAACTAGAGGACGTATAGAGGATTACGATACCAAACGAGCATATCTGAGTTAACCTTCCCGATGTCGCCTGGTGGGTCGTCCAAGGTTAAGTCGACAAAGACCTAAGAGTTTAAAGTGCCTGATTGGTAAAAAATGGCACATGACAGAATGGAACAACACACTTTAATATAGAAGACCAAGATCCACTTCGGATTGTTGAACCAGCTTAGTAAAAGAACGACCGGAAATTTAGAATTCTTAATTCTTCCTCATCCAACATCTGTTATAATACCTTTTAAGTGTGCGGTTTATACCTCTAGCCCCGATAGGAAACTCTGCTAAACCCGAAATATACGTGTGTTTGTGATAAGCAATTTTGTATTTTTTTTACATTTAACTTCCATGCTGGACTGGGAGTGAACGAAAAACTAAGAATATGCCCGCTGCCAACTCTTTCCAGGCATAATGTAGAAGCCAGTAAGTAAGAATTGAGGGCGCTACTGTATCGCTGGCGAACCTATCATCACTATATTTTTTTTTAAATAATAATACTCGGAATGTATGTCAAACGTAGCGGAATGTATTCAAAAATAACACTCTGAATGTATGTCAAAGTAAAGTGAACCATATGATACTCTGCCAACCCTCTTAAGGACTATGGGCGTAAGTAAGGATGGGTGAAATGTTGTATGTATGCTCATAATGAAACGCAAATGAAATCCAGGAATATAACAACACTGACCGATCATAATATCGCTGGGCTACAAAATACACTCAAAATACACTTAAGAGAATTTTTATCTCGAAATTGCGCAGAAGTGTAGGCAAAGTGTAAGCACGCAAAAGGCTTTAAAACTGTAACCTACAACTACGCGACACTTCAGTCTTCAGGCATATACAGTATAGAGAAAAACAGTTGGTTATTGCTAGAATTCCTAAAACAAGTCTCGACTTTTTTGTCAAGACTTCGTCGTGACAATCGCTTCCTGATGGCTGACTTTGAAATTATGTTTAGGTCATTGAGTTCATGAGCAAGAAACAAACAAATACATTAAAATCAGTAAAAATAAAAGCGTCTTAAATGGATTTTCGAAGCGCTTTTTCTAGTTTCATATTCCATGATACAGGTAACTACAATTACATTGGAACAACTGACATCTGCATAGCTAGCATAAACGTGTAAGATAATCTTGCCGATCGCATAGTCAGAACTACATCGACATGACAACATTTCTGTTCGAAAGAAAAACCAGATCAAAATAAAATTTTCAAATTCAGACCAACGCGTGCTTTTCACATATTCTTCCTGCTTTTAATGAATAACGCACTACTGTTAGAAACAAACTTAACTTTTCCGCCCCCTACAAATTCAAAAAGAGCGAAGATGTGTCACACCAGGTGGTAATATGTAGTTTCTGCCTACCCCAATGGAACAACGGCGATAGCTTATGTATTATGTATATGTCTTGGTCGTCTCTTGTCTCTTCTGTTGTGCGGTAAACAGTCTTCTTCTTATCGTGTAGGAATAGTCATAAGTGTGTGGTGAACTTGGCTAACCCTGGTGTCAGAACTGTACTGTACGCAATTGATACCGCACTGAGCCAAGACAGGAGCGGATAAAGCCGTGAAAGGAAACTGTCACGCCCTGATTACCAGCTCGCTACTACTACTATAAGCTAACTTAGGAAATGGATCAAAATGCTAATAAAGCTATGACTGATTCAACAAGCTCAAGTTTGTAAGTGTTGGCGTATAATGAAGCGCAACTTTAAAAATAAGTAATTTGTGCTATCTGGCTGTCATCTCTCTCTCTTGTCGATGAGCACTAACCATGATGTACGGTGGTATGTAAGTGTTAACTAATAAACAGAGTTCGGATAAGGCGGCGCGGCGTCATTACAAGCAATATTATGGACATGTTTTCTTATCAATTTAAATAAAAATATTTTAAAATACTAAAGTGTTTGTGTTCAACTCTTCTTTTCCGTGCTTTCTTTTCAATTTAATTACATTGTCTAATTTGACAGTACCCATTAAATAAAATAAAAATATAAACCTAAAAATTTTAACAACCCCACCCCGATAGTAATAAAATTCTTTATCCCAAATCCTACCTAACTAAAAACTAAATGAACCTTCTCTAACCTTTTGAAAAATAAAGCACTCTGTTATTTCAAAACCTATTTTATCTATTCGACCTGCGACAAACAATAAGTAATCGAAAGGTGGTTTAATAGATTTGGGTGAATTTAAATTAGCTACCGAAAGTTAAGAATGTGAACTGTCCACGAAACAACTTTCCCAAGGAACAGAGGGCGAAATATTAAAAAAAAATCAGCTAAGTGCGAGTCGGACTCGCGCACGAAGGGTTCCGTACCATTATGTATAAAAACGACAAAAAAATCACGTTTGTTGTATGGGCGCCTCCTTCATATTTATTTTATTCTGTTTTTTAGTATTTGTTATTGCAGCAACAGAAATACAACATCTGTGAAAATTTCAACTGTCTTACTATCACGGTTCATAAGACACAACCTGGTGACAGACGGACGAACAGCGGAGTCTTAGTAATAGGATACCGTTTCACCTTTTGGATACGGAACCCTAAAAATTTGTCTCTCCATACAACATCAGCTATCAACTGATTGACTTAGAAAGATGATGATAGAAATGGTGGTGGATCCAAGCGGCATAGAAAATCATTCCTTACAAATATTTTTAGATATAAAATATGTACGGAGGGCCGCACATTAGGTTACCACACGGGTGCACTCTGTGATGTTGCGATAAGAGCTGTTTTGCAACGAAAATGGAGTAACCTGATGTGCTGGCCTCTGTACATAACCCAATCAGCGTTTGGACCAGTGGAGATGACAGGTCATGCGTGCCCTTACGGTCTGATTACTGATCATAATTCGAGTAGCAATGGATGTAATTAAATTACAACAATTTATTATCTTAATAGTGATGTTGACAATGTTTGATTTTATGAATATCCGAAATCCGAATATCCGCTGTTTTCGGGTATTAATATCCGAAAACAGCATTAAAATTGGTTTATAAATGAACAAGTTATTGGAATTTATATTATAGATAGATAGATAAAACCTTTATTTAACTGATACCATTACACACACAATTACAAAAAAATAAAATAATAATAATAAAGTAAAAATCTTAACGATACAAATAAGGACTAGCTATCTCGTTTTGTGGGAAGAGCTAGCTATCTGGTTTTTACCTACGGAAACAAATGGCGGTGACGTCACATGCCAGTAAATGCATCTCTTTTTCGTTGTTTGACAGTTTCCCTCTCTATTGAAAAATAGCTTGTAACTTTTTTATTTCTCAATAGTTTTCAAAAATTATTTCGGTTTTGGGTTTTGGATTCAGTTCCTTTTTAAGATAAACAATAAAAAAAAAAGTCAACATCCCTATTAGGAAATTACTTGACTATCCGTTTTTAAGCCAGAATCAAAATGAACCGGTTTTTGTTCATAGTTGGAAAGGCCTGTTTGTTCATTTAGAAGCTTCAGAGAACTCTTAATTCAGGAATTCTCGATTGTCAATAGAATCGTAAAGCTAGTAAATTATAAATTCTGCTAATAAAATTTCGCTTTCTAGGCTTGTGCCTGTTTTGAACTTAGAAGAAATCGTATAAGGAATCAAAATGAAGAAATACCTCTTTTATTTCTTATTTCTGCCTTGTAAAACTTAAGTTTAACAGTTTTTCGATTGAATGAACAATAAAGCAGAATTTCTTACTCAATTGTAAGATAAAATTCAATTGTTTTGTAAAATCTCGGCTCAGGCCCTGATTAACCCTTGGGCTAATTAGGCTGCAGCCTAGGGCGCAAGGAGGGGGGGGGGGGGGGGGCGCGATCTTAATATGATGCGTGAGGTACTTTGATTTAAAAAATGGTTTGCCACTCTAAGGTTGAATGTCATGCAGATTAAAGGACAACTGGCGGAGGCGCTTCCTCGTAATTAGCCTAGGGCGGTCAGTGCTCTTGATCAGTCGCTGTCTCGGCTTCACCCAAACTCCAACAAAAAACCCTCATTAGCCCATGAATAAAAGCTGTTGCAAATTAGGAGATAGCCAGATGGTATTCCGAATAGATTTTGAATATTAATTTTTCACTGGTCAACCAACTCAATGGGTTTCCAAGCACAACGGGTGTTATCTTATAAAAATAAAAGTTGTGACACCTCCGCAGCTGAGCGGACATTTTTAATCTGTGAAGAGATCACTAGAGTCCCTTTGTGAAAAGTCTTATCTTTATAATTATGATAATGCTTTGATAAGTAGACAGCGGGTGATAAAGAAAATATTTGAGCCTGTTTAAAGACTAAAAATCGAACTTTTGAATGATTTCTGAAGACACTACGCTTGGGTTGTTTTTTTTTTTTTTACAAAATTCTTTATTTTTGAAATACACGTACATGAACAATGTTGATTGGAGTCTTCTTTTAAGCGTGTACGCCTGTGTCAGAAGACTCCGCTCTTCCATAAAAAACACGTCAGATACAATATTAATAAAACAAAAAAGCAAAAAGTAAAAAACATAAAAACTTGTGTGTGTAAGTGTGTATGCGTGTGTGTGTGTGTGAGTTAGAACATGAGTATGTGTGTGTGTGAGGGTTTTAAAACGTAATAAGGTAAAATACTTCTTTAAATAAAGTCGAAAGATTGTGAGTGTATGTTTTTTACTTCTTCACTCAAACGGCTGGACCAATTTTTATAAAATTTGTTATGGACTATGGCCACACATCAGGTTTCGCCCGTGTACGTTGCTTAATCTCACTGATTGGTTCCGAACAGAGAGCGCCACTGAGCAACCACACCGCCAACTTGTCTAGCTAAAAACTCTTTAAAAACCGTGTGTAGAGTTCCGCATTAAATTGACACTAAGTACTAGTGCGAACTGAGGTCATACACACCAATAAAAGGTTGGCAGTGGTCCAACAAGAACATGCTTATTGTCCTAACCGAACACTCATCTGTTACTACAGTTGTCCACTCGGTAAATAGCAAATGGGGCAGAATCGTATACGAGAGGTACCCAGTTTGACTTCCAGTAGCTATAAATAAGTAATTTGATTTATAACTAGCATTCCGCCCGGGACTTCGTTCCCGTATATAGCCCTTGTTACTAATGGATAATGTAGCATTCTAATGGTGAAAGAATTTTTCAAATCGATCCAGTATTTTCGGAGCCTATTCAATGCAAAAAAAAAACAATCAAATCTTCCCTCTTTATAATATTAGTAAAGAAAAGCCGATAAAACGGGCAAGTGCGAGTCGGACTCGTGCACGAAGGTTTCCGTACCATTACCTATAATACCGGCCAAGTGCGAGTCGGACTCTATAAAAACCATTATCTTTATAAAAACGGCAAAAAAATCACATTTGTTGTATCACGTTTGTTGTAGCCCCCTTAAATATTTATTTTATTCTGGTTTCTAGTATTTGTTAGGGCAAACAGAAATACATCTAATTATCACAGTTCATGAGATACAGCCTGTAGGCCGAGTACGATAGTGACAACGCCGCGACAACACCGCGGTCCTATGTCAAAATGTCAACATTGACAACGCCATAGGGCGAGCAAGCCTTTGCGCGGGACCCTCGCGTAATCAAAGTGAAGTTTCAGCACGAGCCGAGCGCAAGTTTGTCGTTATCGTGCTAGAGCTGCTGGTGATAGATAGACGGACGGACAGCGGAGCCTTAGTAATAGGGTTCCGTTTTTTCCATTTGGGTACGGAACACTAAAAACCAGCACCAAACTTAGAATTCCGGTACAGGACAGAAATTTATTTATTTTTTACATTTTTTTTATATTAAATAAAACATTTTTAAAACATTTTATTTTTATTTTATTTATTTTGCTTTTATTCTCCTTTTTCATACGGTATTCGCCAATGGATGGACGAACAATTCAAGAGGAAGGTTTATGTGTATAATTCATTCAATTCCCACGACAATGAAATCCCGGGCGTGAAGCTAGTCTACACTAAGAGAAAAGATTTGATTGTTTGTTTGTTTGTTTGCATTGAATAAGCTCCGAAACTACTGGACGGATTTGAAAAATTCTTTCACCGTTAGAATGGTCTTCCATGGGTTACCTGGAAGACACTGAACCGAATCCGGGCAGGTGTTGGTAGGTGCAGGGAAAACCGCACCAAATGGGGCTTCTCAGACAATGACCGGTGTGACTGCGGCGCCGTACAGACCATGGAACACCTTTTATTATGTCCCCTCTGCCCTGTATCTTGCACACTGGACGACCTAAACGAGGCAAATCAAAAAGGCTGTAGAACTGGCCATTTACTGGGCCGGTTTGATCTAAGTGTTCACCGACACGGAAGAAGAAGACCGTTAGGATCCTACATTATCCCTGATGAACATCGGGAACGAAGTCCCGGGCGGGAAGCTAGTTGTTTACAAAACTAGTGATGTAAATGGTTAGGAAATCAGTTAAACAGCAAAAGGTCGCAATGCAGTGTTTTCAATGGTGGTCGGGGGCTAAGCTGCATTGCATCTGCCAAGTCTCGCCATCGGTTGCATAGCTGTGCACTTTATACGTGCCTACATCGCGCTGTTATGCCAAAAATTGGGTAAACAGAGCTACGACTTTGTAAAACTGCCCTATTCAAACCGGGAAAAGTCCATAAAATAACTTTATAGTGATTTATTATATTTTTTAACCCCCGACAAAAAAGAGTGTTGTTATAAGTTTGACGTATGTATTTGTGTCTGTCTGTGGCATCGTAGCTCCTAAACGAATGGACCGACTTCAATGCGGTTTTTTTGTTTGAAAACTAACGTGATAAAGATGCTTTTTAGTTCCGTATAGTATTCTGTAGAACCTGACTCAGACGCTGATGTGTACTTAAGTAGCAGCCGTCTTTGTCATTTTTAAAGTGATAGAAAGAGATAATCGATACTTAGTTTTACTGAAGTAAAAGTACGTTGCATACATTTAATCAAAATTGGTTGAGCTGTTTAATAGTTATAAGAGATCGAAAGTCAGGGTTGATATTTTTTTTAAATTTTAGATTTATATTTACTTGCTTCCACGTTAGACAGGGATAGAAAGAAACACTTAGAATGTGCCAGCTGCTAACTCTTCCCAAGCATACTGTAGAAGTCAGTAAGTGGGACTCAAGGATTTTTTTGTTTATCTCTCACCACTATACATGATGTATTCATAAATATTTTCAATGAAAATTATACTTTATTTAAACTCACAGTAGGTCTGATATTCGTTGCCTTGCATAGTGTCTTTGTGTCCTAGTGTCCTTGTTAGTGTCTCTTCCTGGAATTACTGGTTTATCCTAGGTTTGACTAGGTTAGGTTAGCCTGAGGATTGGCTAGTCACACTAGGAGTGCCGGAGCTTCGAGGTTTGACTGTCTACAAACCATCGTTCCTCGTTCCCGCGGGAATTTGGGAAAAATATGTAGTATTCTAATGGTGAAAGAATTGTGCAAATCGGTCCGTTTCGGAGCCTACTCAATGCAAACAAATAAACAATCAAATCTTTCCTCTTTATAATATTAGGTACAGATTTAAACGCACAGAAGCACTGATATTGCATTGACTAGTGTCTACTTTTCTTCGCACTAAGAATATAAGACACAAAACACAAGCTCATCATGTTACCATCATAGGAGTAGTGTTGCTAGATCAAACGAATACCCATATAAAAATTATCTCGGTCTAAAAATAAAGCTCACATGAACGCATTAAACTGTCAGTTTCGGATATTCATTCGTACTGAAATAGACGCGGAAGTCATAATTCCAGTGCTGGAATTACCGGATATTACTATAGTTGTGTGCGCGCCCGGAATTCGTCCGCGAAATCAGCTTTTTAACTTGCTCTAGGTTCGACTAAATATAATCTAGCATACCTAGGAATATCTTCTTCTTATACCGTATAGGTATAGTCAAGTGTGTTGCGAACTTGGCTAACCCTGCTTCTGGTGTCAGAGTTTTCAAACCGCACAGTGGCCTCTGACTTAGTTTTAACGGCTGTAGTCAATCGACAACAGCCGGGACCGACAGCTAACGTGCCCTGAGAAGCACGGAAACGCTCGTGATAAATTGCCGCTTTGGTCACCCAGAAGGTAACCTGCCTCTGTGTACGTTGCTTAACCTCACTGATCGATCTCAACCCATCAGTGAGGTTAAGCAACGTACACACACAGAGGAACAGTCACGTCAGCATAGGCTTTAAGATTCTCGCGATTATATTTAGTAGTTTTAAACACATTATATGAGTTCTTACCAGGGCTTGAAAACGGTTAAGGTATAACGGTATGGTACAGGTATAAAATTTCAATACCGTATAAATTTAAACGGTTAGGAATTACGGTTACGCTACCGTTTATACCGATACCTTAACCGATATCTTTATCATTTTACAATAAATTATACCTTTATTTTTATTGCTACCGTAACCGAAATTATTTCGGTATACCTAAAAAACGCCAGCGCAACGTTGCCGGCAGCGGTGGGGTATAAAGAAAACCTTTATTTAGTAATTTATGTACCACAAAAAATAACGATACCGTTACTTAGCGCTACCAAATAATTTCGCTACCGAAATTTTTAGCTACCGGAAAATAACGGTACCGTTATTTACGGGTACCTAAAATTTAAGGTATGACGTCATACCGCTAACCGCTTTAACCGATATTTTTTCTGTTATTCAAGCCCTGGTTCTTACCACGATTTCTGTTTGAAATGAGTAGCCGATATTTCGGCGTTATTGCAAGCAACATGATCACGGATGAACTACA
Organism: Aproaerema taeniolella; assembly: GCA_949987775.1. Classification (NCBI taxonomy): domain Eukaryota; kingdom Metazoa; phylum Arthropoda; class Insecta; order Lepidoptera; family Gelechiidae; genus Aproaerema; species Aproaerema taeniolella. The sequence goes on from OX465256.1 coordinate 1,187,417, forward strand.
GAGCTACGGGCAGGGTTAAGAGCAGACAAAACGGTGGTGAAATGCTGTGTGGTGATCGGTTGAGAATAACACCACCCCATCTCTTTCCGTGGGTGTCGTAAGAGGCGACTAAGGAAACACAAATGAGACCTGCCTCCTAGTAATCCATCCCAGGCAAAGACATTTCATTTTATTCTGAATCTGAGGTATCGTCCTATGGTCTGGTTCGCGACCACCTTCCTACCGAAGTCCGACGCCAAACAGCTTGCTGTGTTCCGTCGGTGTGAGGGAGTACCAGTACCTTTATATGCATTTTCTGGGTTAACTCGCTCCATCATCGACCTCATCTTTGACCTTTATGGTCAAAATTGAGGTCAAGAGTTAACCCATCTTATAATAAAATAAAAACGGTCTACTCTATTTCTTGTTCGCTTCTTCCTAGTACTTTTGGAACTCACTCGTAACTCGTCCGGCAAAACACGCTTACCTACTGAGTCACATAAAGGTCGAGCATAGGCTGATTGCATTACAATCTACTTCACTATCTATCTGAACCTGTCAGGGTAGGCAGAGCGTTTTACGTTTGACATATTACATTATAGAATAGAATTGAATTTTGTATTATGGCAATCTGCGTGGTCGCAATTCCGCCAACTTCACGTAGTAGAGGAAATGCACGATGGGGAAAGTCACAGATACGTTCCAAAAAAAAACAGCTAAGAGGAGAGAACTTAGGTTTGGTACAGCAGACACAAATCAAATCAAAATCAGGAAAAATTTATTAATCACAGCTATTATTTCATGTTATTGTCAGATATAAGAACCACTTAATGGCACGTTTGACATAACATTCTGAGGATCATCCGATTAAAAATTAAGAAGTAGTGATAAGTTGTCAACCTTTCGCTTTCAGTACCTTAAAGCATCTCACTTACTGTCTCCAACAATTTAGTCTTTAGGCTGAACTGATGAAGAGTTGAAGGTGTTGCTAATCCTTTTAACACAGCTTTTAACGGATAAGATGTGGTGATGCTATTCGTAATCGATATACATCACCCTCTCCTTATAAAAACGCTTAGTTTGTTAAACAAAGCGCTACTTAAGTTTTAGCGTTATTTTTCAAGTTTTAAAGTTTTTCCATTAAAGAAGTATCGTTATCATTAGTCGTTGTTTGCGAAGTGTGCCACAGCCGAGTCCCACAGTCAGACACTTTGTAAATATTACATCATTTCGCACTCCTTGTTAGAAAGTATGCAGCAAGTTAGTACACTCTCTAGTGTAGAGACTAAGGAGTAATTTCTCTTTCCATTAGTTTAAATAGGTTACGAACAAGGCTCAAAGTAGACCTGCTATTACCCGTTAAGATTTTCTCAGAGTAACGTGATCGTACGTGATCCTGCGTGATCGTGAGGTTGCGAACAAATCCTGGTGTGGGCCTGTACCACTAAGTTCGTCTTTGCGGATTTTTGTATAGATTTTTTTATTAATTAACTAGCTTTACGCCCGGGACTTCGTTCCCGTGGGAATTTCGCAAAATATTTAGATTTATCACTTGCTCAGAGGTGAAGGAAAATATAGAGTTGAAACCCTGACGAAAATTCGTTTTCGAAAGGCGCGCTTGTATTGGGCCAGCGTGGAGGACTATGGCCTAAATCCCTTTCGTGTTTTGAAGGGAGGCCTGTGCCCTAAGTGGGGACGTATAAGGGCTGTTAAAAACAGTGAGTAAAATGGATGCGTTAAATAATTTTCTCGTAAGTATTTCGTAAGCAAGTATGCTGAGCTGTATCCTGTTTCCTTGTTCGACATCGCACTACAGCACAATTCACTATTTAATTTATACGATGTGTTGTTTTTCTCGTTTTTTTTTTATCGATGTAAGGTTTTGTTATGTTTTATTTTTTACTGTATTGTCATGTAAATCCTGTATGATAAATAAATGTATTGAATCTTAAAGAAGATATTACACGAAGCGAGACGAAAACTTTATAAGAAACGAGATGAAGCGATTACAGGGAAAGATGAAACAGACAGTTGGCAAGCAATGTACGGATGTTGGCTTGAATGGGCGTTACGTATGCATTTAACACATGATGGATTGCGTAGTGGGTATAACACATTGTTAACCTTTTGCGAAGAAAACTTATTAAACATTTTTAGTGTCAGGAGAAACTAACGCTTTGTGCAATTTCACTATGGGGTATTCATTCATGCTTGCTGGCGCAGACACCAGTGGATCTTGGCCTCCGCCACGAGATATCTCCATCCTTTATAGAGCTACCATAGGCATGTGAGGTAATTTTCGCCGTATGCCTCTGTATAGCGTTAGCATGAAACGCCTTTGGAGAACCATGTCCACCTAAGCATCTACTCTGTAAGTCTACGATCGACGGAGCGCCAATAATTGTCACTACCTGTCACCGTCACCATACTTATAGCACAAGACAGAGCGGAAGTAATATCATCCGACGTTTTAAAATTTCAATGGGTATAGCAACGCACACATTGGCTGGGCTAGGAACCTGATGGTTGGCCATAGTGGCAAGTTATCACAAGCGTTTCCGTACTTCTGAGGGCACGTTAAGCTGTCGATCCCGGCTGGTATTGATTGAAGCAAGGATTATGCAAATGCCTTTCTGTCCCCTATCAGAGGTATGCAGGAACGTGAGAAGTCTTGCGTGCTCACTGCGTGCTTCTGGGAGAGCAATGGCTGGCTGGAAAAGCTAACCCAAACAATATCACGCACAATGGCCCAATCGAGATGCTAATTGCGGAAAACGCCCGACAAACATAACATGCCTTTCTGTCAATGCTCGTAGCCCAGTGGCTCTCGCTGATCTCAACCGATCAGTGAGGTTAAGCAACGTACACGGAGGCAGGGAACCTGATGGGTGACCAAAGTGGCAATTTATCACGAGCGTTTCCGTGCTTCGGAGGGCACGTTAGTCGGTCCCGGCTGTTGTCGGTTGACTACAGTCGTTAAAACCAAGTCAGAGGCAAAACTCTGATACCATATTGCCTATACCTACACGATAAGAAGAAGAAGAATGCTTATGTGTGTCCTAAGGGACCCACGCTACAAAGGGACATCTTAGTGGCTTAACATTTTTTTTATACAATAGAGTACGAATGTTAACTTCAATGAACGTTACGTTTACGTATACCTATGTCACAACAACGTCAATCGCTTATTGACCTTTTACGAGAGAAACTACGCGATGCCAATATTGCAGACGACAATTTTGTCAACACAGGTGCGCGAGGTAAACACCGATGAATCAACGGTTGGCGAAACAGCAGGCAAACGTATAACAAGGAACTAAGTCATCCTTGAAATTTACGCTGGAATTTGGAAATCTGCAGGCCAATTGCGCAATTTTTTTTTTAATAATGGGTTCGCTCTTGACAACAACCTAGCACAAGGGTGAAGATGCGGTCTAGGATGTAGCAAGCTCACCCAAAAGAAGCCTATTCACTCGAACTTTAAATAAATAAAATTTAAGGAGATTTAGGTTATATGAGGGCGAAAACTCAGCGCAGGCAGGGAATTCTATGCGCTCGGTGCGATAAAAGATGATGAAAAGCGCTCAGTGCGAATCAGCGGGATTTCGAAAAAATTACGGTGGGACCCCTCAGTGTGTCTGAACGTCCGCTAGAAGAGAGGGAATAAGCTCATGCAGCTCCTGAGCACGCTTTTCGAAGTACTTGTATCTTGTAAAAAACACATAAGCAAGATACTTTGCTTGTATGAGCTAGGCTTTGTAGTTTATTTTTTATGTGGGTTGAAACACAAATGAAACGTGGCTGTTTCGCTAATTTTTGACAAAAATGTAAAACCCATGTGATGCTGTGGATGACATGGACCAGAAACAAATGAAAATCGATCTACAGGGCGTTTGTCTCTAAACAGTTCAAAACAATGTGGTAGCGAAAACGGAAAGTAAGTAATAATAAAACCTATTTCACAGGTCCTACATTTTAAGTGCAAAAACTGGTTCTAGGTTAATTGTACTAAGTTTACGACAGGCAACAATAAGTTCCTTAGTCACTACTACATTGGGTTTTATAACGTGCTGTTGTAAAAGATAAAAAAACGGCCAAGTGCAAGTCGGAATGACGCACGAAGGGTTCCGTACATCTACACTAATATTATAAAGAGGAAAGATTTGTATTTTTGTATGTAATGAATAAACTTAAAACTACTGGACCAATTTCAAAAATTCTTTCACCATTAGGATGCTACATTATCCCAGAGTAACATAGGCTACATAATTTTCCCGAATTACCACGGGAACGAAGTCCCGAGTGGGATGCTAGTTATTTATATAAAAACGAGCAAAAAAATCACATTTGTTGTATGGGAGCCCCCTTAAATATTAATTATTTTATTCTGTTTTTTGGTATTTGTTGTTATAGCGGCAACAGAAATACATTAACTGTCTAACTATCACGGTTCCTGATGACAGACGGACCAACGGAAGGACGGACTGCGGAGTCTTAGTAATAGTCCCGTTTTTACCCTTTGGGTACGGAACCCTAAAAATGGAAAAGTCAATACCAGGAAGTATGCTAACACTTCCTATCTACGTATATAATGAATTAGGAAAAATAAAATACTAATTTTCTCTTAATCATTTTAAAATATTGATAGGCTGGTACCTAATTATTTATTACTAGCTTTCCGCCCGGGACTTCGTTTCCGTGGGAATCGGGAAAGTTTTGCAGCTCAGGGATAATGTAGCATTCTTAAGTTGAAATAATTTTTCAAATCAGTCCAGTAGTTTTGGAGCCTATTCAATGCAAACAAACAAACAATCGAATCTTTCCTCTTTATAATATTTAGTGTGTAGATAAAAGTAAATTTACTGTTTTTTAAATACTTTTTTTACTTTACATTACATAGACCCTCTTCTCAAACTTTTCCACTCTGGCTAGCTTTTCATTAAAATTATCAACACATATTATATCATATCAGTATACTTACACTCATCTAGTTCCCACAGTATAATGGTTTGTTATTGTCCATAAATAGCATGTGTGAAGTGAAGTTCACTAACACTACGTAATGTGCATATTGAACAATGGTACTCACTTTCTGTAAGTTTTTTAATGAGGTCTTTTAGTGATTCACACATTTTTATCTTCGAAAATGAATATCCTGTATCCTAGATAATTTTTACTTGATTGGCAAACCCTCGCATGATTTATACACACCCGTGTGTGCAGGATTTGTATCGCACGCGCCGTAAACAAACGCACGACAGGGTAAAATGGTTAGAAAATGCCTTAAAAATTTAACATAGAAAAAGTGAATGACACAAACATACAATTTCAATGCAAAAATGAGATGTTTTTTATTAGGTATATTACATTTTTAATATAAGCGCTATGTGATGTAGTAGTTATAAGGTGCGAAGTTTGCCCTAATATAAAATAAATAAATATTACTTTATTTGTCTGGCAATATCTTGTACCAAAAATAAAAACTGCAAGGTTTTCTGAACATTTCTTTACAAATAAAATATTTTTTTGAGTTTCTCAACCACTCGTGTGCGTAATATTGACATAGCCAGTTAATTATTTAATTAACACACATTATTAAGTTTACTACTTATTTCTTGTATTACAACAAGTAATAAAACAAAGTATTACTTCTTGAAGCTAAACTAGGCTAGAGGTTCCAGTGACTAGGCACAATATTTGCAATTTATTGTTTCCTTGACCTCCTAACTCAGGTCTTTGTAAACTTAGGGAGTGCCATTCTCTTTCAGATATTTTTCTATAATGTCATCATAAAAGGTACAAATTACCCCAAAATATACGACAGATTATTTTATTATATATTAAAATAACAACATAATTTGCCATAATAGATGAAGCAATATCTGGGTGGCACCTAATGCATAATATGACCAAATTGTCTGCCCATATTCAAAATTATAGGACTCAATTCTGGTTCCACTATTGCTATTAATTGTTTATAGCACACAAGAAATATACAAAGTAAGAGATGACACAACAGGCGCTGTTTCTTTACTATTAGAATGTTTTTCAAATAACTTTACTTTGACGGCCGGTTTGGTCGAAAACTAATTCTTTATTTTAGATTTTTTAAATTATTCACTACAGCAGTATTGCCGAGATGTCATAAGAAACTATTCACAGGAAATTTTGCTCTTTTCAGAATTTCAAGTGTTTGTAAGTTTCACAGATATAAGTAAGTCAATCTTATTTGAGAGCCAAGCAGTTCTTCCTAACCATGGTTGCTGGTCAAACATACACGATAAGCAGACATGAGATGTGAAAGGGCATAATTCATTCAATGGTTTGTTTAATTGGTTAATATTTTGATTATACCTACCCAATAATGAGATAAATTTAACATAACCTAAAAATTTACTTGATTAACCTTTAGAAAAAAGTACTTTTATTTGTACAGACAGTAAAGCGAAGGAAAATCACTGAAAACTTGCATAAGAGTTGAAAATTATATCAAATCCTTACAGGTGATGGATAAGTCAAGGTTATCTATGAGTTATCAACCAAGTATTATAATAAAAATCTTGGTTATAACTTCCCAGGGTCGATTGTATTGACAAAACGACGTTATATGAAGCGTCTACCGAATATTACGAGATACTGTCAGGTGAATATTCGAAGTATAAGCTAATGAAGTCACTGACCTGAGGTAAGTTGGCCGCAATTTGACGATGCAACGAGTCCCGCTCCTTCTCCACCTCTTTGAGCCTCAGCTCCGAGTCTCCGAGCCGCTCCTGCGTCTCCCGGAGGCTCTCCACCAACTTGTCCCGCTCATCGAGCATAGACACCATAAGCTGTTCGAAGTTGGCATCTTCGCCACTGAACTGCGAACTCCGCTGGCTTATACTGTCTTCCGATATCGTGGGCATCACGTCGCACATCATATTCCACATTTTAATTTACCATTGGACCAGAAAACGTACACGACACTCCGAACAACACAAAATTCAATCACAGTTTTTATTGCATATGTTCCGGCACTAACGTTACCTAAATCTAGCGTACGGCACGTGCTCACGGCGCTTCACATTGTCTGCATATTCGTATAGGACTCTAGTCAGGAATTTAGAAGACATTCTAGTTCATTAAATAATAAGACACACCTAAAAATCCAACTCCTACGATTCCATTCTATCATGGCTCAAGCGGCATGTCTGCCATCTTGAATCGGAACGTCAATCTGATCATAGAGTAGACATTTACACAGAAAGAAAGACAAGACAGCTTCATACAAATATGTTCGATGCTCTTTCCGCATCTTGTTTATTGTTGCGATAATAATAAATTCTTTGAATAAAAGCGGTGCACAGTATTATTACAATTTTCTGTTTCTCTTATAAGGGAAACCCTAAGATCATTAAAATTTCACTCATACTTTGGGACTTAAAGAAACAGAAAATTGTTTTAATACTGTGCACCGCTTTTATTCAAAGAATTTATTATTATCGCAACAATAAACAAGATGCGGAAAGAGCATCGAACATATTTGTATGAAGCCTGGTATACCTAAACTTCAAGGTGATCACCCGAAGGAGCCCCACTATGGAGAAATCAAATGTTGGCGGCCACTGATGATACCTTACACAACGAAAGTGTTGATTGAAAGTTTCATCAGTGGCCGCCAACATTTGATTTCTCCATAGTGGGGCTCCTTCGGGTGATCACCTTGAAGCTTAGGTATACCAATCAGGTTGGATGCTCTTTTTTTCCTTTCAAAATTCGTCCACACATTCACGCCTTAATCTCTGTAGAGGTAGGCAGAGCATCATGTGGATCTAATACTTATGCATTTAGAGAGTTAAAAGATAAATAAGGCTTTTGCTGTATGCCTGAGTTCAGTTGGCAGCTGGCAGCTGGCACGTTTTTAGTTTTTCTTTCACTTTCCCTTTGTTATTATAATTACCACGTTCTTTTCACATATTCTTTAAACGCAACCCAGACTAAAATCCGTCGACTTAAGTAGGGCTACGGTCCTAATGACGATAATATCGATATTATCGCTCAAACATTGGTCCGATTGACCTGTTAGCGCGCTCACAGCGCTAACAGTGACGTCACTCATGACGTCATTACCGACGCCATCTTGCGCTAACAACGACCATGCCTCGACGCGTAATCACTGTGAGCGATCTGTCAAACATCTGTCAAATGCGTGTCAAAATAAACAAATTGGACTGTTTTTTATGTGTTTTTTTTAAGGTTTTTCTTTAAAGTTCTTCTTTCTTTGTTATTGGCGTGGGTGATGACTAATTAAACTCCTTGGGCAGAAAAAATGCATCTTCAGAAGGTAAACAAAGATTTTGAGGTTAGAAATACCGTAAGCGCGCTAACGTTCTGGTCCGACTCGATAACTGTCATTTGTCGATTTTAGCGCTGTCATCCATTCGGACCAGGCTGTAAGCGTTGGCGCGCTGTGATCGCCAAAATCGTCATTCGGACCGTAGCCTAGGTCTTGCGTCAAAGACGGAACAGTTGTTATTTTCCAATGACAACCTTACAGAAGATTTCCTAGCTTTAGATTACAAAGTTTACCATCTGTTTTATATGCGAAATATGATTAATCTTTGGAAAATTGCTTATTAGAGCTTATAGGGGGCGCTAAAAGACAACTTGTTGTGAGTTTATAAAGATTGTTACAATATATATATATTTTAAGTGATTAAAATATTTGCGATAAAGCTAAAAAACTTATGACTAAACACAAATAAAACACATGGCTAAAGCGTGAAATCAAAATTGACAAAAAATTATTTCTTTTAAAGATAAAAAGCCTAAAAATTACCGATTTCAGACGATTACAAACGGACCCCGCATTCCACACTAGATTAGTAAAGTAGGTAGGAAGGCATGGTAGACAAGGTCTTTGGCGGGAACTCGGCGTGAGCGGTTGCTTTGTCAATTGAATTTTCATTTTCTGCGTGAAAAAGTTGATTAATGTGTAATAGTGATAGTGTATTATGCAGTAAATTGACTAAAATTCGTGTAGTGATGAAAAATTCAAGTGATAACAGTGTTTCTGCTCCGTTTGGTACCGACAAAGATCCTCGCGGTTGTGCTTCTCGCCGCCAGTTTTCGTAAAACAGACGCTATCCGGTTTTACGCAGAACATGAGGAGCTTAGGGCTTAGGTTAAGTTGAAGAAAGAAGATTTTTCACTGAAGACATGGCTGTATGGACATAGTTTCCTTTGCCTTTCCCGAAAGGGATAAATTTAAGGTCTTTGGCGGGAACTCGGCGTGAGCGGTTGCTTTGTCAATTGAATTTTCGTTTTCGGCGTGAAAAAGTTGTTTAATGTGTAATAGTGATAGTGTATTATGCAGTAAATTGACTAAAATTCGTGTAGTGATGAAAAATTCAAGTGATAACAGTGTTTCAGCTCCGTTTGGTACCGACAAAGATCCTCGCGGTTGTGCTTCTCGCCGCCAGTTTTCGTAAAACAGACGCTATCCGGTTTTACGCAGAACATGAGGAGCTTAGGGCTTAGGTTAAGTTCAAGAAAGAAGATTTTTCACTGAAGACATGGCTGTATGGACATAGTTTCCTTTGCCTTTCCCGAAAGGGATAAATTTAACAAAAAAAAAAAAAAAAAGGGATAAATTTAACAAAAAAAAAAAAATGGTGGACAAATGGCAACACTGTAAGTAAAATGTCAAAAATACCTCGAAAGTGTTTTGAGCAATTTTGGAGTTGAGTGAGAAATAAAAAGCTAATTTTCAGTAAGAAAACTGTAATTTAAACCGCTTCTATCTTTTTATATTTTAAGGATTTCATATGCTGTCATTTAGGTTCTAATACTTCATAAAATTGGAAACAACCACTGAGAAATACAGTAGCGAATGCGGAATCTTTATCGCGTTCAATTTCTCGTAAACCCAGTAAATGCCGAAGAAAAAAGGGTCCAATAAGATCAGGAATGCAGGTTAGTAGACAAAATTCAAATAGATTTGTTAAGGATTATTTTGCTATAGGCAAAACTGGTACAATATTTACCTTCTAACCTCAACATTTCGATTGATTGTTTACTTTCAGATTTTACTCTAAATGACTGTGCAAACGCTCCTAAACCGGTGTCCAGGGTAAAAAAATCAGTTTCTGAGGCAGCTGCTCCGGAGCTGTCTTGGGAAGATATCCAAGATGATGAATTTGACATAGTCGAAGAGGTGAACTCCGATGGGACCAAAAATATTGTATATAAGAAGAAAAGAAATCATTCTAAATCAGAGCCGGACAATATTGAAGATCGTCCGGGCGTAGTATATCCTGAAATTGTGTGGTATTTAATTTCTCAGTACATAAAACCAGAGCAAATCGGTACATTTGCAAGAATTAATAAAGCAACTTATGCCATAACAAAGCGTGAATCATTTTGGAGAACTTTATACTTGAGGTATTGTAAAAACCATCCAAAACTTCCTGAAAGGTTAAGAATAGAGAATAGTTACAAACTTTATGGGTTAAGGCAGAGAGTTATACGTGCTTTGTACCACACATATGATGTTTTTATAAAACAGGTATCTCAGACGACTGGATATGGATCAGATATAAATCCTCACTCACTGGTTAAGAGACGATGTATAAATGTGTGGTACTGCAAGAGGCAGGCACACTGGTCAGTATACTTTAAGTTCAAGAAATTAAGCCCACAGCAAAGGGTTCAGAGTAGTTTTATTGAGGAGTTGGGAAGAATTGATGCAAATCCTGATGAAGATGCTCAAGTTTTACAGGTAGTTATTTTACTTTTTTGCTAATCAGCTGTTGCTAATCAGCTGCCCTAGCTTATGCACTGAGATACTTATGAGAGTTGATTGCAAAGGAAAACATAACTTTACATTAGGGACCGTTCAACAATTACGTGATCATTTTTGGCCGTTTTTTTAACCCCCCCCCCATGTAATCACAGCGTAATCTTTTGTTTTTAACCCCCCCCCCCCCTCGCCTTGATTACGTAATCCGTCCGTGTTTAAAATTTTTGCTGTATTAGCACTGACTCCTATGTTATGTGTCTATGGGTCTTTTTACCTAAAATATACCCAAAATACTTACTTCCTCCAATATACCTATAACAATACCGATGCTTGGAAAAGTCGATAAAATATGCCGAAAAAGTTTAAAAAAACTGAATCTGGTCACACTGTTCCACAGTTTGTCTATAGCAGGGGAAATCCCGTTCCATCTATGTAATAGTTAGTGTTACCAGTAATAGACTTCAAAATTGGACGTAAATATTTAAATATAATTTATTTATTCATTTCGCTATACGTTAATTAAAGTTATAAAATGATGACGTAATCATGGCTTCTTCCCCCCCCCCCCCCAAATAATCCTATGTATATACAAGCACCCGCCCCCCCCCCCCTTCTGGTGATTACGTAATTGTTGAATGATCCCTTAGCAGTAGTATTGTAACTGAAAAATTATTTATTCAGACAATCACAATCCATTTTGTGTTAGTAGTCGATGTACCCATTATGTTAGTAAGTATAAAAATAATTAAAAATAAATTCATAACTTGATGTCAGAATACTAAAATTTAAATTAACATTTTCTGTCTAACATTTTGCATTTATGTTTTATCGATTGATGCTGACAAATGATCTTGCATTGCCAAAATGATCCATGTCCAAATTTACACACAAGGGAAATTAAAACTTCTTTAAAACACAAATAGAGTCCATTATCTTTTGTTGATTTGTAAATCTATACTCTCATGAGAGAAAAGTCTCATTGTGTATGCTAGTGTAGCTGGAACCGCACACACATGCTTTTAATTAACCATTGAGTCTTAGCACAGTGTTATAGATAGTGCCATCCACGAGACGTGCCCAACCATTCAAACAATCTTAATAATATTTACATACCTGATTTTTAAGTACAATATGCTGAGATTTTTTATACATTTAAATAAAACACTAAGTAAAGAAACTTTCGTGACAAGTCTAAAAATTGGCGGTACACGTCTTCGTGGATGGTGCTATCTAAACTTGGATTTGCTTTCCATAAGTTTCATTATCTTGACATAAGTTTGTGGCATTATCCATAGCTTATTTGATTTTATGTTGGATGAACGGGCAAAGCCCCTTACATTTTCTCAAATTATGCATTTAACAAATCTATTCAATACTAATCTTATAGTTAAATAAAGTGTAGTAGTCGCTATTTCATGATATCATGGCTAGACTATTTGATGGATGCAATAATGTATTAAGTATGTACAATACCTATACGTGCAATACCTATTTTAACCGGTATCAACAATACCTATTTTAACCGACTTCAAAAAAGAAGGAGGTTTTACTTTCGGCTGTATGTATGTTCACTAATTTCTCTGCCATTTGTGGACCATTTTTTAAAATATTTTTTTTTGTTCGAAATATTATACTCCAGCCAATTAAAAATTTTAATTAATAAACAGTGTTTTTTCAGATGTCAAATACAATTTATTTTCTCTAAAAAATTTCTCTTTAAGACATTAGTGACCCATTCTTTCTGATATTAACTTAAAAGAAAATACATACATATGGTGAACTAAGTTAGATATCTGGTTGAGCTTATAATTTGTAATCCTCTTCGTTCAATTGGCCATGGCATGCATTGTAATAGGCACCTGTGTTCTTTAATACTGACCAGCTTTTGCACTGTTAAAAATTGCACTAAATGCTCTTCCCATATTTGTGATTTTAATTTTAAATCATAAGTACCATTATTGAGTTTTGATGTTCATAAAAGGTAAGTATTTTTTTATTTCTGTTATTTTGCATGCAGTTTTGTTAACTGATTTGTGTGAATGCATACAAGTACGAGTATGTTTATACATTAGTAAGCATGGGTATGTTTTTCTGTAACTCCACATTAACATTTAATTTCCATTAATTCAAAAATAATGCACCTACTGCAGATTTCTACAGTATTTCACTAAATAGAATAGGACATTTTGTTATTCATATTCCCATACAAGTCCCACAGCAGAGCACATGCATTTTCTTTCCCTAGTAATTGAGACTAAGCAGAAAATATAGAAACAAAACATCTGATCAGAATCAAGAATATTCAAGAATGCCACCACACATTCAAAAAACTCAAAACAAGGTGCTTTCAAACATTGAATCTTATATTTTTTCACACCAGTCTTTTTTTCCGAGGTGCCCTCAGCAGTGTCTCTTTGAAAAATACACTGGAGAAAAAAAACCCTTTTCAAAAAATTATACCTAATCATAAAATAAACTGTAAATATTCTTGGACAATTCACACAGCTCAACTTTTGTTACTAAAAATATTTGAACTTTCAGGTGACCTGCCAAAGTTTCTATGAAGTTCCACCACTGATGGGGATGACTCTATCTTCAGTGAGTGTGGTGCTATCTCAAGGGTTCCGCCACCACCGACTGCACCTTGGCTTCAACACGGGCCATCACAATGTATCGAGAAACATCCTTCCAGAATGTTCCGTCGTTTTGGACACTGTGGTTAACATGCTGGTGTTTGACTGGTGGCATCCTAAATACCCGCATTTTGATAATATACTGCCATCTAGCGTAAGAGATGAAGAGGCTGTGCCAGTACTGAAGAAAGATTTTTTTAAGATCCGTGATTCGGATTTATAAATAGGACCAAGAAAATAAATCTTTATAATCATTAACTTTTGTTTTATTTACTGCATTAAAACTCCATATGGGTAAACACAAAAAATAAACATACACTAAAAACACTTCAAAAGCAACAGTTTACTTGTTTAGCGCTTTTCAAGTTACATAAAAGTTTACTTAATATTATAAATGTTTTGGCTTAGGCCTACGCAAACTTATGGATCAGAGAATTCAGGAATATTAACTATTAATTTGTTTTTACAATCAAGTCATCCATAAATGTTTTCATTTTAACTCGGTGAACTAATTTTCGTATCTATTACTCTTCGATTAATGAGAGATGAAACCTTTTCCCCAAAATGTCACCTTGCATAAGTCAGATATCCAGTTTTGGAATAGCGTTAGGATTATCTTTGATTTTTCATTCAGAGCTATTTGATGATATCCCTGAAAGTCTGTCTAAACTAGTATAGTACATACAGTTCTTATATTCTAATCTAATACACACATCAACACGGTCTAAGGATATTGCACGATTTTTCATACAAAAGAGGTCTGTTTGAGAAGCTATAAAAGTATACTTGAGATACATGGAGGGATATAATTTTCAGACGAGCAAGTGCAAAACCTGAATTTTAAATTCTAATAAATAAATTTTGTTTTACTTGAAATTTGTGAAAACGTGACGGAAACGAAAATGTACATTCTGCCTGCTGTTTTGTATGAAAATGATCGAATTTACGCAATTTTTTTTCATTTTTGTCACGTTTCCACAAATTTCAAATACTTAAAACAAAATTTATTAATTAGAATTTAAAATTCAGGTTTAGCACTTGCCTACCTGAAAATTATAGCCCTTCATGTAACTCAAGTATGCTGTTATAGCTTCTCAAACAGACCTCTTTTGTATGAATAATCGTGCAATATCCCTAGACCGTGTTGATGAGTATAGTTAGGGATCTAACAGGTCATAGAAACAAGTTAGATATTGTTACATGCAAGAACACACAACAGAAAAGACATCTTTTTTGACTCATTTACTAAATAATATGATCTTACAAGTAGTATAATATTATGGTGAAGTTCTAGTTCATGTTATGTTTAGGAATGTAAGTCACAAATCCTTCAAGCTTGTTGCCTGAGAAAGGTCCTGGAAAGTTAGCAAGATTGTACCGTGATTATTGTTCCTATGAAATGGTTACCAAGGTCTATATTGTAAGTATCGCGCATCTATCGAACGAACACCCACGGCTACTTCTAAAAGTTCTAGAAGTGATCACGCATGCGCGAAGTCTGCACATGCGCCTACCCTGACGTCTGTCAAACCCAAACCACTTGACGTCATACTGAACTGGGGATCCCGACTGCATTGCTGAGGAAAACCATGTGAAAAAGGTAATATAATTTTTACTAAGTAATTTTCTTTGAATAATTATTTTTTCTTAGATTCGATCTGAAGTTTTTATAGAAATCTTCCTTGGCTCTTAATACTTTGAAAATACTTAATTTAATTTTCTATTAATTTTATTTCTGTCATCTTCTTAATCACACATGGGTTAACTTATAACATTAATACTTTATGTAACGTTATACTGTGTAGTTACTGTTACTGGGTGGTTAGTTTCGAGTCCTCCATTGTAGTAGGTTTCATTGCGCAGATCTTGATGACCATATGTTAGGATGCAAAGGACTTGGCCTTGATTCCGTACTATTTATATCTCAAGCAGGTACTTCCTAACTACTTCAGTTTCTGATCGTTACCATCTCTAAAATTTCTTCTAACAATCTTTAGATGTCTCGTTGAAATATTAAAGAAAGATATGAGATATTTCGTAAACCGGCTATTTTATGATTTGACATTTTGTCAACTATAAGTACACCCAAGGGCATGTATAGTACGTTTGCGTACCGTGTAAGAAATATACACACTAAGTAGGTATATCAAGCTTGAAATGCTTTTGAGTTATTAAGAATCTGGTGCTTTCTGAAATTGAATAGAATCCAAGAGGGACACAGGATTGTTAAAGAGACTTTTGTCGAATTCTTGAAAATGAGTGTTTACTGGCCTTCGAGTTTAAATTTTTTTAAATTTCGAACAGTCTACTGGCCTCAATTTTTACACTTTTCGTTACAGATATTACCTATGTACTTAGTTGCAGCGCCCTTACAGGGTGTCACAATTAACTCACCCTTTTTTGTACCAACTTTTGTGTTTTGTGACAAGCCATAAAGATATGAATATAAATATTCTGTTACTAAAACAATTGACAGAAGCTAAAAGAGAAACTACTCTATGAAAAGACGCTATTTCGCTGACGCGACGTATCTATCTTTAGAAAAGTTAATTGTTATTTTTTAATGAACTGGACGATCGAACGATTACAGTTTGTCTTAATTGAGTTGACAGGACTAACAACTTCTGTAATTTTATTGTTTCTTGATACACACACGTACACACGCTCATGCCTATAATCCCTAACGGGGTAGGCAGAGCATCAGTTTTTCTAGAACCACTAGAACTTGTTTCTTGATCATTTGTAGTTTTAGAAAAATGAAGTTCATACTAGCGTCCGATTGGGGTAGGCAGAAATCACATGTTGCTACTTGGTTCGATTCGATCGAAATACCTCTTTTGCTGTCTCCACTGTTGTAGTTATAACTTGAGGTACATAGTCAAGATTTCCGCGACAAGTTGTTGGTTTCTGATGATAACTAGCCAAATAAAGCTATCGAGTTTTTAATAGAAGAAAAAAGAAAGACATCAAAAAATTCTTCGCGTAATTTCTCAAGCATGTTTTTAGAGTTTTATTCAAAGGAAATCATCTTTGATATTGTTATGCCTCACTTGGGTAACGCGGAGGCCTTTAGATCGCATGAGCTTAGCATGAGCCTCTAAACCTATCTCGTTTCTTTACATTCATAAGTCGTATCATCATAGACATTACTTGTCGGTGTGTCGTCTGAACTAGAAGAATTTTTCATTAAACATCGAGCGCGCTATTTGAAGTTATTTACATTTGAATAACCTCGGGAAGGACGACTGAAATTAACTGTTGTAATGTGATGCTTCTCTCGGGTTATTGCGTTTCCAGAACTTATGGTTGCCTTGGTTCATTTTTAACCGAATTCAAAAAAAGGAGGAGGTTCTCAATTCGGGTGTTTTTTTTATGTTTGTTACCTCAAAACTCCGTAATTTATAGACCAATTCCAAAAAAAAAATATTGGTTCGGAAGCATCTACTTCCAGATTGATCCCATAAAAAAAATATCGAAATCGCTTCAGTAGTTTAGGTCAAAAATAAAAATAAAACTGAAATTTACGGTCATATGTGGATGATAATAGGTCATCAATGTAAACGAAGCAAAAGGGAAGTTGTTCCCTGAGACTTTTAAGTTGTTTTTTGGTTTTAAGTAGTTTTTTTTAGTGACCGGTAGAGTATATTACCACCACACATCTTTCCTGCCGTCTGGTGATCGGTTGATAATATCACCCCATATCTTTCATGCCATCTGGCGATCGGTTTGAGAATCGTACTACCTCGTATCTTTCTTGCCATCTTGCGACTGGTTATGAATATTACCACCTCCTATCTTTCCGTAGGGTGAAAGTAATTGATCACTATATCGCTCTTTAATCTCGAGTGATTTATAATAAATCTACGAGGAAGTTATATGAATGACTAGCATCCCGCTCGGGACTTCGTTCCCGTGGGAATTCTTGAAAATTATGTAGCCTATGTTACGCAGGGATAATGTAGCATCCTAATGGTGAAAGAATTTTTCAAATCGGTCCAGTAGTTTCGGAGCCTATTCGTTACATACAAAAATACAAATATTTCCTCTTTATAATATTAATATAGATAAATGATAACCTTTAAAAATAATAAAATAAAATATTTTTAACAAAAAATTGACCCGTCTTCAAAAAGGGTGAAATATTTTTTTAAAGCTTTGTTCACGAGTAAGTAGTGGTTACGGGTAAAACAGCAAATAAGTGAATTCATAGCGGAATATGGTAAATAGAGAGGAATTTTTTTTGACGTCGGCGCCGGTTTGAATAGGACCTAGTTTAATGAAATAAGTATGCGCACAAGATTTTTTTTAAATACTAAGATAATTATGCCATGCGGGTAGTTGTTCGGCGCCGACGTCAAAAAAAACATTCCTCTCTATTTACCATATTCCGCTATGAATTCACCTATTTGCTGTTTTATCCGTAACCACTACTTACTCATGAACATAGCTTTAAAAAATTATTTCACCCTTTTTAAAGGCGGGTCAATTTTTTGTAAAAAATATTTTATTGTACTAAAAAGTTAAAAACATGAAAAGAGAAAGTCAGGCTCTACTATTATGATATTAATAATTAATTACCTTTATTAACGTAAGTGTACACTGTAATGCTTCGTTGGTTTAAATCGTCTAGCGGGTAGGTCTTGTAAGCGAGAGGTGCCCAGTTCGGTTTTGAGTGCCACCATGTACCAATGACCGTTGTTTGTGTTATTTACACACGGCAGCACATCAGACTACGCATGTTGACCTTGACGTCGCCTTTAACTCCCTCGTGATAGCGTCGGCTTTCGTAGTGCAAATGGGTAACCTGATGTGCTGCTGTCTGTACTTGTTTGTACACTAACTGAAGCTCTTACATCGTGAGGAAACCTGCACATTCAGTCGCCTGAATATATAAGTATGATCCAACCAATCTGGTCTGGTTCCCCTGTGAACCAGGTGGCAGTCGCTTCATTGTAATGGCCTAACCTGTCAAATCTCGGATCATCATGTGTACCTACCCCGAATAAGAGACGGGACTAAGCGCTACGAAAGATTAGAAGTGTTAGAAGGAAAATTTTGTGAACCTTAATTTTTAACTACTGAATTTATAAAATATGATCCAATTAGTTTCATCCGTTTTGTTACGAAAGTTGCTCACGGAAGGAATCGCTCCACTGATCTGTTGATAATCCTAAATGAGAATCGTGACAAAGCGTTGCGAGAGAGACTTAAATGACATCAAAATCAATACACTTTCTATAAATAAATTGCTAAAAAAGAATAGACGTGTGTTTTCGGTGTAGGTATAATTTACTAAGTGGAATCTATCAATATACCGGTATTTTTATTGAATGATGACAGAATAACACCACCCTATTTCTTTCCGTGGGTGTCATAAAAGGCGACTAAGGAAACAAAAATGAGACCTGCCTCTTATTAATCCACCTCAGGCAACGACACCTCAATTTGTTCTGAATCTGAGGTGGCGTCCTATGGTCTCATGCGGTGTGGTAGGCTCTTTAAAGGGCCGTCAGGTTCGCAACCACCTTCCTACCGAAGTCCGACGCCAAACAGCTTGCTGTGTTTCGTCGGTGTGTGGGAGTACCAGTTATCTATGACCTAGGTCAAGATTGAGGTCAAGAGTTAACGCATCTTATAATAAAAAAATAAAATTTAAGAGCGTCCTCTAAAGTTAGGTTGTGTGCGAAAAACTAATTTGTTCTGCAAGGGATGATATTGAAAATCGAAAATAAATTCGTAATGCATTCCTTATGCGCTTAGTGGGTTTAACTGAAGCTGTAAGCTGAACCCAGCAACGTATGATATTTTTTTTTTTAAAATAACGTATGGCAGCCAGTTTGGTAGAGTGTTAGTGACGCTGCCTCTTGATCGGCGGGTCCTGGTTTCGATTTCTAGTCGGGGCAAATGTTTGTGTAAAAAGCAGATGTTTGTTCTGGGGTCATGGGTGTTCATGTCTGTCTGTATGTGTTCCAAGGGACCTACGACATAAGGGAAAACCTTAGTTGGGCCTTTGAGTGTGTAGCTTTTATTTATTCGAAATGGACATCACCCAGTCCGCAACGAAAGCTAGTGTTTAAACCATGGACTCGTAATAAATAGATTTAACATTTGTGTTTATATCTTCTTCTGAAATCTGATGATTTATTTCAGTTTAGATAGTCACAATAATTGATCAATTATTGATCCCTACGTTATCTTACTGCATTTAACCAAAGTTTTCAGTCTTATAAAAGGGAAGCGACTCCTAACTAACTTAGCATCTTCGTCATTGGTTGCAATATCTGCCTTATCATTGCCTTAGTGATAATGATAAGATATAGCGATACTGACAGCAAAATTAATAAGTACGTATTAGCGATTAGCATTATTTACAAACTGTTTTTGTTGTAGAAGATATAATAGAAAAAGGTTTTGCTTTTAGAAAAGTGAAGAACTTGTGAAGACTATGAAGAGCCCTCGATGTTATGTACAAGTACGGCTTTTTAAATTTCATGTTTAACATTTTTAATCTTCTACGCTGAGCGCAAATAGAAGAAAGACAACCTATTCTTAGAGGTAGTACAAGTAGGACGCGAGCAATAACATGTTTTGTTTGATAGATTTCGGTTTTCAGATGATTTGTTTACTTAGATATCAACCCACACGCATAGGGTGGCTCATTCTTAGATAAGAGTCTAAATGCGGAAAAGGGCCTACAATCATGCTGTTCTAGAATCACTTGACGCCAAGATTAACATAAACATTTTGTTATATTGTTCACGAAAGACTGACAATCATGGACATGACGCTGCTGTGTGGTGATCGGTTGAGAATAACACCACCCCATCTCTTTCCGTGGGTGTCGTAAGAGGCGACTAAGGACACAAATGAGACCTGCCTCCTAGTAATCCATCCCAGGCAACGACACTTTATTTTTTTCTGAATCTGAGGTGTCGTCCTATGGTCTCATGCGGTGTGGTAGGCTCTGTAAAGGGCCGTCTAGTTCGCGACCACCCTCCTACCGAAGTCCGACGCCAAACAGCTTGCTGTGTTCCGTTGGTGCGTGGGAGTACCGTGCCTTTATAGGCATTTTCTGGGTTAACTCGCTCCATCGTCGACCTCATCTTTGACCTTTATGGTCAAGATTGAGGTCAAGAGTTAACCCATCTTATAATAATAAAAAAAAAAAAACATGGTCATAGTTTTGTTTCAATCTAATTATTCTAGAACCACATGACTAGACACGACGAGATAGACTCTCTCTTCCTGTTAATACTTGCCATTATGCGCGAAGGTTGTTTGTTAATCTACCGATCAAAAGCCGAGAATTCTCCTGGGGATTTCGCACGATCACAGGCTTCATGGAGCGACCTTATATTTGATTGAACTTTAGTCTGCTGATATGTCATTCCAACGCAGGTTCAGGATTATTTAGATTAAAGAATGGCGTGTGTAGATTTATTTCAGATTTATTTCAGATTTATTTAAGTTAGAAAATAAGGAAATTTGTAATGAGATTGAAAAGAGCACACCGTCGGAGTTTCTTGCCTATTCTTCTCTGGGGAAGAATAGGCAAGAAACTGCACCTTTACGAAAAGGTAGGTGTAGAGTCAAAAGAAGGAATATGTATGTATTTATGTGTGTTTATTGTGCTGTATTTCCTTGTGTGCAAATAAAGTATATTGTATTGTATTTAAATCCTTTAAATGCCGGTTTGGTCGAGTCGTAGTGGCGCTGCCTCTTGATCGACGGATCCTGAGTTCGATTCCCAGTCGAAGCAAACATTTGTGTTAAAAGCAGATGTTTGTTCTCCGGTTATGGGTGTTTGTGTCTATCTTTATGTATGTTCAGAGGGATCCACGACAAGAAAAACCTTAGTGTGGGCCTTTGAGTGTGTAGCGTGTAGTGTAAAATCCTAAATGAACGAATCTGTTTGTATGTATTTATTTAGTTTAAGTGAATGTTGTATGAAAAGAAGCTGTTCTGACTTTGAGTTTGAGAGGTTTTAATTTTTCCCCAGGCGACTGGGTGATCAGCAAAGATGTTCGAAGGCGCAGTCGCCGGCATCCTGAACCGGCTGCTGGGCAAGTACGTCCAGGACCTGGACACTGAGAATCTCAACGTGGGGATCTTCTCCGGAAATGTCAACCTCACCGACTTGAAGCTTAAACCTGAAGCTCTTGTAAGTACAGAAGCCAACGCATTAGGTTACTCCATCTTCATTGCAAAACCGCTCTTATCACAACAACACAGAGTGCACGCGTGTGGTAACCTGATGTGCGGCCATCCATACAAATAATATATATTATTGCACACAGGAGAATACAAATAATTTTAATAGTAATTTTGACACCCTTATTGCTTAACAGTAATTTCTTACAAGTAGCAATTTCTTCAGCAGGTAATCTGATTTATAACTCCACGAGGTTTAGGTACCTTTTATCGTAATTCCTTTGTGATACATACAAATACATATATGGCTATTTAAGAGTCGATTTACTTACTCTTTATAACCCTGCACTTACGTTAGTAAATGTGTTCTAGCCTAGCATATGTCGCAGATTAATTGTCTGTCTTCTATATCTCGTACGAATTAACTTAAGACCTGGGCCGACGACGTCACCTTCAATGTACGGTGTGCAATATGATAAAATATCGAAAAAGGTATACAAAGATATAGCATCTTTGTTACGGATAACTACGAGTCTCGACTCTCTTTCGATTTTTTATCATTCCGTACACCGAAAATAACGTCATCGTCCCAGGTCTCAAGTTAACTCGTACAGGTTAAAGGATAATTATGCCATATGTTGTTTCAGTATGAGTTAGATCTTCCAATAGACGTGAAGATAGGCACGATCGGCCGCATCAACCTGCAGATCCCCTGGAGCGGTCTGAACTCGCAGCCTGTCGTCGTCAATATTGAAGACGTGCTCGTTTTGGTCGGCCCGGCTATTTCTAATAGGTAAGTATTCTGATAAAATATCCTTTCACGGAAAGTGGTCGGTAAATCATAGGAACGCTCGCTCACTTCAGTGCGTAAAATGAATGTAGCTCTTTACCTTTAATAATCATCATCATCAACCTGTGTCAGTCCACTGCTGGACATAGGCCTCTCCTATGGCACGCCACTGAGCTCGGTCTTCAGCTCTCCTTCTCCAACCACTGCCCGCTACCTTACGAATATCGTCACCCCACCTAGTTACAGGGCTCCATACGCTACGTTTGCCGATTCGTTGTCTCCATTCTAAAACTTTTCTGCCCCAACGGCGATCAGTTCTACGGCAGACATGACGTGCCCATTGCCACTATCTTTAATAATGCTATCAGTTAAAGAAGAATTATTACAGCCCTACTTGCTATGCCTCAACGGGGTGTCACATTCCAAAATGTGTAGGTACTATATTTAAGATCTTTGGACATGCAATAGATAAATTGGATTAAAAAGAACTCTATTGGTTTTCAAACAGCTACTTCGACCCAGAAAGAGAGAAAAGACTAACTCGCGCGGCCAAAAGGAAAATCCTGCAAGACTTGGAAGCAGAGAGTGAAATCTTAAAGGGCCCTCAGAATTTCTTCGAGAACCTATTTACAGCTATCGTAAACAACATCCAGATTTACGTGAGAAACGTACACGTTAGATATGAGGACAGCATTAGCTCTAAAGATGGGCCGTTGGCTGGAGGATTGTGTCTGCAAAGTTTGTCGATTGAAACTACTAACAGGTGAGATAATTCCACGGACAAAAGGGCACGGGGCAAAATTATTTAACACATGTTCATTCTGGCGCTAGATCGTTGCCCTTCGAAACAGGAAAGGGATTTAGGCCATAGTCCACCACGTTGGCCCAATGCGGGTTGGTGGACCGCGCGCCACAAGAAAACGAATTTTCTTAGACGTGCGGGTTGTATCACGATGTTATCATTCACCATTGAACATATAAATGATTGATTGATTAAAATCGGCTTACTGCGCACGTACGCCGATCCTGCGATTAATCTCCTTTTGTTTCTCTCAAGGACTGGAAGAAATCCCTCTAAGGGATAAACTCGTCTTTGTACAGGGGCAACAGCACATCATGCTATCCAAAACTGACAAATTTCTTCAATCGATTTTCAATTTTATGTTCAAGCATTAGAGTTTACTATCTATTGGGGAAATTTGACAGTTTGTGGTAACCTGATGTGCTGTTGACTGTACATCTAGTTTTCTTTGTATCTATCTCTTTTGTTTCATACTTGTAATTATGTACAATGAAGTGTTTACAACATACATAATAATTAATGAGAAATCCGTACATAGATCCGAAAAGACGAATTTAGTGGTACAGGATTGAATCTGCAACCTTTCCGTTACAATTCTGGCTGTAATAGCTTCAAGTAATATATTTATATTAAATTATTCAAAACTTTTTAGCAAATGGAAACCCTCAGTCACCCCGGCAAATGCCTCAACAGTCTACCAAATGATGCGTATAGACTCTCTCTCCCTATATTGGAACCCCACTGCGACAGCTCTGGACGACAATGAGACTGCCAACATAACCCCGATGCAGTATTACAACTGGAAGCATTACATGCTCACCGGATTGGATAAGTTCTCCATGCATCATGAGGATTTTGAATTTTGTGAGTAATTGTTTATTTTTATTTTATTACAAGATTTTTTACATTCAGGATGTTTCATAAAATAAGTTAAAGGATTTAAATACATACTAGCATCCCGCTCGGGACTTCGTTCCCGTGGGAATTCGGGAAAATTATGTAGCCTATGTCAGGGGGGTGTCACTCCGCAGTTTAGGCATGTTCGCGCGGCGAGCGCGGGCTGCTACTCGCCGCGCGCGCGCTCACCGCGTTGGTCGCGTGTTGAATAAAATAATAAGTGTACCTACTAATTAACAATATTAAAACCAGACAGAAACACGTTTTGCCATCACAATAGTCTGTAGGTGTCTGTAGTTAGCAGGTATGTAGGCTAGGTATCAAATAACATGGTTGGTTATGTTAACTTGTGTTTTTACTTACTACACTTCCTAATTAAAGTTACTTTTTATTTTTTAAGCATTGATAACTTACTTAATTAATTTGAATAATAATTTTACTTCTAAATCGGCGGCGAGTGTTACCCTGAGCTAGTGGCGTGCATAGACATTTTAGGCAGGGTAGGCAGTGAACTTGTCTAGTTTTAATTGACCGCCCAAACTCGTTTCTATGCGACTTTTGACAAACGAAAAAACTTTCAACGTACCTAGCTTTGAGATGTTTTTCAGAAAGCTCATGCTTTTTAATCGCTGTATTAAGGTTATTCAAATCAAAATAACCCTGCGCCGTTCCATACGTTTTTATAACAGTTTGAAAACAAAATGCACAGAAAACAAAATACTTAAGCGGTTAGTATGCACACAACCCGTGAACCAATAATGAATATAGTATATTTTAGTAATGTCTTACTGCGGTACCTTTTTTTGCGTCAAATCCACGTATCGGCCTTTTGCGATAAGTAATGTTTACTTTTTCTTGAAAAGGTAAACTTGAAAAATTACGCAGTTTAGGCAAACAAACATCATCACCACACTTTTCACAACTTATTGCACTCATTTTGTTCTAAACAAATGTCTAACAATCACTATAAACTGATAAAACAATAATTTGCAAAAGTTTTCGTACCTACGTAGTTGCAAAACAAAAACAAACCAATATGGCTGAATGCATCCAATAAGACAAAAAGGCCGCAAAATTAAAAATCTATAACAGCCCTTTCAAACTTACCGAATATATTGACACTTCTCAATTTGGTAGAATCGCTTTATAGGCAGAGCTTTTTTCTCCATACAATCAGTTTGTTAATATTTGGCGGGGGATGCGAAACAGCCAATCAGAAGCCCCCATTTCAACACAAAACCTCAACAAAAAAGGCATTTCAAACGAGTGCTTTTAACGAATAATTAGAAAGGCAAATCCGCGCTCCTACGAGGGCTCTTACTAGTTCAGTATTAGAAGTTTAGATGGCGCTGTTTTGAAAAGTTAAAGGTTAGAGAAATGAAGATGGCGTCATTTCGGAAAACGTTTATTCGTTTCACAAAGATCTGTGATCGTTGGTGTACATTATAATATTTAATTTTTGTATTTTTTTTTGCCTTGAAAAGCCTAGGGTAGGCACTGCTTTTCTGCTTGTATGGAATGCACGCCACTGCCTGAGCTCTCGTCGCGAACGCGGCATCGAGTCGGCGGTGCGCAATAGAATATGAACGCTAGCGGCCGACTTTAAGTTTCAATTTCTCTTGCAAGCTTGTGCCGCTTGCAATAGTAGGCAAATTTTTATGCCTAAAGTTGACTTTTGTTAGGGAGTGAGACTTCTGTACCTTAGTACTATTATTTATTCTGTGCCTATGTTACTCAGGGATAATGTAGGATTCTAATGGTGAAAGAATTTTTCAAGTCGGTCCAGTAGTTTCGGAGCCTATTCGTTACATACAAAAATACAAACATACAAAAATACAAATCTTTCCTCTTTATAATATTAGTATAGATATAGATAAACATATTCGTTCATTCAGGATGTAACATTAAAGGATTTAAATAAATACATACATATTCGTTCTATTGACACTACTGATTCAACACCTATTCGCAAAGGTGCAGCCTTCCCCAGAAAAGAGTAAGCAAGAAACTCTAAGGGTGATCTTTTCAAAAACAAAACATCACATTTCAAATTTACTTATTTTGTAAATTCTTCTTCTTATCGTGTAGATATAGTCAAGTGTGTAGCTAACCCTAGTGTCAGAGTTTGCATACCGCAAAATGGCCTCTGACTTGGTTTTAACGACTGAACCGATCGCTTAACGTGCCCTCTGAAGCATGGAAACGCTCGTGCTAAATTTCCACTTTTGTCACCTATCAGGTTCCCTGCCTCTGTGTACGTTGCTTAACCTCACTGATCGGTGCTTTACTCTACTAACTTTACGCCTAGTCGTAAAGGTACAGTATTCCCCGGAGAAGAATAGACAAGAAACTCAAGGTTGCTCTTTTAAAAAAAAAATCTCATTGCAAATATCCTTATTTCATAACTTTTTCTTCTTATCGTGTCTAACTTGTGTGTGTGGCTAACTTAGCTAACCCTGGTGTAAGAGTTTTCAAACCGCACAAATCAACAACGGCCGGGACTCGCTTAAGGCGACTACAGCACCTAAATTACGTTTTTATGATGCGTAGATAAGCATGACGCACTGCATTAAATCGAAGAAAAAAAATACTATGGTAATATTCAGGACATAAACTAGATAAGTAGTTTGCTGAAAACATGATTCAGAACTTTTGGTTCGATAGAAAAAGCTCACAAAGTCACCTCTAAATACCAATGTTGTGTATCTTTTAAGCTGTAAAAACGATAGTAAAATGCACACAGGAACTTGAATTTGCTATCAAAATGTTCGTGATTGAACACTCTCGATAAGTAGTTAACGCATTTTTCGATTTAAGCTGTTACCTTTCCATAAATCTCATTTTTCTAACTTTCGAACATGTTTTTACGCACGCACGCTTTCATAGTCCATAAACTTCGTGTATCGACACTGTTCGCACTGCCGGCCCAGGCCTGTTGAGAGACGGAGATGGCACTATTCCTATGTGTGCTGCCTTTATCGGGTGCTGTAGTCGCCTTAACGGGAAACGCTCGTGATAAATTGCCACTTTGGTCAGCCATCAGGTTCGCTGCCACTGTTTACGATGCTTAATCTCACTGATCGGTTGAGATCAGCGATCGTCACTAGCCTACGAGCGCTTGGGTTAACTAATCTACATATACAGGGCTTTAGGTATCTCTCTTTCAACCTCTCGGGTGGTTAATCAGTTCATGAAACTGAACAACTTTCCCAAGGAACATAGGTCAAAAAACACGAAATAAAAATTTTGAGTTCCCATACAAACTTCATCAGCATATAGCGCATTTTGTATGGGAGATCAAAATTTTTTTCGCATTTTGACCTATGATGCTCGGGGAAGTGGTTCAGTTTCATGGACTGATTTAACCACCCGAGAGGTTGAAAGAGATTTACCTAAAGCCCTGTATACAGATATGGATTTTCATACAACTTTTGCCGGCCGCTGCTCGTATGTATTTGGCCAGTACAGCAATTTCGATTTATCTCGTAGAATTTTGTCAAAATAATGCTAACATTTCCGAGCATGTTTGAGAAAAATTTATATCTATGTGAATATCTTCGTTGTAGTGCTAAAGCCAGCATCCTGCAAGGTAAAAGTGCTGAGCAGCCGTCGCGGCGAGGCGCGCGCCCCGCGGCTGCTGCTGGACGCCGTGCTGCTGGACAGTGCGCTGCAGCTGTCCCGGAGACAGTACCTCTCGCTGAGAAACTTAGCGGACAGTTTCGCTAGGATTAAACTTAACAGGTACATATCGTTATAAAAAAAAAAATTATATACAAGGGTCCTAGGCTTACTTTAGGGTCCTTTGCAAAATCCTTACTAATATTATAAACGCGAAAGTTTGTATAGATGTATGTTTGTAACTCTTTCACGCTCAAACAGCTGGACCAATTTTGATAAAATTTGGAATGGAGGTTGCTGACACCCTGGATTAACTGGCACATTCTAAGTTTTTATTTCACTCTTTTTATTTATTTATTATAAGATGGGTTAACTCTTGACCTTAATCTTGACCATAAGGTCAAAGATGAGGTCGACGATGGAGCGAGTTAACCCAGAAAATGCCTATAAAGGCACTGGTACTCCCACGCACCGACGGAACACAGCAAGCTGTTTGGCGTCGGACTTCGGTAGGAGGGTGGTCGCGAACCAGACGGCCCTTTACAGAGCCTACCACACCGCATGAGACCATAGGACGACACCTCAGATTCAGAAAAAAATGAAGTGTCGTTGCCTGGGATGGATTACTAGGAGGCAGGTCTCATTTGTGTTTCCTTAGTCGCCTCTTACGACACCCACGGAAAGAGATGGGGCGGTGTTATTCTCAACCGATCACCACACGGTTAAAACGGTTAACTCCCAGTTCAGTATTTATCCCGAGGCTTACTTAAATAAAGAACACAGAGAGAAAAGTGTTGCAGAAACAGGCCGTAGCTCGGCGAAAATTTGTTAAAGTGATACCATTCTCCCCACTATTAGCCTATGTCAATGGTGGCGACTTTCTTTACTCAAATTTGTCTAAAGTATGGAATTTCTTTATAGAAAATACCGCCACCTCCACCCAGGCGTACCTTTATCAAAAGACTTTAAAAAATGGTGGCACTACGCGTACAAGGTGGTCGTAGAACAACGGATCAAGCCTTACACTTGGACAGCTATAAAGAAACACAGAGAGAACTATAACGACTATAAAAAGACCTATAAAAGTACCCTGAAAAGTCCAAACGATACTGAGTTGAAATTGGACTTGCAGAAGTGTGAAGATAGTTTGCCGATTGTTTCTGTCGTCATCGCGAGAGAGCAGGCCAAGTTTGAGGTAAGATGTTATGCTTGAATTTGAGTAATTTAGGCCCGCATCGGACCAGCGTGGTAATATGGTCTAAATCCTCTTTGTGTTTCGAAGGGAGGCCCGTGCCCCTCGACGGGGACGTATATGGGCTGGTAAAAAAAAGGTTCCAATGGATTTTTGGTCTTGTCAGAATGGTGAAAATGGAAACCCTTATCATAAATTTATATCTCGACGAGTTTTAAAATAATTAACTTATTTCGAGTAGTTATAAATAAATACTGGTTGCTTAACTCTGACTTGTCATATTGACAAGTGGCTCCCTAGAGATTCTGAAAGATGTTAGCGAAAATAAGTTACTTTAAATAAGTTAGCGAAAATAAAACATGTGAACTTTCCCCAAGTAACATATGTCGAAATATGAACAAATGTTTTCGCCTCTCCATAAAACTTGTCCACCAACCCGAATTGTGCCAGCGTGGTGGACTATGGCCTAAATCAGGGGTGGCCAACTTGATTACACCCAAGATCTCCTGTTTACTAACGAAACCCTGTGCTATCTACCAATTACATACTTCTTGAAATCTTAAATTAAACAGCGTAGTTCAGTACACAATCATGTAGTATTTTTTTTTCTTTATTGTACACACATATACATACAGATTACAGAAGAGAAAGGACATATTATACAACGGCGAGCTTAGCTCAAGAAATTAGTTTTCTTCCAGCTAACCTATGTGAGAGGGAGAGGCAGTTGAAGTGGGCAAGGGTGTATCAAGAGAAAATGTGAAAAATTAAATTTATTATTTATTATATTAAGAGAAAAAACTTAAATCTGAAATATTTTTTATTTTTTTGCCTTGCCACGATCGACTGTACTAACAGCCGCGATCGACCGGTCGATCGCGATCGACCGGTTGGCCACCCCTGGCCTAAATCCTCTTCGTATTTCGAAGGGAGGCCCATGCCCTTCGGTGGGGTCATAACGGGCTGATAATAAATAAACCTTTATTCGCAACTGGTCACCCTGAATCCTGTCAACTTGTGCGATCAGCTGGTTTACCTTGTATGAGAAGTCTACATTTTTTTTAAATTTCATATACGTTCATTGGGGAAAGCTGTTCAGTTTTATGGAGATAATCTTTTTTACCAGCCCATATACGTCCCCACCGAGGGGCACGGGCCTCCCTTCGAAACACGAAGGGGATTTAGTCCATAGTCCACCACGCTGGCCTAGTGCGGGTTGGTGGACCGCTCGTCTTTCGAAAATGAATTTTCTTGGACAAACTAGTTTCATCACGATGTTTTCCTTCACCGTTGAGCAAGTGATAATTAGAAATCCGTACATAAATCCGAAAACGCAAATTTTGTGGTACAGGCCCGTACCAGTATTTGAGCCCGTGACCTTCCGATTACAAGTCTGGCTCATTACCAACTGGGTTATCACCGCAATATGGGGAGAATAACCCCTTACCATGTTACTAATTTATAGTCACCCAATATAAAAAGATTATCAGAATTCGTCTGACTGATAAGTTTACGGACAATTCATAAAACAGGCGTTTTGTTCAATACACCTTTATTTCTTGGTATAAAAAAAAACTATACGAAAGTGGTAGGTAATCCCTACAGTGTCGCAATAATATCTACGCTGAATTAATTTCAGCTGCTCGCCGAAGAGCCAGATCGCATAGAACTAGTAGAAACAGAATTCGACTGGTGGAAACCAAACTCGGACTCCGAAAACGAATCGGAAGATGAGAACAAAGGGAGAGTGGAGTTATACGTGAAGACAGAGAGGAGTAGGAGTTTGTGGAGTCATCTTTCTAGCCCTGAAAAGAAGAGAGTCTGTGAGCTGATTGGCTATGTGGAAGGGGCGCCGAGAGGTGACAAATCTAAGCAGTATATTGGTAAGTTTTCACAGAGATAATTATAACGACGTTAAGAAAACCTACAAAAGTACCCTGAAAAGTCCAAACGATACTGAGCTGAAATTGGACTTGCAGAAGTGTGAAGATAGTTTGCTGATTATTTCTATCGTCATAGCCAAGTTTGAGGTGAGGTTTTTTGCTCTAAGTTAAAGTTAAAGCCTCTTTAAATGTAATACCGTCCTTGTTTACGGCAACGTGACGGAAGGTGACACTATGATATTTAAAGTGAAGTCTGTGAAGTCATCTCTCTAGCCATGAGAAGAAGAGTGTCTTTGAGCTGATTGGCTATGTGGTAAGTTTTCCAATTTTATTGACGGCACTGTGCACTTAATAAGTTTGGCTTGTTGGTCATCGAAGGTAAGAAATTCTCGGAGCTTGCAAAGTTACATATTTGAACATACTGAGATAAAGTATTTGAACATAGAAAAACTATTACACTTAACGCTCAGTTGCAGAAACGTTAATTAAATTTAAATATCCTTTAATGCCATCCTTGTTTACACTAATGAGGCGGAAAGTGACAGTCTTGTTCTTATCGTGTAGGCATGGTCAAGTGTGTAGTGAACTTGACTAACCCTGGTGTCAGAGTTTTCAAACCGCACAATAGCCTCTGCAGTTCGAGCATGATGCGCGACAAACTCTTGTGGCGCGCCACTCGGCTGACGCTGAAACTTCACTTTTATTGCGCCAGGGCCCTTGCAAAGGCTTGCTCCTCCTCTGGCGTTGTCACTGTTGATATTTTGACATAGGACCGCGGCGCACTACGCGCGCGAAGACGTCATGCTCGAGCTGCTGATTTGGTTTTCACGACTGTAGTCAATCGAAAGTAACATATTTAACGTTTCCGCAACGAGGTGTTAGCATTCTACTTTTTAAAGCTTTTAAAAATAACGGATCATTTTTTTTGCAGAGCATAAGATAAATTTAACACTAGCGAATTGTTCGCTAACGCTGATGAACAGAAGCAAAGAGGTTCTGGTTGTGACCCTCACTCAGTTCCTGGCCTCTTTGGAGACCAGACCATCGGCTAAGGCTTACAAGGTAATCTACAGAGTGCTAATTATTTCAGTTAGAAAACAAAAAACAAATTTGAAAGCGGTAGAACCTAAAGGTATTTAGGTTCTTAGTAAAAAATATAAGATACACAGATTAAAAAAATATGAAAAAATAATTTTATCTAGAACAACTTGTAAATACTTCATTCGGGACTTCGTTACCGTGGGAATTTGGAATAATCATGTAGCCTATAAGTTAATCCAGGCTCTCAGCTACCTCCATAACTAATTTTATCAAAATAAGTCCAGCCGTTTGAGCGTTAAAGAGTAACAAACGTCCATACAAAATTTCGCGTTTATAATATAAGGAAGAATTAAAATAGTCTGAGACTACAGAATTTCCAGAAGTTTCTTTGTTAACTTGTCAGATATATTTCATCACTTTTCTTCCAGCTATCAGCCCGCGCGGAGAGCGTGGTGATCGAAGGGGTGTCGTCAGACGGAGATCTAGTTCCATTGCTCTCTCTGGAGAAGGGTCCAGCGCTGGCCAGCAGTAGTTTGCTAGCAGTGGACATTGAACAGAATCCCATCAGCAGCGAGGCGGATTACGGACTCACCTGGCTTATGGAGCCGGTGGAGATTACTTATATAGAGGTTAGTGATTGAATTAGGTACCTATACAGGATGTAAGAGACAGTTTAGCAACAATTGAAACTCCGAATTCAGACCATAATTCTTACTGACTTTTCAATGTAATTTTCTTATTTTTATTTTATTTTTATTAAAAAGGTACACCAACAGGGGTTCTACAGTAACATTAAAAACTTAACAGTACTGACGGGTTCTGTGTAGAACCTCCAGTTAAAGGTGAACAGCACCTTTAATGAAAATTATCTTAAAACTTTTTAAAATATTTTTGCTTTAAGGCGACTACAGCACCCGATAAAGGCAGCACACATAGGAATAGTGCCATCTCCGTCTCTCAACAGGCCTGGGCCGGCAGTGCGAACAGTGTCGATACACGAAGTTTACGGACTATGAAAGCGTGCGTGCGTAAAAAAATGTTCGAAAGTTAGAAAAATGAGATTTATGAAAAATTAACAGCTTAAATCGAAAAATGCGTTGACTACTTATCGAAAGTGTTCAATCACGAACATTTTGATAGCAAATTCAAGTTCCTGTGTGCATTTTACTATCGTTTTTACAGCTTAAAAGATACACAATATTGGGTATTTAGAGGTGACTTTGTGAGCTTTCAATTAGTTAACTGAAACTAAGGACGTCAATTAGCCCACTGAACTGAAGAACTTTCCCTCAGGAACATAGGTCGAAATGTTCAAAAAACACGCTTCTCATTACAATTTGTGCGGTCAACTGATTGCAAAACGTGAATTTTTGAATTACAAATGGGTTTCTTGGGCAAAGGTGTTCAGTTTCATAGTGAGAATCAAGCTTAAAGTTTCGCTGGCTAATTTAAAATCTATTTTTAACATGTTATATTTTATCACAAGAAATTTTTGTGATAAAATTTCTTACCACAAATTTTGTTTGAGTGTCCAAACTAACAGTGCCTGTACGGTTCACTCACCGTACATGCATTTTTGTTTACGTAGCACCGCGCGTAATTACTTACTTTATATAAAACTTATTCACATCGAGTACGTCACCGACTGTCTACCGAGACACACGTGAAAGAGAGAGTTGCTAAACTTCTAAACCGCCACTGTATTTTAACGAACTTATAATAATACAAGTGATAATAGTTTCAACTGTGACTTTCTTCTTGTGCTCCACAACTTACCTTTAAACTACCAATGTGTGGTGTCAACTGAGATCATACATTTTATGGTCCTTCGAGCCGGATGAACTTGCAACTAAAAGGTACTGAGTGTTGTTGGT
Source organism: Aproaerema taeniolella (assembly GCA_949987775.1). Classification (NCBI taxonomy): domain Eukaryota; kingdom Metazoa; phylum Arthropoda; class Insecta; order Lepidoptera; family Gelechiidae; genus Aproaerema; species Aproaerema taeniolella. The sequence goes on from OX465256.1 coordinate 1,221,057, forward strand.
ATCTCTGAGCGATAGCGAATCGGTTCAGCTGGCCTCCCACCAGCGGGTCTCACCGGTTGAATTGAGAAAGCGCACATATCGTTTCGGGGGTGCTAATTACCGCTTGGTGCTGACAACAACAGAACTTATTAGAGCATTACTTCACGAAAACTTCGTGGCCTTCGTGTGTGAAAACTTCGCACTTCTGGTTTCGTTAACTACGAGACCTTACTATCAATTTAACTACAAGTAAGTAACTTCTTACTTCATCCAACATGGGAGACCTCGACATTCAGTCAAAGTGCTTCGAGAACATCAAAGCTTTGTGCATTAACTATAAAAAGGACAGCGCGTCGAGGAAGACTGAGGAGTATTTAACTAAGCGCCTCCAATCCTTATCAGAGCAATGGGATGACTTTGAAGCGCGTCATGCCGTGTTCGAAAGAGAGACGCAAGACAAAAACATCCCCTACTTTATGGAAAATATTTTCATAAAAACCAAATCCATGTATGAAACAACGAAAGCTGACATCTTAAATCTTCTGATAACCATTAGGAAGCCCAAAGATGTAAAGTTTGACTTTAGCGACTTCTTAAAGGAAGGAGCCGACGAAAACTTAAAGCAACTGCTTAATAAACAAGAGGGAAATTTTAAAGCTATTGACCGCACAATGTCAAAAATACACGTCGATAACACTGACGAGAGATGGGAACTGGAAGATCAACTTTCCGTATTAAAATCGAAATGGGAAAAAATTGATGCTCTTCACTGGGAACTTGATGCGACATTGAAAGGATCCAATAATAACTATTACCAAATGTTTGAAACAATTGAAAGCAAATATGATGACATTAAAAGGAAACTTAACAGCAAAATTTGGTCAACTGTCCACTATCGAAAATCTGCACCGCGAATTGAACTACCAGAATTCACGGGAAGCTATCAACAATGGATCTCCTTCAAGGATTTGTTTTTGGAAACTATTCATAACAATCCTATGATCAATAAGGCACAAAAAATGCAACATCTTAAAACAAAACTACGGGGTGAAGCAGAGAGATTAGTGCAACATTTAACGGTTTGCGCTGATAACTACGAAGCCTGTTGGGAAATACTTAACCAACGCTATGATAACCGACGCCTTCAGTTCACTTCATTCATGAATACTATGCTCCAACTGCAAGTCATTCAGCAACCCGACGCTAACAATCTGAAAAAACTTCATGACGTCATTACGGAGTGCATGAATGGGTTATCTAACATTGGCATAGAGACATCGAGCTGGGACCCGATTATTGTGCATATTATGTCTCAAAAATTGGACTCTACTACCCTAAAAGAATATGTCAAGGAACTTCACGACCACAGGGAGCTACCCGTCTTACATGACTTTCTATTTTTTTTGGAAAGCAAGTTTCTTGCATATGAATCTATCAAGGGTCCCAAGAAAGAAAATTCTAATCAAAACAATAGTCAAACTAACAATCAAAACTTAACTCAAAAACCCTCCTCAAAAAAGAACAATTACAACTACTCAAGGAAACAAAACTTTCATTCCAAGAAATCTAACTCTAAATCATTCACTAACTATGGACAATGCCCACTTTGTAACGGAAACCACGTTTTAATGCAATGTGAGAAATTAGTCGACATGGATCCAGTTCAAAGGAATAATACCGTAACGAAACTTCAACTCTGCAAAAATTGCCTCTACAGTCACGGCGACGGCGTAGAATGCAAATCGACTAAAACGTGCAAAGAGTGTAATATGAAACATCACACACTATTGCACATTACGTCGAAGAAAAACTTTTCCACTTCAAATGATAGTGGAAATTCCGGTCCACGGCTATCAACTTCAAATGCTCAACCGAGCGCAAATCATCTTTCAACTGAAGATGAAGAAGTTCTACTAACTACTGCCCAGATCAACGTAAGATCTAACAACGGGACTTACATAACACTTCGAGCCCTTCTGGACCAAGGCTCGCAAGTAAACTTAATTAGCGAGAATGCTGCACAAATACTTAAACTACCAAGACAGAGACTAAACGCAACTATCTCAGGCATAGGAGCGGTTCCGGGTGATTGCAAGGGCCGCCTTAAACTAACATGCAAATCTATCTACTCCGATTACACATTTGAAACGCAAGTCCTTGTCATGAGAAAACTAACTAATAACCTACCAAACTCTACGTTTAGTAAGGCTAACTGGCCACACGTGCAGAATCTGAAACTCGCTGACCCTAACTACAACATCTCGCGCCCTGTGGATCTGCTGCTCGGTGCTGACGTTTTCTCCCAAATCCTCTTGGAAGGAGTGCTAAGAGGAAACCCACAATCCCCCCTCGCTCAACAAACTCACCTTGGGTGGATACTCTGTGGTAAACTCAAGACGCTCAACTGTCACGTAACTTTGTTCAATATTAATGAACTAACTAAATTCTGGGAAAACGAAGACATAGCTCCGAGCAGCAAGGACATCTCCAAGGACGACAAAAGCGAGATATATTACACTGAAACTACAAAACGCCAACCCGAAGATGGAAAGTACGTCGTGAAGATGCCGCTATGTCCCGAATTTGAAGAAAAAATCGGCCTATCCAGGTCTATCGCTATCTCACAATTCCTTCAACTTGAGAAGCGGTTAGAGAGGGACAACAAATTATCACTTATGTATCGCAACTTTATTAAAGAGTACTGCGACTTGGGCCACATGAAACCGGCGGCTCAGGTTACAAATTCTTTACCTGAGTGTTACTTACCGCACCACGGCGTCCTTCGGGAGAGTTCAACAACCACCAAACTGAGAGTGGTGTTTAACGCCTCCCAAAAAACTACCAGCGGCCACAGTCTAAACAGCGTCCTTGAAAAGGGGGTCAACTTACAACAGGACATTCAGGCTCTAATTCTAAAATGGAGGTCATACCGATACGCCTTTACCGCTGATATAGAGAAAATGTATCGCTGCATTTGGATGTCAGAAGAGCAACAACAACTACAAAAAATAATATGGCGTAAATCACCTACTGACAAACTGCAGGAATTCCAACTATGCACCGTGACGTACGGCACGAAATGCGCCCCGTGGTTAGCTATGCGCACACTCAAGCAGTTAGCCATGGATGACGGACACAAACACCCTGCCGCCGCCACAATACTGCAAAACGAATTCTATGTAGATGACCTTGTAAGTGGAGACAACTCGCTAAAAGGTGCACAACAACTTCAAGGGTCACTCATCGACCTACTTAAGGGCGGCGGTATGAACCTCCGAAAATGGTCAGCAAACCACCCCGCCTTACTAGAGAATCTCTCGCGAGATCAAATTTCAACTAACAACACATTCGATTTCAAGCATGAAGAATCGATGAAGACTTTGGGGTTGGGCTGGAACTGCAGCTCTGACACATTCGCGTTCAACTGGAACCTGAAAGAAAAGACTCAAAATAACCTAACTAAACGACAACTACTCGCTGAAATATCCAAGCTATATGACCCGCTCGGATGGCTGTCTCCTATAACTATTACCGCTAAACTACTTTTTCAAAAAATCTGGATGAGTAAAATTGGATGGGATGAGACGCTGCCGAGTGATGTACAAAATGAATGGCTGAAACTGAAAAACGAACTTCCTCAAGTAAAAAACATTCAACTTAGCAGATGGATCGGCGGGACACAACGAGTCATTGAATTACTGGGCTTTTGTGACGCGAGCGAGAAAGCATATGCATGCGTCATCTACAGCCGCGTCACAAACGAACAAGGCACACTTACTACAACTTTACTCGCCGCTAAAACTAGGGTTGCGCCTCTCGCTCAAAAAACGACACTTCCGAGAATGGAACTTTGTGGTGCATTACTACTTGCACAGCTGATCGAAAAAACCAAGCAAGCCTTAACTGGACACAATGTCAAAATTCAAGCATGGAGTGACTCCCAAGTAGTCCTAGCTTGGATTCAGGGCGAAACATCAAGATGGGAAAGATATGTAGCAAATAGAGTAACGAAGATCAAAGAAGCGATCCCAGTTTCCCAGTGGCGCTACGTAAGATCAGAACAGAATCCAGCTGACTGCGCGACCCGGGGACTTTATCCATCAAAACTTATCAACTTTGATCTCTGGTGGCATGGTCCTAAATTCTTACAAACCAAAGAAGAAACTATCCAAAAATCTACAACTTGCCTCTTAACAACTAACTTAGAAACTAAAAAACAACAAGAGGCAGCCCTAACCAATCATTTTGTAAATGATTTATTAAACAAATGCAGCTCGCTTACACGGACACAAAGAGTAACAGCGTGGGTAATGCGATTCATTACAAATATGCGAAACCACAAGAAACCTGATACCAACTACTTATCATCGAGCGAACTAGCTGCCGCAAATGAACGCATTATTCAAGTTATTCAACGAGCTGATTTTGGCGAAGAATACCATAAACTAACTAAAAACAAACTTATCTCTAACAAGAGTAGAATTTATAAACTAAATCCCTACCTGGACAGCGCGGGAATCATGCGAGTTGGAGGGCGGCTAGCTAACTCAAGCCTACCAACGTTAATGAAAAATCCAATTTTACTATCTCGGAACAGCCGATTTACTAAACTTCTAATTAACAACGCCCACCTAACAACTCTTCACGGCGGTGCTCGATTGACTTTAGCCTACATTCGACAGAGATATTGGATCGTAGGTGGTAACAGAGCTGTGAAAACTGAGCTACGTCACTGTGTCCGGTGCCACCGCTTCAAGCCTACAAGCAACTATCAACTAATGGGTGACCTACCGACACAAAGAACTACCCCTTCTCGACCATTCAGCCATACTGGAGTGGATTTCACCGGTCACGTGGAGGTCAAACTTAACAAAGGAAGAGGGGTCCGAACATCCAAAGGCTATGTGGCGATATTCGTGTGCATGGCGACTAAGGCCGTGCACATTGAACTCGTATCAGATCTCAGTACAGAAACATTCCTATCGGCCTTTCAAAGGATGTGCGCTAGGAGAGGCACTCCTAAGCATGTCTATTCCGACTGTGGTACTAACTTCGTCGGTGCTTCAAAGATGTTACGCAACGAATTCATGGAATTTAAACAACTACTGTCACCAGAATTCTTTGACGAAATCAACAAGTTAGAAGTGGAATGGCATTTCAACGCTCCGGCGTGGCCAAGCGCTGGAGGCCTGTGGGAGGCTGCGGTGAAGTCCTTCAAATATCACCTTCACCGCGTTCTGGGTGAACAAAAACTCACATATGAAGAGTTCTCTACGTTGCTGACTAAAATAGAAGCATGTATGAACTCGCGGCCGCTGTGTCAGCTAACGGAGGACCCAGATGAATTCTACAACCACTTAACTCCTGGGCACTTCCTCACCGGCGGTCCCACCCTGTCACTACCACTTTCAGACTACAGTGACATCAGAAGCATCGACATACGCCGACGATGGCAACTAACAGAAAACATGCTACAACAGTTTTGGAAGCACTGGTCGAACGAATACTTAACTCAACTACAAGGTCGATGCAAGTGGAACAAACCTACTAAGAACATCAAGGAAGGCGATGTTGTGCTGGTCAAGGAGAACTACTTACCACCTGGGAAATGGGCCCTAGGGCACGTGCTTGAGGTTCATCCCGGCTCCGATGGCTTAGTTCGTGTCACCACCCTAAAAACAGACAGGGATCATCAAACGACCTATTGTGAAACTTTCGCCACTACCGATATTAAACGAAGACCAAACAACTAAATCAAAACCTAACTCTGGATCCGAACCAAAAGGAGAACGGATAAAACCAAAGAAGCTTTCAACTTTATTCATAACATTGTTGGCAATGTTTACGTTCCTATCAACAGGAACTCACTGCACAGCCAGCCGTGTGACGTCAAGTCCTACTCACATTACAAGACTCGAGCCCGAGCGTCCGATCTACTATGACGCAATGGGCAAAATACAAGTAATACACAATGAGTGGACATTATTGATGTATTATAACTTAACTAACTACTGGCACAGTGTGAATCGGATTCAAACTTACCTAACTGGAGTTGACAACTTATGTGACCAAACCGACCCACGGTACTGCAAGGCTACCCTTAAACAACTATATCACGAACTCGAGATACTGCACTATTACAACTCTATATTGCTAGCACCTCACAAACACTTATCCGAACGGAAGAAACGAGGACTAGTAGACGGTGTAGGCTACATTGCTAATAGTTTGTTTGGAATTTTAGATCAACGTTTCGCCGAAAAGTACCAAAAAGACATTAGAACGATACAAGATAATGAAAACTATCTACTAAAACTTATGAAAAATCAGACTTCAATAGTGGAACTGGAAAACCAAGCCCTAAAACGAAGCGAAGATAACTTAAATCGACAATTTCACTTGATTGAAGGTTTTATGAAGGACACTGATGCCAACTTCGCCAGAATAGAGTCTGCCATGGAAACAGTTATGGCTACCAATTATTTCAACTCTGCCGCACTGACAGCCTTTCTTTTGATAAATAATCTGAAGAAAGTTCAAGAAATACTATTCGACACTTTAACTGATGTTTACAAGGGGCATATTGATGTACATCTACTGTCACCTGTTGCATTAATCAACCAGTTAAATTACATCGCCGGTAAACTCCCGAGGAATGTCTACTTACCTGTAGAAAATGTTAGAGAGGACATAAAAAATCTCTACAAGCTACTTTACGTCAAGGCACGAGTAACTAGTAACTTCTTTCTCTTTGAGGTGCACATTCCTCTGATCTCAGAGGACGACTTCTCATTCTACCGTGCAATACCGCTGCCTATCAGAACAAATTCAGGAGCGGCCACTATTAAACTTACCTCAAGCTATGTTGCTGTTAACTTCAGGAAGAACACCTACATTTCTCTATCTGAAGAAGATCTGAGAAGATGTGTACAGATGAAACCTGACGTATACCTTTGCCACAAGAACTTACCTATTTACAACTTACATAACAATAACGCACCCTGTGAAGCAAAACTATTGAGTCATCGTTCTAATTCACCCTGTAACGTACAGAGCGTACAATGCAAGGACGCGTGGATCGAATTACACGCTACGAATACCTGGCTCGCTATCTGTTGCGGAACTTGCACACTTCGCACTGTATGCCAGAATGACGTCGTAACTCATGAAATGACGTCACATGGTATTCTTACCTTGGACCAAGGTTGTATGTTACAGTCTGACGACTTAACTATTCACCCTCACAATCTTTATAGCAGCAACATGGATTTACTGAACAACTTCGAAATACCAACTTTGAACTCAACGGTGAACAACATAGTGAATCTCACTTACCATAACATAACTGATCTGTTCTCTAAAATCTCAGACACTGACAAGATTAGTACACAACTAGTTTCACAGAAAGAGAACGAAGTTCTGCCTTCCACTATTTCGACCAACGACATTCATCAATACACTGTAAGCTACCTTGCTTTAGCAGCAATTATTATTACACTCGTTATATGGACTTTGAAGAAGCGCAGAACATACTGGTGTAATAAAAATCAGGAAGGGAGAGACACCTGCGAAGAAATTGAACTGCAGACTGTTCAAAACTCTGCTCAGCATCCACCGATGAGGAGCACTGAACGACCTCATCATATGAAACCTGCTTCAACAGAAAGCATTACTTTTAATTTTGATACGTAACTTCTTGTACTTGCTTTTGTAATTGGCGTCTCTCTTTTTCTCTTACCTCTTACCCTTTTCTGGGGTTGCCAGTATGTACGGTTCACTCACCGTACATGCATTTTTGTTTACGTAGCACCGCGCGTAATTACTTACTTTATATAAAACTTATTCACATCGAGTACGTCACCGACTGTCTACCGAGACACACGTGAAAGAGAGAGTTGCTAAACTTCTAAACCGCCACTGTATTTTAACGAACTTATAATAATACAAGTGATAATAGTTTCAACTGTGACTTTCTTCTTGTGCTCCACAACTTACCTTTAAACTACCAATGTGTGGTGTCAACTGAGATCATACAGTGCCGAAATATCGAACACTCATTTAAAACGAAAACCGTGGTAAGAACGCGTTAATAATACGTTTAAGGTTCGTATTACAGAACGCGACTCAGACTCTGATTTATACTTAAGCAGTAATCTTTGTCATTTTGATAGTGCGAGAAAAATACAAACAATACTTAGGTATAGATCAACACTTGAGTCTCCTGTAAATACGGTTAAACTAGGGAAAATAACCGCGAGAATCTTAAATAATATAGGTATTAAAACTTTTTTATTTGCGTTTATTTCACCAGCGCGCGTTCACAGAGCTAATAAACTTCTTCCAAACCCACTCCATGAGTAGCTACGAGCTATCTGAAGAGTTCTACCAATGCGTGGACAAAGCCAAGGGCGTCAGCAAGTCGGTGCTAGCGTACGCACAGAGCCGGAGGAAGGTGTTCCAAGTTAATGTGGACCTAAAGGGACCCTGTGTCATTGTGCCTGAGCATGGATGTGTTAACAAGTAAGTTGTCTTTCTCATAAATATAACGGTTAGGAGCGGTGATAGCCCAGTTGGTAATGAGCCAGACTTGTAATCCGAAGGTCGTGGGTTCAAATCCTGCTGCGGGCCTGTACCACTAAATTCGTTTTTTCGGATTTATGTACGGATTTCTAATTATCACTTGCTCAACGGTGAAGGAAAACATCGTGATGAAACCCGCCCGTCCAAGAAAATTCATTTTCGAAAGACGAGCGGTCCACCAACCCGTAGTGTGCCAGCGTGGTGGACTATGGCCTAAATCCCCTTCGTGTTTCGAAGGGAGGCCCGTGCCCCTCGGTGGGGACGTATATGGGCTGGTAAAGAACGGTTATATGTTTATTGTAATTTTGATTTCATTTGATAATATTGACATTGCAGAGGAGGTCGAGTGATAGTGTTAGACGTGAGTCGAGTGGTGGTGAAGTCAGACCTGCAGCCCTCCAACCTTGTTCTGGAAGACGCCACCTGCATGGAGTTAGAGGAGCGACTCTATGACAGGTTGCACGCAGAGTGTTGCTGTCAGGTAATTACATCTTCTTACTATGCTACTAATATTATCATATCAGCCTATTGCAGTCCACTGCTGAACATATCCCCCCCAAGGTGCGCCACTTTGCACGATCCTCCGCTGTTTCCATCCAGCCACTACCCGCTATCTTCTTCAGGTCATCTGACCATCTGGCTGGGGGGCGTCCTACACTACGTTTGCCAAGACGTGGTCTCCATTCGAGAACCTGTCTACTCCAGCGCTCGTCGGTTCTGCGACAGACATGGCCAGCCCACTGCCACTTCAGCTTGCTACACTTTTGGATAATATCCATCACTCCGATTTTCTGTCGGATAACCTCGTTTCGGATTCTATCCCTTAGCGAGATCCCGAGCATGGAGCGTTCCATCGCTCGCTGAGCGACATGCAATCGGTGGGCCAACCTCACTGTCATGTTCCATGTTTCGGCTGCGTAGGTCATGACTGCTAGGACGCATTAAAGACCTTGGTCTATTTGAAGGCACGATAGCTCAGTTGGTTAGAGCACCAGGAGATCTGATCCTGGGGTCGTGGGTTCAAGTCCCATTCGCGCCGAATATTTTTCTTTCCCTAAAAATTATTTGTGAATATCCCTCACGCGGGTAAGCGTTTTAAAATACTAAAATATAATCGTTAACAGATTTCGCCCTTGTCGTAATCTACTTTGCAACAAGTAATATGAGTCTGTAGTTCTCCGCACGAGACACAGATGGCGCTAACCTACAAGCACAACGTATGTGCCTAGTAAGGGAATGAGAAATTTCGCCGCTTGACTTAAGGCACGATAGCTCAGTTGGTAAGAGCACCAGGAGATCTGATCCTGGGGTCGTGGGTTCAAGTCCCATTCGCGCCGAATATTTTTCTTTCCCTTAAAAAAAAAATGGTCTACTAATATTATAAATACGAAAAATTCTGAGGATGTATGGATGTTTGTTACTCTTTGCCGCTCAAACAGCTGGAATAATTTTGATAAAATTTGATTTGGTAGCTGACACCCTGGATTAACAAATAGGCTACATAATTTTCCCAAATTCCCACGGGAACGAAGTCTTGGGCAGAAAGCTAGTACTTCATATTTATAAAAGTTAATTTTTGGATTTATACCCTATTATTCTAAATGATATTCTTGTGGAATTTTCTTCAGAAAAGTTTTTTTTTCATGTTTTTAATATTTTCTGCTTTAAAATGAATTTATTTATTCGAATTTTGCAATAAAAAAATAACGATAGCAGCGTAAAACATGAAAACCAGCAATGTATAGCTGATCATAGCTATGGTTAGATTCCACCCTGTATTGTGCTGTTTTTAGGGTTCCGTTCCCAAAGGGGAAAAACGGGACCCTATTACTAAGGCTCCGCTGTCTGTCCGTCCGTCTGTCACCAGGCTCATGAACCGTGATAGTTAGACAGTTGAAATTTTCGCAGATGAGGTATTTCTTTGTGCCCTATAACAACAAATACTAAAAACCAGAATAAAATAAATCTTTAAGGGGGCTCCCATACAAAATACGTGATTTTTTTTGCTCGTTTTTATAAAGTCTGTTCGAGGCTGTATCTCGTGAACCGTGACAGTTAGACCGTTTGAAATTGTAATGGTACGGAACGGAACCCTTCGTGCGCGAGTCTGACTCGCACTTGTCCGTTTTATTATCAATTAGACTATTCACCAATCCACCATCCAATACCACATTTCTCTCATGAGGTACATCACATTCACCTTATTAGGGTTCTGTACCCATAGGGTAAAAATTACTAAGACTCCGCTGACAGTCCGTCTGTCACCAGGCTGTATCTCATGGACCGTGATAGACAGTTGAAAATTTCAGAGATGATGTATTTCTGTTGCCGATATAACAACAAATAGTAAAAACCAGAATAAAACAAATATATTTAAGGGGGCTCCTATACAATAAACGTGATTTCTTTGCTCGTTTTTATAGATAATGGTCACCAGTCTGTATCTCATGAACCGTTATAGTTAGACGGTTGAAATTTTCACAGATGATGTATTTCTGTTACCGCTATAACAAAAATACCAACCAGAATAAAGTAAATATACTTAAGGGGGCTCCCTTACAACAAACGTGATTTTTCGTTTGTTTTTATGGAGATAATGGTACGGAACCCTTCGTGCGCGAGTCCGACTCTCACTTGGCCGGTTTTTCGTTTTTCACGTCAAATTCTAGAAAAACCTGTCTCATTTCAGGTACTGTTCTGCGACTGGACAGAGCCCTGGCGAGAAATACGCAAGCACGCTGACTCGGATATACATCTGATTCCCAAAATCAAGACTCAAGTCGTGTTCTCCAATAGCATCAAGAAGGACTACAAGCTGCTGCCTAGGTATTGGATTTACTTGAAACTTTATACAAAAAAAATTTAAAACGAGTTTTTATTTGAATGTTGAGTTTTTGTATTTTTCGCAGCAAAACTTTCGTTGATTACAATATAATATACTTTATTGCACTCCAACACAAATAAGGTACAGTTACATTTTATACAAAAAGTTATGTCAAGGTACAAAAGGCGGCCCCATTGATAAGAAGCAATATCTTATCGGCAACCTTACGGTGTGGAGAAAAAGTAACAAATAGACGTGGGTGCAAACATAATACATTCTACTTACATATAATAAATTACACATATATAAGGTCCTAATTTATTAGTCACTTACCTTTTAAGGCGTTATTGTATAGGTTGATAGTATTCCAAAAAACAACATAAAAATTAATTATCTGAAAATTAAATTTTGTAAAAAAATAAATAAAAAAAATTTCATTTAAAGATAAAGGAATGGTTCTCTTTCGATTATAGCCGTCCACTCCCCGCTCGCCCGCTCTACTACTGTCATTATTATTTACGTTTGAATGGATGGGTTTATTCAACATAGTAATGAAAAAATATCATAACAAAATTTTTCAAGACCTTTTAAATTTAATATTATGCTTTTGTTTTTTGACAAATGATATATTTTGACCTACACAATAACGTGTTAAAAGGAAAGTGACTAATAAATTAGGACCTTATATAACAATAAAACATATCTACCTAACATACATACTAAATAATAGGTCTTTACCTATGAAATTGCCGATTTTTTCTCAAGCTTTTTTTTATTCATAATTTATTTGATTGAACAGCTATTACTAAAATTGTTTTTTATTTAAAACCTTGGCCATATAACGGAGATATTGAGTCAAATTAACCCATCTTAAAAAAATAAAAATCTAAAGTAAAAAATTTACTTTAGATTTTTTATTTTTTTTAAGATGGGTTAACTCTTGACCTCAATCTTGACCATAAGGTCAAAGATGAGGTCGACGATGGAGCGAGTACAATGCCTATTAGCAGATAAAAAAGGGCTATTATAGAATTTCGGATTATCTGTTAGACAAGCAACCATGGGAATAAATTGAAAATGCCTATAAAAAGGCACTGGTACTCCCACGCACCGACGGAACACAGCAAGCTGTTTGGCGTCGGACTTCGCTAGGAGGGTGGTCGCGAACCAGACGGCCCTTTACAGAGCCTACCACACCGCATGAGACCATAGGACGACACCTCAGATCCAGAAAAAAAATAAAGTGTCGTTGCCTGGGATGGATTACTAGGAGGCAGGTCTCATTTGTGTTTCCTTAGTCGCCTCTTACGACCCCCACGGAAAGAGATGGGGTGGTGTTATTCTCAACCGATCACCACACAGATTCGTTTCAATGCTTATTTTCGCTCTCAATTTTGTATGGCACTTTCACTTAACCAAATCTAGGAATTATTAGTTGAATTTTGTCCCAACCTTTCCACAACATTTACCTAGATTTCACACCCCCGAAAAATATCTAAGAATATTTGCATATTTTTTTTTAATGAAAAAAAAGTAATTTCATAGAGGACCTAACATAATTATCTATAAAATGCAGACACATCGGACTGAGAAAAGTTGAAAAACGTATCTTGATGATTTGGTAGTTTTAATTAATGTTAATTTACAGCTATGGACCTACGCACCCTCAGTATAATAAGGGCACATCTCTAAAATCACGTTTTTTGGGAAATCGCAAAAAAAGTTTATGAATTTTAAACTTTTGGTTTTGACTGTAATTATCATAGATGTTTTGTGAAATATTCGACCATTTTATATTTTTCTATGGTAGTTTCATTTCTACTTTAACAGCCAATGTTGAAAAAAAAAGAAAATTTTCATTAATGTAATTAAAAAATAAATAAAAATAAAAATTTGAAAATATAAGCCTGTATCATTCCTAAACTTTTAATCATATAGAGTCCTTTTTATATTTGTGCTTATTTAGTTTTGAAGATTATAAGAAAATAGTGTCATATCTCTGAAAACTTCTCTACAATACTTAACTAATTATATAATTACGTGACGTTGTTTGAAATAATGCTTTATTGTATGAAAGGTGATCTAAATAATACACATTTTATTTTATTAATGAAAAGACTTTTAGTTCTTTTACGTTGAAAAAAGAATACAAATTAAAATTTCAAAACAAAAATCACTTATTGTTGATTAAATAAAAAATACGGAGAAAGTGTCGATAAGTACTAAGGGGCCATCCATAAATTACGTCACACGAATTTCATGATTTTTTGACCCCCTCCCCCTCCTTGTCACAGCTGGTCACATTTGTAAGACTTCACATATTTTACGTCACATATTTTGCATTTTTGGTAATTTTCTAATAAAAGACTTAATACGAGTTGTTATTTTTTTTGGGAACTCAAAACTCATTGTCTCAACCAAAGTAAAAACGTAAAAAGAGTGCTTGGGACTGAGGAGGTTAAGTTTGTCGTTAATAGTTTATGTTCATAACACATTTTGAAATGTGACGTCACGAAACTTATGACCCCTCCCATCCCCTTGTCACACAATGTCACACTTTGTCGACCCCCTCCCCTCCCCTTAACGTGTGACGTAATATATGGATGGTCCCTAATTGTAATAAAGTACCAGTTAAAAATACAAAAATTATTAGTAACAAAAGAGGTTGCTTCAACAGCTTTTCTTTGTCTGAGATCAATGTTAAAGAGGTAAAAAACTCTCACTTATCACCTTTTAACTTCAATTCTTAAAATTATTTATCAGTCTTGTTATAGGTAAGGCACAATGAAGTTATAAAATATCTTTGAACATAATTCTCTTATATATTAACGTTATAGCTAAAAAAATATATAAAAATTATTAAAAAATAAGTTTAAAGTCGTATATATCTTTGGTAGTTTATATAAACATAATTATTGAGCAACATTCAGTAGAGTTTTATAAAAACAAGCATAATAGTGGGGCATTAAATTGTTTTCAACAAGGTGATATAAGTCATAAATATACATAGACATAGAAATAAGTTAAATACCACTAGACTGGCTGTTGTCAAATCAAAAACGAGACCACTTGATTTTCGCCATTTTGGCGCTGTAGACGGCTGCGGCAGAAAACCGAACTCGACGTAGTGAGGCCAAAAGTCGATTAGTCGATGTATTCCCAGCGGGGTAGGCAGGCAATCAGCTCAAGTTGTACTTTGCCTTAGTGCTTAGTACCTACTTTGCCTTGGCAATCAGCTCAAGTTGTACTTTTAACAAGTGCGGACCAAAAGTCGATAAGTCGACTATTTATGTTCTCTAGCGGAATGTAGAGCTTAATTTTTTCTTTTTCCCCAAAAGTATGTAAGAATGAGATGATCTTTTTTTCTTACAGCAGAGCATCAATTTTGCGTAAACAATAAAACCATTTTCTCACATAAGCATGACTCAAACTAAAGAAATAAGCTTTATCTTTTGCATTAGTTTCAAAAACAATAATATTTAAAGCTGTGTTACTTTATAAAAAGTTAAAGTATGTAATTTTTCAAAACTGGTACTCTTTTTTTCAGTTTTGAAATATTATTCAATAGTTCATAAAGCCTACTACTATCCCTTAGCGGGGATCGTGACATGTTTCTAGTAACCCTTATGTATAACCTTTACCTTGAACATTTTCTTCAAATATTGTAGGAACACTACCAAATTTTAACAATTTCCTACTTCCTATGAAACAGTTAGGGTCAAAATGCTTCGAACATATTTCGTGGCTTTTCTTTGATGTCCAATTCTTCGAAACATTCATATTTTGAAGCCATTTTTTTTAAACTTCGTCGGTTGGAAATCTGTTGTAAGAAATTTGGTTGGTTAGGTATTCTGTCTTACTGTTCTTATGAAGATTAGTAAACTCCTTAAATATTTATCTAAAATCATTCAAGAGCGTGTCGAGCGACGCGCAAATTAATCAAACATTACATACTTGTTATCTTGAAAAGCTTAGGTACTAAGGTGTGATTACAGTTTTGTAGTATCAAGGGTCTCTTAGAAAATTGCGAGTAGACGGATATGGCGAAACTATAACTTTGTAGTCTACTACATAACCCTAAAAAAGTAATCATGGGTACTCAACAAAATAAAAACGGTTTTGTTTGCCATTGTACGTAACATTAAGTAATATTTTACACTAATATACCTATAACATGTTTCTATCGACATTGTTTTTATCGACTGTCTTTGGAAGCACTAGCGAAATAAAGCAGGCGAATCAAGCGAAATTGAAAATGCGAAAATTTTATCTTTTATAGTCATTTTAACATAACTATATATATACTTAGAAAAAGAGGAATGTCTTCCCGACAATTTATAATCATTTAAGTAGAATTAAGACGTTTTAAAACAACATTTTTCAATAAAACAGTTTGTAAAAAAACATACTTGTACATTGACCGATTATCTCTTTTTTTCTGTTTATATTTACAAACCAAGCATATTCTTATGGTCACAAAATTGAATATTAATAAAACTTTATACAAAAATTCACTTAGTCTTTAAAATTTTAACAAAATTTTCATATATTTCAATTTGTTTACAATTTATTGCGTCAAGTTCCGTTCAATTTGTCACTTTCAATGCGTCCTAAAGAGAAATGCTGTAATTTATAGAGGACTGCCAGTCCATACACTTTATGTCAGTGTAAATATATAAAGTTTGTATATTTATATTTTGGCTGTACTTCAAGAATTGAATTCCGAATAAAAGATCTCTGCAAATCAATATCGCTTAATGCCCAATAAGATTCAAATATTGTATTTCTGTCAGTTTCAGTAATGTTTTCTGTACATTTGAGTCTGCATTTGCTTGTACAGGGGTTTTTTACAGAACGAGTAGGAATTACTTTCTTAGATTTTGAAGTGTGAGAAACGTCCTTACCACTGTTTCTCAAAAGTTTTGCTAAGTTTTGTTTCCACGCTTGGGGATTTCTTTGACGCTTACGGGATTTATTAGGAACTTGCGAGTCTGTGGCTGTTGGCGTTATTGGTGTAGTCGCTTCTGAAGCAGCAGAGTCAGAACTTGTTGAGCTAGAGCTACTACTGCTGCTGCTGCTACTGCTGCTACAAGAGCTACTACTAGAGGAAATCTTCTTACATGCACCGGCAAGACGTGAACGTGGTCTTCTTCTGTATGTAGGGTCATCATCGCTTAAGCCAGCATCACTCTCGTTTGTGTTCATAGGACTCTCGCGATAATTTTTCGGTGACTGAGCTACAGTGCCACAGACCCCTTTAGGTGTTAAAGGTTCCTCGAGTTTACTGGCATCAATGGGAAGTATGGAAGTACCGGTGGAAGATGAACTTATTGCATCGGCAGGGATGATTTTTTTGGAGTAAATTGTCTCATTTTTATCAAGTAATGGCGATTGCTGAAACAGGTAATTAATTATGAGTATTTTTGTACCAATGCGTCATTTGCGGCGCTCTGTCGCCGCATGAGGGAACGAGGAGGCGACCCCCGCTCCGGGTCGTTTCTCGCGCAAAGGTTGTCCATAGCTATACAGCGTGGAAACGCAGCAAGGGTCATGGGCACCTTTGCACCAGGGACGATCAGGGGTGGGCTAATATAAATAGATGTTAAAAAACGAGTAAGTATATACTATCCTCACATATCATTTACTGAGCATCAAAGTATGCTTAGGAAGAATATTCTAAACAACATAATAATTAATATAAAATATTTATACGTCTACAACAACTTATTTTATTATTGTGTAGATACCAACCTTATTATCCTTTTTTTCATTGTATAATGCCTGCAAGTACTTCTGATTGCAATCACTTATTGGTGGTGTGTCCTCGATGATCGACGGACTAGATGGGCGAAAGTTTTCAACTCTCGAATCATCCTGAAGAAAAGTAAGGTATAAGTTTACTGATAAGAATTTGCAACTAGAATATTAAAATAATCGATCAGTTGTGTTAAAACACAACTGATCGATTAACAAAAATCTATTAATGATGTAAATATTGTAGACTAGCTTTTCACGCGGGACTTCGACTCCCCAAAATATATTTTTTCTCCTTAACAAATATCAACCATTTTCAGTTAAATTATCGAAATTGTCATACGGAACCCTTATTTTTTTCAAAATATTCTATAACCTATGTTAATCCCAAATAATGTAGCATTCTATTGGTGAAAGAATGTTTAACCGCGCGAACATGCCTAAACTAAACACCTCAATGATTATAGTTTAGGTACTTACCAAATCTTTCTTCCGCTTTCTTTGAGTTCCATCCTTACTCATTGGTTGGAAATTTTCTTTGTTGTTCGTCTGACTCTGTAAAAATAAAGTTTATTACCAAACACTTGAAAAGTTAAACCATCGAAACATAACATAGATACCTACTTACCTTAATTTGATCACTTTTATTCAACAGGTCCATAATTATGTCCGCTCTTTTCTTCATTTTCAAAATTACCTGAAATAAGTTTTTGTAAAAGTTCTATAAATACCATTTCACTATCGTTCAAATACAGTCCAGATACATAAAAAGACCGCTAAACAATATGACGAAAAGATATTAAAAAGTCACAAGTAGAAATAATTACTTTGACTTATTAGAACAACACTGATACATTTCAATTTAAAATATATAACCATTACATTTTTTAATCATGAAAAGACCTATTTTTATTTACAACCAAAATTTTATGAAGTATTAAATATGACAAGGACGCAATCACAAATAAGTCCCATTATTATAAACTCCATTTAGTGCAATACAGACCTATTTCAAAAAGTGCCTTTTCTAAATTAAAAACAAAAATTGTACTTACCGACTCCAATTAGTAATAAAAAGGCACATTTAGTGTTGAGCCTGAACTTGCGAGAACCTGCCCTTTTCACCTCTGACACAACACTGATTGCGTCTTGTTTCACACTGAACGGAGGGGGGAAGGGTCCCGGTGTAAGAGAGACGGAAGTATAATCTGTACTGGTTTTAACACTGATTCACCTCTGTTTTAATTTTTATCGCATAGAACATTCATTGTTAAGCCTTTCTATGAATGTAGTTCATTTTCTCAAAATTTCGAGATGTGCCCCTATTATACTGAGGGTGCGCTATATCAGGGATGGCGAAACAATAGCACTCGTACCATCCATGGCACGCGATAAAATAGTTTGGGCACGCCACCGATTGGCAAAGCAAAGACAATAGAATATTTACTACACTAGTAGACAAATTAACAAATTCACAGCTTAACTAACGAACATAAGTGAGCCTACGTTACGGAATGCGTAGGCGTGGTGGGCAGGAAGCGCCCTTGTTTTAGTATAATTTTAATATTTTCACAATAAGTCAACATTATTTCATGGCACATCTGGGATCACATTGTTTTAACCGTATGGTGTCCGGTTCAGAATAGCACCACCCCATCTCTTCCCGTGGGTGTCGTAAAAGTCGACTCAGGGAAAATTGGTGAGACCTGCCCCATAACAATACGCCATCTCGGCCAGCGTCTCCTCAATTTGTCTCACATTGAGATGACGGTTGAAGGTCCCATAAAGCGGTGGTAGGCTCTCAAAGGGCCGTCTGGCTTCGCACCACTCTCCTACCGAAGTCCGGCGCTAAACAGCTAGCTGTGTTCCGTCGGTGAGTAGGATAACCAGTGCCTTTAAGTGCAATTCTGGGTAAACTCGTTCCATCGTCGACCTCATCTTAGTCCTTTGGGCAGCAAGATTATGGTTAAGAGTTTATCCATGCTTTGTTAAAAAAAAAAAAAACATTTATTTAAAAAATGGCACGTTCATCCATAAAAATACGCCATCCCTGATCAATATTAATTTAAACTGTAGCATTATGCTGAGCCAGCGCCGACTTCGTCTGTGCGACACAGGCAGCACAGTGCAGCAGTTTGTTTTATGTTTGTAAATGTTTTTTAGTTATTTCTTTAATTTTCCTTTAATTTGTTTTTGTCTTTGTGTCTGTTAAGTGTCTTCTGGGTTTCTTCTGTTTTTCTATATTGTGATGTCTGTGTTGTACGCCGAAATAAAGCATTTTCTATCTATCTATCTATCTTAATTTACATTTTACAGGTACAAACTCAACATCTCCTTATCAAGCTTCAAGCTGAACCTATCAGACCGCGTGATTAGTTCCCTCCTAGACTTCACTGACAACCTACCCATGCCGGTGCCCAACACTGTGCCCGTGTCCTTTATGGACTCCGGGGACTATGCGGAGGAAGAGGACGCTCAAGTTGTCGAACTACTGGGGCAAGATAAGGTATACATACGTACTTACGCTCATGCCTATAATACCTAATCTTTCTCTAGTTCTAGAAACACGTTTGACACACATTGTGAGGGTTATCAGATGAAACAAGTTGTAAAATGGTGAGAGGTGGCCTTTCGCCCATTATACAACAAAATCCTCGCATCCAACTACATATTCATAGATACAATACACTTA
The DNA here is from genome assembly GCA_949987775.1 of Aproaerema taeniolella. Taxonomy (NCBI): domain Eukaryota; kingdom Metazoa; phylum Arthropoda; class Insecta; order Lepidoptera; family Gelechiidae; genus Aproaerema; species Aproaerema taeniolella. The sequence goes on from OX465256.1 coordinate 1,240,886, forward strand.
AAATAAGCAAGTAAACACGTGCGCAAACACACATCTACGCACACACGCACGCAAGCACGTAATTAAGTACGCACACACATACATAGAGAGATAAACCTACTGGTTTTTAAAACTCAGAATTCATTCACTCATCGACTATAGTAAGGAGTAAGACACCCTGAATAAAGCTAGATTTTCCCACGCTAACGAAGAACCAGACTTGTGTGTTAAGTACGAGCGTCAGGGTAATTGCACTATACATATTTACATTTACAGAGAGACGTTCGTACTTACCCATACTCGCACGTATCCAAGCATGAACGCATACAATGAGGGATTTTCTTTTTTTCTTTTTTTTTTTCCTAGTCGCCGGATAGATGGCGCTAAACTAGGTACGTTACTGCAAGGAGCGGAACGTTACATTATTTTTGATTAATTAACTTGAACGTAATTTTGAGATCATAAAACGAAACGTTATTGTCATATCACATCAATATCACATCTACCACACGTAGTTAGGCGATTTCACGAAAACAACGAACAAACAAAACTGAATTATAACAAAGCGCGAGAAAACTAGGATGATCGGAAGCCAAAGCAAACGAACAGAATATTTGATACAATGTTTTTCTCCAAGCCTTTTGGCTTTGGCACCTAGTAACGGAGTCAGTTCAGCGCCATCTAGAGAGCTCTGGGGAACTACTTTTTTTTAATACCCAAAAAGAAAACCTCCCATAATGTACGAACATAACACGCACACTAACATGCAAGCAAGTACGCACATACACACATTAACTCGACCTACTAAAGACATACACTCCATATAAACACATAATTATAAGCATACAAACCTAGTACCCGCTAATCCTGTGAAGTTTGTATTTCATTATGTTACTAAAATTATAAAACTGTATTTTTTCTAGATATCTGCTGATCCTGGATATACAGAGTTGGTGCAACTGAGGCAGAAGATAGTAGCCGCATATCTAAAGAGAAATAGGTATGTGGTTAAGCCTGTTCTTTTTTTAATAACATACTAGGTTTCCGCCCGGTATTTCGTTCCCGTGGGAATTTAGGAAAATTATGTAGCTTGTGTTAATCCAGGGTGTCAGCTCTCAGCGGGAAATGAGTCCACGGTTAAATCTTCAAATTCATTTTTATTTTTAATTATTTATTGTTTAATAATAAGCACTGCTTGCATGTATTCTGTGATAGATAAGTGAAAAATTAAATTGTAAACGAGCGCGTCTCGCCAATAAACTTCACAATTTGGTGGGTAGGATATAACTGTAAACAATGTACTCACTTGTCTGTTAATTAAAAAAATAACAAATTTTGTCAAAATTGGCCGTGTGAGCGTACATATCCTCACAAACTTTCGCATTTATAATATTAGTAGGATTCTCTCCGCCATTTTCCCACCTGACGAACTAAATAGTTTTAATTGTATAAGAAAATTGGATAATATTACTTATTGTTGATAAATAAAGTTAAGCAATAAAGTTCATCTATCTATCTTTCTTCGCACAGGACATCAGATACGACCTTTGACAAAGCCGGAGCGAGGCTAGGTTTCCAAGAGTCGGACCAAGTGTTCTTATCATCAGAGCACAGCGATGAAGATATGGAAGTGTACGCGCGTTCAGTGGACCTGCCTGGCTTTGATGACAACGTGTCGCCTAGCAACAATATCAACACGCTGCTTCGGTTTATAGTCGGTAAGCGGTGCTAGCCCAGATGGTAATGAGCCAGACTTATAATCGGAAGGTTGCGGGTTTAAATCCTGGTGCGGGCCTGTACCACTAAATTCGTCTTTTCGGATTTACGTACGGTTTTCTAATTTATCACTTGCGCAACGGTGAAGGAAAACATCGTGATGAAACCCGCCCGTCCAAGAAAATTCATTTTCGAAAGACGAGTGGTCCACCAACCCACATTGTGCCAGCGTGGTGGACTATGGCCTAAATCCTCTTCGTGTTTCGAAGGGAGGCCCGTGCCCCTCGGTGGGGACGTATATGGTAAAAAAAAGTATCTCTTCCATGCTGGACTGGGTTTTAAAAATAAATTTAGAATGTGCCAGCTCCCTACTATTCCCAGGTATACAGTAAAAGTCTGTAAAAGGGGTGCGAGGGTTTTGCTGTATAATGGGCGAAAGGGTGACCGCCACCTCTCACCGTTATACAGTCACGCCTATCCCTAAAACAAAAGATAAAACTACTGTCGAAAATTATAGACCGATTGCAATTCTCTCTTCGATTCCTAAACTATTTGAATTTATTCTGCATAAAAAAATTTCAAACCAAATGCGTCCATTTTTTAACGATTCTCAGCATGGTTTCCGGTCTGGTCGTTCAGTTGACTCTAACTTGCTCACATTGACCGATTTCATTTCTAAAAGTATGGATAGTGGTGGTCAGGTCGACGTAATTTATTTTGATTTTGCAAAAGCCTTTGATCGAGTTGACAATGATATATTGTTACAAAAGTTATGTTGTGCAGGATTCACGCCAGCCTTGGTAAAATGTTTTGCTAGTTATTTAAGCAATCGCCAACAGTATGTACGACACGGCTGCTACGTATCTAAGCCATACAAAACAAGCTCGGGTGTGAGTCAGGGCTCAGTCTTGGGGCCTTTACTATTCTTAATTATGATCAATGATATAGAAGAGGTTTTCAAGTCATCGAAGTGCCTTTTATATGCTGATGATTTAAAACTGGTTCGTGTGGTGGAGCGTTTGGAGGATTGCAGAGAATTACAAAAGGATGTTGATGCGGTATACCGGTGGAGTATCAGAAACAAGCTTCTCTTCAATCCTTCTAAGTGCTCCGTCATGTCGTTCACTCGATCTCTTCGGCCTATACATGTGAGTTATAAACTCGGAGACTTCGTAATTTCCCGTGTTACCTCAGTAAAAGACCTTGGCGTTATTTTTGACCCAAAACTTACATTTAATGACCATATCGGAAAGCTTGCTGCAGAGTGCTTTCGTATATTGGGTTTTGTGATTCGGAATGCACGAGAATTCCATGATACACAGGCTATAAAATTGCTCTTCACCTCGCTAATTCGAAGTAAACTCGAGACAGCTTCCATTGTCTGGGGCCCACATGAGAAATTTTATATACTTTTACTTGAAAAAGTCCAAAGGCTTTTCTTCGCTTTTTATATAAAAAGACGTACGGGTACTACCCCTTCTTATATCCTACATTGTTTTTGTTGGGTACTTTAGGTTTTAACTCTTTACAAATGAGACGAAACTCACAAATTTTAGCAACTGTCTGTCGGTTAATGCGTGGCGAGTCAGAGAGCATTGAGCTTGTATCAGAGACATGTTGCCTCTTTGTTCCGGATAAATATCTGCGTGGTCGAAAGCACAGTTTGCTGCCGGCACCTACCGCCCGCACGGTGGCGAGACGTCAGTCACCCCTGTTACGCGGACTTGAACTCCTACGTGGCCTATTGAATGCATCACCAGACATGGATCTATTTGCATGTAAATGGGCAACAATCTTGGGTGAAATTCACAAACATTGTGAGGATATTTAATTTAAGTTTATATTTCTTGTTTCCTGTTTAGTTATTAGGTTAGCCTGTAAGACTAAGCATTGTACCTACATAAATACATAAATAAATAAATAAACATGTTCCATCTGATAACCCTAACAATTTGTGTCAACGCGGCGTCTAGTGGTTCTAAAACCACTGATGCTCTACCTACCCCGTTAGGGATTATAGGCGTGAGCGAATGTATGTATTAAGCAAGGCGCTCAGAGGCAGGGAACCTGATGGGTGAGTGACCAAAGTGGCAATTTATCACGAGCGTTTCTGTGCTTCTGAGGGCACGTTAAGCTATTTTGTCGATTGTCTACAGTAGTTTAAACCAAAGGCCGTTGTGTGGTTGAAAAACTCTGACACCAGGTTTAGCCAAGTTCGCCACACACTTGACTATACCTACACGATAAGAAGAAGAAGTATATTTTTGAAGCAGTGTACGGAAATAGCTCCATATTTACGGCTGTAAGAGGGAAGTTATTCAGTTTCATGAGCAGAATCACCCCTTTCAGTTTTCCTAAGTAATTTCAAATTACTTCATATGCTCTTTTGACGACTAGGTGTTTATCTATTGATCACTTTCAGAGATAGATAAAATAATAAACAAAAGAAATGTGATAGTTATTTATTATTTCATACAAATTAGTTTTTTTTTTCCTAGAAATTAGCAGATTGTGTCGTCTTTCTCTTTGTACGTTTCTTTTGATATGTCTATTGTGTACAATAAACAGTAATTAATAATAAGACAAAACTGAATTGTGTCGCAAGTCAACATTTTTCGAAATGGCTCTACTGTGACCTTTTAAAATTTTAACCCTCGACATTTTGAACAAAACCGAATCGGAACAAAAATCCATACATTTTCAAACTTGCTCACAAAATTTCACGAGAATTGGTTAAGAAATGCGACCTGTAGAGGAAACAGAAAATAAAGCATAGAATACCCGGGACTTCGTTCCTGTGGGAATTTCGTGAAATCCATTCTTGTTCCTTGCCTATGTCACAAAAGGATCTTTTGGGTTAAACTTCAGCTTTCTAGGTCAAAAAGATTTGCAAATCAAATCAATATCTTTATTGTGTATCGAGAGTACATTATGGATGTTATTTCATAATTTAATGTTTCATATTAAAGAACATATTTGTCTCCCTCCCACAGGCGAAATAGTAATCAACCTATCCCGCTCAGTAGACCAAAAGGAGCGCCCATACATTATGCTCAGCGTGACGAAAGTATGTCTGGACATCGCGCTCATGGAGTTCGGTCCCGCGATACAGCTGTGTATCGGGCAAGCGTTACTTACGGACAAACAACATCACAGCAACACTGGGCAGTACCTCGAGCTTCTGACCAGTGAAGGGGAGCTTTTCAATCTGTTGTATAGAAAGGTAATTTTTATTTTTTTACATTTTTTTTGGTGAAGGATTTCCAGGCCCTTACAGAAGGAAACTGAAGTCTTGATCTATACGAAAGTACTCTCACTATCAAAATGACAAATTCTTCTACTAATATTTTTTAAATATATCTTCTAAATAAAAATGAATCACTAAATCTGTTGGTAAGCGCAAAACTCGAGAACGGCTGGACCGATTTGGATGATTCTTTTTTTGTTGTGTTCCTTATTGTCAGGAGAAGGTTCTTATGAAAGAAAAATTAAGAAAGTTGAAAAAAAAAACAGGACAACGTCTGTCGGGTCAGCTAGTTTACTATATAATTACTATTGTCGTGTACATGTATTAAGTTATACAAGTATCTAGTTATAAGGACAGTGTTTACCAAAAATTTAACTAGCGATTAGCTGCTAACCAGAGATTTGACAATGTCATTTTCATATATTTTTTGACATTTTGTCTGATTAGCTTCTAACCGCGGTTTAACCGTTGGTTATATTTTTAGTGAACACGGGCCTTAGTGAATTAATTTTTCTCTAAATTGCTTCAGGACAAGATACCTTAATTTAGTTTTTAAATGCCTAATTTTGTTTTATATATTAGTTTAACCAACGGTTAATACACTATAACATTCTTAAGAGTAACGCATTTGTTAACTATGATTTTCACATAAAACATATTTTAAAATGGGAAGCGTTTCTTTCTGCTTATAAACCAAAAATTAAATTAAGAAAATGAATATAACGTATATGTGAAATAAACCTTTATTTATTTATTTATTTTTGAAAATATTCTTTCCAGGTACGAGCTGACTGCCCAGAGTTCAAGTCCCACTTCCACAGCGTCGAACAATCACTGGTGGCGGACGCCGGGCCCGTGGCGTTGGTTCTGCATTCTTCTGCCCTCAACATGCTGATTAAATACTTACAGTACATCACTCACAAGTAAGTACATACAGGGTGTAAAGGACAGCTTAGTAAATACTTAAATAGTAATCTACCTATAACTTTCATCCGCTATAAGTAATTATTTTTTCCCGGAAACGTCACGTTAAGGAGTTTTCATCATTTACCTACTTTGGCGCCGCGCTGCTATTGAAGTGCGATGTACTTTGCTGGTTTTCATGTTTTACATTGTTATGATTGTTTTTTATTGCAAAATGGAGTGTATTTGATTAAATAATAAAAAATGTAAGCAGAAAATATTAAAAAAACATATGACCTATTCCTTTTGATATCCCAAAACTCTAAGGGCTAATTTAATTTTTTTCATTCATATTCTTTGAATAAAAAAAAATTGAAAATCCCATGGGACATATGTTCTTAAATGGGTATTTTCGGAGAAATCATCAATCAAAATATTCCAAAATCTTTCTCCCATAAAACGAGTCCTAAGTTGGTACACTTTCATTTATAATTAGTTTCCATCATTCATAATTTAGAATATGATAATGTGACGTGGTCATTTCTTACGTGTTTTATAGAAAATTCACATTTTTACCGAATTATTTTGTATGACAAATAAAAAAATTGAAATTATTAATAATTGACAAATTTTGTATATGCTATGTATCAAAAGGAACAGATTGTATATTTTATTCATCATTTTACAAAATCTGAAAAAATTACAACCTACTCCTTTTTCCGTGGTGAGGTGGTCGGTTGAGAATTACACAACCCTATCTCTTTCCGTGGGTGTCGTAAAAGGCGATTAAGGAAACACTAATGAGACCTGCCTCTTAGTAATCCATCTTAGGCAACGACACCTCAGTTTGTTTTGAATCTGAGATGGTGTCCTATTGTGTCATGTGGTGTGGTAGGCTCTGTAAAGGGCCGTCTGGTTCGCGACCACCCTCCTACCGAAGTCCGACACCAAACAGCTTGCTGTGTTCCGTCGGTGCGTGGGAGTACCAGTGCCTTAATTGGCATTTTCTGGGTTAACTCGCTCCATCGTCGACGTCATCTATGACAACGTAGAACAATCACTAGTGGCCGATGCCGGGCCTGTGTCATTGGTACTGCATTCTTCTGCCCTCAACATGCTGATTAAGTACCTCCAGTATCAGGGCGTCCCACGCCTATGCCACATGGAGGGAAAGTACCTTAACTATTGTAGATAGGATATTTTTTTATGACACACCATATTATTTTTATATTTTTATTATGAAGACATTGTAGATTATATACTTTTACTTTATTTGAACTTATATAATTTTATTGTTGTGACATTGTTACTTAATTTTATTTTGGACGTTTTTTATGTGATTTTTATTATTGACATTAATTAATGATTACTTATTTTGAGATTATGAATTGTTTTTATTATGAATGCTTTACTGTAAATTGATTTTATAATATGTAATGAATTTCACATTGTCGACTTGGGTGTATACCTGTAGATGATGTTTAGATTTTTTATTAAATAAATAATAATTAATAAATACTGAAAGAATACTTTATTTTGATTCTTCTTCTTAGCGAATCGATGGCAAGTAGTCGTTATAATGTTGTGACCCAGAACGCAGCCACCTGGACGGCGGATGGAGTAGCGTCCATTAGATCTTGTTGCGTGCAGGTGGTAGGGCTCTCACTACATGATAGGTAGGCCATAGTTTGCACCTCTCCGCATATACAACCTGAGTCCGCGTCTTTGGTAAATCCCCACCGGAACATGCTATCCTTGCTACGGCCAGTCTCTATGAAAGCAGTTTTTGTTGTTCCTTAGAAGATATTCTTCTATCTCTTATATATTCTGAAATCCCCATACTGACCGGTTTGAATGGGCCACCCTGTATAATGATATTTATTATATTCTTTTACTACAATATAAGTATAAGTAGTCTCTCATAGTTCTATATACGTTTTTATTCGGTTGTACCTTCCCGCCCACTTAAGCTTTCTCTCTACATTACTAGGTTGACTGGAAGAGATCCCTTTGTGGGATAAGTCCGCCTTTGTACCAAATGTCGCTTTATGTCTTTAATCAGTTTCTGCTTTGTAATTTTGTTGTACAACTAAAGGATTTATATATACACTAAAACGTTTTTTTCTCTCTTTAGGATCCAGAACCGTCACGAGCTGAATCTCCAAAAGACAGTCCTGCCTAAGTCGAGGACGCTTTGGCACTACCTCATGAAGCCAGAAGCGGACCCTCCCGTGCCTTCTGGTGCTACCAAGTTCAGCTATTCAGTCAGGTAAAGACAGAATATGACAATAAATATCTCGGTAGAAAGCATCAGGTTTTCTTGGCTGGATTATTGGTACCTTCTACTAGCATTCCAAGGGTTTCTCCGTTTGCACAGAAACAAACTCACAAACTCGCATTTGTATGTATTATAAATTAGTATAAGTGTTATAATTTTTTAAATGAGTCTTAAGTATGCCTACAAGAAATACAGCGTGAAGATATACAAAACTATTCAAATAAAAACAGTCAGTTGTTTCATTGTTGTTTAATTGTAAAGTAAGCACTAACATAATTTTATTATCTAAGATATTTTACCTAGGACACAAGAATAATAATATATTTTTTACCATTGCCCCTCGAAAAAGGGTCCGTTATTCTTCAAAAACAGTGAATAAAACGCTGTTTATTTCACTGAGTGAATAAAACATTTTGAATTTGGAACATGCGCGAATATACTGATTTTAGTAAGAAAACAAAAGAAAATGTGCAAGGAGGTTGCATACTCTCGCTATAAAAACGTACTAAAACTTGGCTGTATGTAATAAATGGCTGTATGGAATATGGCTCGGTTAAAAATTTTAAATTTAGAATAAGGAATTCAGCCAATTTTCTGTACAATTTTCATGCAATTAAAAGTTTCTGATAAAAGTTTTTGTCTCAAAATCATAAAATGAGTTCGACGTCCAGCGATGAAAGTGAACCTCTCGTTCCAGAGTCATTTCGCGTTAAAGCAGCAGCTATTGTTGATAATTTACTGTCACAGAGTAATTATTTTCTTTTTCTCGTAGTCAATGGTAAAAAGTAGAGTACCTAACACGTGAAAAAAAAAATTCATCTCGGCTCTTGTATCCCTCGACCCGCTCAGGATTCTAATCTAGAATCCCTCGCTACGCTCGGGATTCAACTTTAGAATCCTTCGCTCCTCTCGGGATACAACTCAATGCCTCGAAAAGAATTCACCTTTTTTTCACTTGTTGGGTAATCTACTATTTTACCATTGCCCCTCGAAAAAGGGTCCGTTATTTAACGCTGTTAATAATGATTAACGCTGAATAAAACGCTGTTTATTTCTTTGAATGAATAAAACATTTTGAATTTGGAACATGCGCGAATATACGGATTTTAGTAAGAAAACAAAAGAAAATGTGCAAGGAGGTTGCATACTCTCGCTATAAAAATGTACTAAAACTTGGCTGTATAAAATACCGGTATGGCTCGGTTAAAAATTTTAAATTTAGAATAAGGAATTCAGCCAATTTTCTGTGCAATTTTCATGCAATTAAAGGTTTCTGTTAAAAGTTTTTGTCTCAAAATCCATCCAGTGATGAAAGTGAACCTCTCGTTCCAGAGTCATTTGGCATTAAAGCAGCAGCTATTGTTGATAATTTACTGTCACAGAGTAATTATTTTCTTTTTCTTGTAGTCAATGGTAAAAAGTAGAGTACCTAACACGTGAAAAAAAAAATCATCTCGGCTCTTGTATCCCTCGATCCGCTCAGGATTCTAATCTAGAATCCCTCGCTACGCTCGGTATTCAACTTTAGAATCCTTCGCGCCTCTCGGGATACAACTCAATGCCTCGAAAAGAATTCACCTTTTTTTCACTTGTTGGGTAATCTACTATTAGTTTTTTTTTTAAACGCTTACCCGCTTGTTGGATTTATTTAAGTTAAACAATAAATGTGCGGCGCGAATGGGACTTGAATCCACGACGCTAGAATAAAGGTAGCACTTCACTTAGCGTTGCGTGTTCGCATTGCGTATTCGCCGCATTTGTCCAAATACACACATCAACACGGTCTAGGGATATTGCACGATTTTTCATACAAAAGAGGTCTGTTTGAGAAGCTATACTGGAGTGGAGATACATGGAGGGCTATAATTTTCAGACAAGTAAGCGCTAGACCTGAATTTTTAATTCGGGTCAATAAGTTTTGTTTTTCTCGAAATTTGTGAAAACGTGACGAAAATGAAAAAAAAATTGAGTAAATTCGACCATTTTCATACAAAAAGCAGTCAAAAATTGCATTTTCGTTTTCGCTTCCATCACGTTTTTACAAATTTCAAGTAAAACAAAACTTTGTAACTAGAATTAAAAATTCAAGTTTAGCACTTGCTTGTCTGAAAATTATAGCCCTCCATGTATCTCGAGTATGCTTTTATAGCTTCTCAAACAGGCCTCTTTTGTATGAAAAATCGTGCAATATCCCTAGACCGCGTTGATGTGTATATTTGTACGTAGTCCAAACAGCACAAACACGACGTCCTCAATTGGGATGCCAACAGCAAATAAGGTATAATAATCATATTGCGTCCTTTGATGTGCGACCCTTTCGGTCTTTACCGACAAGCGAACGGATCGGCGTATTTGCCTATTTGTGTGTTTGTCATATTTGTGCAAATATGGCAAATATAGACGAATAAATCCTCGACACATGGTATTTTTGGCCGAATACAGCAAATACGCGAATACGCAACGCCAAGTGAAGTGCCACCTTCAGATCTGCCGGTGGTGCTCCAACTTACTGAACTATCGTGCCTTGAAAATGTCATCCTATGCGTTCTTTCTTTTCAGGGCTTCATCAATCTCTTTAAGGCTCTGCCACATGGACTGTTCACTGGTTGAGATTCGTCTGACAGCCTTAGAAAGTGACTGCGTGTTTCGAGCCAACGATCGAATGATATTCAAGCTGTTTCTGGCCTCGCTGCATCTTGACGACTTGTCTGAAAACACGTTGTATCCTAAGGTAACCTTTTTTTATTTATAGCTTTTTTTTATTTTACAGCTGAGATTGACGTGTCTGGGCGCCTCTACTGTGTAGCAAGGGATCGATATTTTGTCGCATTACGTGACTATGACTAATAATATTATACCATAACAACTAAACGCATAACTATTTTCAAATAATTTTTCCTAGCGTAAAACCTAACATAACCTAATCACAGACCGGTATGCTTAAAAATCATTATGCCAAAAAACGATTATGCAAAAATTTTAATATGACAATAAAAATTATGCGACATTCATTATGCCAAAGTAAATTAGGAAGAAAGGGTAATCGAAAAAAAATCCCGCTATAGGGATACATAATTTTTTTTGAGCGTAACAGAGTGTTATATTTGAGTATTACAGAGGCGCGCAGAACTATGAAGGGTGACAGTTCTACGCGCCCAAGTCACATGGTTTAAGGCAAAGGCTTTGTATGTATGCAAAGAAGAGCGTCGGTGGTCTAACGGCTAGCGGGTCGGACTTGTAAGCGAAAGGTACCGAGTTCAAACCCCAGTGCCGCCATGTACCAATGACTCGTTTTCCGAGTTGTACATGAGTTGCACACTAACCGATGCTCTTACGGTGAGGGAAAACATAGTGAGGAAACCTGCACATTCAGGCAACAGATGTGTAACCATGGTCCAATCCTGGTAACAGGGTCACGGAGGTCAGATGGCAGTCGCGCTCCACTTAAAATAAAAATAAAATAAATTTATTTTCAACATGCTTAATAGCTAATGTTACATAGTGGTTGGTACCTCCTTGTAAGCTGTTAAGCCTGTGTTAGGAGGAACCGCTCTTCCATACTTATATCTGCTATTTTAAACATTTATATGGTATAGGTATGTTGTAAATAAAAACAAATTTAACACTACTTCCTTATCTAATCTATGTGAATAAATGAATGTGTGTGTGTGTGTATTTATGAATGTGTTGATGCTGTTGTTTTGTTATTATTATTTTTTATTCAAGTATACCTTTATTATATTTACTTATCTGGTAAGCAACCAAGTTTTAAGCTATATGTTCCAGTAAGGACTCTGTTTCATGATAACTTTTAAGCTGCATCCATTTGACTAAAAGTTTTTTGCAATCTCTATAGCTTTTGTCGTATATATATATTTGTTTATTTATTTTATTATATAGATAAGCCGACTGTGAATTATATACAATACAATATACTTTATTGCACTCCAACACTTTATTGAGCTCTAGCAAACGTCGTTTTGGTTTTTGGGACTCTAGCAACAATATCCTTTCGTCTCTTGGTTATTAGGGACCTGCCAAAATCCTGGATCATGGTCAAGCGTACCCCGAATTAGAAACGGGACTAAGCGCTAGGAAGAAGAAGAAGCATTGTATGTACCAACGGAGTAGGTAACAAACATCCACACACACAAACTTTCGCGTTTATCTACATCTAAACTATATTATAAAGAGGAAATATTTGATTGTTTGTTCGCATTGAATAGGCTCCGAAACTACTGGTCCGATTTGAAAAATTCTTTCACCATTAGAATTCTACATTATCCGTGATGGACATAGAAATGAAATGAAATTTTTTTGCTGGAAATGTGGTACAAAAAGATCTTACAATAAACATAGCCATCAATCACATTTCGCCATTATTGTAAATGCATGCAAAATACAGTGTCATACATCAAGTTAAAAAATGTTAATCAAGTTACAATTATTAAAATTAAATTAATTAGTAGTATTATTATTATTAGACTACATATTGTACATGATTTTCCCGAATTCCCACGGGAACGAAGTCCCGGGCGAAAAGCTAGTAATATGAATGAGGATAATCTGTATTCTAGCTAATATGGCCGGACGAAGACAAAGTCCTTGAAATAAAGTACGTGCGCGCCACCCCTCGGTACTACGGCGCCGACCGACTCAGCGTGAAGGCTCACGGCGAGCTGCGGGCCAGTCTGGCCCGGGTACACGTCGTACTGCTGTGCTGTGTCATACATCATTTGCAGGTAACTTAAAAAAAAAATAATGCTACACATTCAAACGCCATTACCATTACCATCATTACCAACTGGGCTATCAGTAAGCGGTGATAGCCCAGTTGGTAATGAGCCAGACTTGTAATCCGAAGGTCGTGGGTTCAAATCTTGGTGCGGGCCTGTACCACTAAATTCGTCTTTTCGGATTTATGTACGGATTTCTAATTATCACTTGCTCAACGGTAAAGGAAAATATCGTGATGAAACCCGCCCGTCCAAGAAAATTTTCGAAGACGAGTGGTCTACCAACCCGCATTGGGCCAGCGTGGTGGACTATGGCCTAAATCTCCTTCGTGTTTCGAAGGGAGGCCCGTGCCCCTCGGTGGGGACGTATATGGGCTGGTAAAAAAAAATTCAAACGCCCACACTAAGGTACTAAGGTTTCCCCTTCTGTCGTGGGTGCCTTGGAACACACATAAAGGATAGAGGCCACTAAGATCCCCTAGATCGATCCCCCAGGGGATCCCAGTGAACTAATTCAGAAATAAATAAATACTAAACACTCGGATCCATATTACAGAACGCGACTCACACTCTGATCTGTAATTGAGTAGCAGTCGTCTTTGTCATTTTGATAGTGAGAGAATGAGACAATAAACACTTAAGTATAATACATCAAGACTTGATTCTCCATCTGTAATACGAGCCTTAGGTCCTATTTCACCATACTGTATTAGTTAGTTAACCCACGATTAAGAAGTTAATCAGACAAAACGTCAAATAAAAAGTATGAAAATGACATTGTCAAATCTCGGGTTAGCTGCTAATCGTCTGTTAAATAACCAACAGAGTATGGTGAAATTGGGTCTTAAAGTCTTAAAAAGATTAAATTTATTTCGTACTCATTAATAGAGAAACCAACTTAAATAAATAAACGCTACACACTCAAAGGCCTACACTAAGGTTTTCCCTTGTGTCGTGGGTCCCTCGGAACACACATAAAGACAGACACAAACACCCATGACCCGAGAACAAACATCTGCTTCTTACAAAAATATTTGCCCCGATTGGGAATCGAATCCAGTACCAGTCGATAAAGAGGCAGCGTCATTACCACTCGGCCAAACCGGTCTTGTTTATTCTCGCCCGCACCAGGACTTGAACCCGCAACCTTCAGGTTGCAAGTTATAACTGGGCTATCACTGTGACTCTTGGTCGGTTTAATTTATTTCGCACTCATTAAAAGGGAATAGAGTAAGTAGAATATATTTATTTCACTTAGGGCCACTTTCACCAAAAGTGCTAAACGTATTTAACAGCCTAAACACATTTAACTCAGTTGTCAAAGCAACAAAATCTGTCAAATTAAACAAAATTAGTCCTGCTAAATACGTTCAGTACTTTTGGTGAAAGTGGCCCTTAATAAATATTACATCAACACAACTTTGCAGTTACATAACATAATACACGCCATCTTGAATTTCAAAACAGATATCATTTTCTGAATCACCACCTCCGAAAACCGATTAAACGTCACCCATGTCAGTATACCCAAAAATGTCATATCCGCCATCTTGGATTTTTGGTGGGGGGAATCACGATCCCCTAACTAAAATCCAAGATGGTGGATGTTACATTTTCGGAAGGCGGTCGGCAGATTAGACGCTTGGTAAAGCTTCGGGCTTAGCCGTACGCGGAAATCGGCCTTCAGCTTCGCCATATACGCAGCTCGTGCCTAGTGCAGTTACGTTTCCTTTGGTAAAACGATTTGTTTGTTTGTTTGTTGCCAGCAATTCTTGGAGCCTCTGCTGCCGATGGGCGCGGCCAGCAGTGTGGCGCAGGCCACGGAGCGCGCCGCCGAGCGACACGCCTCCGGACTCAGGACTGCGCCCGCCAGGATCAACCTCGTCATAGAGGTAACACCTATACATATGGGACCATCCATAAATTACGTCACACGTTAAGGGGATGGGAGGGGGTCGACAAAGTGTGACACTGTGTGACAAGGGGGTGGGAGGGGTCATAAGTTTTGTGACGTCACATTTCAAAATGTGTTATGAGTATCAAAACGTGTTAACTATTAGCGACAAACTTAACCTCCTCAGTCCCAAGCACTCTTTTTACGTTTTTTTTTACTTTGGTTGAGTCAGTGAGTTAAGTTCCCAAAAAAAAAAACTATTAAGTACTGCTTTTATTATAAAATTACAAAAAATGGAAAATATGTGACGTCACGCTAGGGAGGGGGGAGTCTTACAATGTGACCAGCTGTTCGAAACTACGTACGGGACCCGCTGTGACAAGGAGGGGAGGGGGTCAAATAATCATGAAATTCGTGTGACGTAATTTATGGATGGCCCCTATGTGCAGTACATATAATATATTTAAAAAAAAACAGATTTTTCTAAACTGTTCTTACATCTCATATAAGGCTTTCAATAAATGTCGCTGTACTGAATTTGCAATGCTTTCTGAATACAAAGTGCTGAGAAATAAGAAATTAATATGTCTCACAGCTCCTTCGTCACAAAATCGCCGCTGGTACAAAGGCCAAGATCGTGCCTAATATTTCATTCTTAAGAAAAAATAATTAAAAAATATGTTTGTTGTCAGATTCATGCTCCGATATTGCTATTGCCTCAGAAACCGTCGTCGCCTAATCTTTTAGTTCTAAACATGGGTGAGTACTTTTGCTTCAATACCATATTTATTAATCTTAGTATTTGAAAAAAAAGTAAAACCGAATTCTTCTAGAAAAACTTCTTTCCACAGAGGGATAGTCAGAAAGAACACAGAAAGGGATATAGCTTCTCATTTCCACGCGAACGAAGTCGCGCACGAAATGCTAGTGAAATCTATACTATACACTTACCTACGCCTATAAACCCTTTCGGGGTAGGTAGAACATCATGTGGTTCTGAAACCACTTTATTATTATTATTTATTTATTTAAATTATTAAACATAAAAATTACACTGCTTCTTAAAAATAAAGCCCCACAAAACTGCTTGAGCAGTTTGTCTGCGAGGGCAAGAGTCTCTAATTACATAGTACTATAAACTTGACGCTACATTTAGCATTAATTCTAAGGGTTATTAGATGGAATAGTCAGCCTTTCGCCCTCAATACAGAAAAACCTTAATATCCCACTTACTTGTTTCTACAGTATGCCTGGGAACAGTTGGGAGCTGACACATTTTAATTTTTTCTTTCACTTCCATTTCAACGTGAAAGTATGTACTTATTTAAATCCTTTATAGTGCAAACAATTACAAAGAAGACACTGATAAAAAAAAAACAAAGCGACATTTATTTTTTTATATATATAAGATGGGTTAACTATTGACCTCAAACTTGACCATAAATATCAAAGATGAGGTCGACGATGGAGCGTGTTATCCCAGAAAATGCCTATACAGGCACTGGTACTCCCACGCACCGACGGAACACAGCAAGCTGTTTGGCGTCGGACTTCGGTAGGAGGGTGGTCGCGAACCAGACGGCCAGACACAGAGCCTACCACACCGCATGAGACCATAGGACGACACCTCAGATTCAGAAAAAAAATGAAGTGTCGTTGCCTGGGATGGATTACTAGGAGGCAGGTCTCATTTGTGTTTCCTTAGTCGCCTCTTACGACACCCACGGAAAGAGATAGGGGGTGGTGTTATTCTCAACCGATCACCACACGGCAAAAAACATTTGGTACAAAGGTAGGCTTATCCTACAAGGGGATCTCTTCCAGTCAATCTTGTTATGTTACCTAGTACCTAATCTTACATGATTTTTTCGTATAGGAGACCTGGTAATAGAGAACTTCTTCAAGCAAGTAAATGCATCGCAGAACCCACCTAGTCCCGTTCAGGGGCCCGTCATAGACAACATATTGGTTAAACTCGACAACATCACGCTTTCTAGAGCTGTCATGACGTTGGCAGGGACTTTGGAAGTACAGGTACTGAATAACGATTTTTTTAAGGAGCGTGTTGTGTCACACTGCTGGGAGTATGATTCTCCAATCTTGTAATTTCTACATCTAAATTGTACATCTAATTCTACATAAAATTCAGAAAATTCATTGATTCATTAAATTCTAACGGGGTAGGCAGAGCATCGTGTATATTTATTTATAGGGTTGTCAAATTACATGTGATAAGGTGTTAGCAGGGGGGTGTCACTCCGCAGTTTAGGCATGTTCACGCGGCGGGCATACTGAGTATGCCAGTGAGCGCGGGCTGACAATAGTCGCGCGCGCGTGTACCGCGTTGGTCGCGTGTTGAACAAAATAATAAGTGTACCTACTTATTAACAATATTAAAACCAGACAGAAACACGTTTTGCCATCACAATAGTCTGTAGATGTCTGTAGTTAGTAGGTATTTAGGCTAGGTATCAAATAAAATGGTTGGTTATGTTACCTTGTGTTTTTACTTACTACACTTCCTAACTAAAGTTACTCTTGATTTTATAAGCAGTGTTATCGTACTTAATTAATTTCAATAATATTTTACCTATAATTCGGCAGCGAGTGTTGACCCTGAGCTCTCGTCGCGAACGCAGCATCGAGCCGGTGGTGCGCAATAGAATATAATCTCTAGCGGCCGACTATAAGTTTCAATTTCTCTTGCAAGCCTGTGCCGCTTGCAATAGTAGGCAAATTTTTATGCCTAAAGTTGACTTTTGTTAGGGAGTGAGACTTCTGTACGTTAGTACTATTATTTATTCTGTGGTGTTAGGCCGTCTACGATAAAGAAAAGTCCTCGTGTTATAAAGTTGGCAATTTATAAGCTAATCATTACAAAATAGTCAATGTTATTTATGTTACATAACATATACATAATAGAGAGCTTTCTATGGATATGGTTTTTAGGCTATTAAACTCATATTTATCTACTGGTTATACGTCTTTTTCCGTAAGGAAGTTAATACTTAACACTTATTTATGGAAAAAGCTTATTTGTGTAAAAAGCAGATGTTTCTCGGGTCATGGTTGTTCGTGTGTGTCTTTATATAATGTTATAATCTAAGGGATCCACGACACAAGGGAAAAACTTTTGTAGGCCTTTGAGCGTGTAGCGTCTATTACGTTTTTTGGCAACGACAAAAAAGTAATGTTTGCAAGCCTTCTATGTTTCTGTTTTTTTTATGGTAACACCAAAAAATCGTCACAAAGGAACTTGATACAATCTACATTCCCATTTTTTTATCACTTACTAAATTTTGTCTTACATCTTTTATAATTGTTTAATTTATCCTATTTGACAGCCACCACATTTACCCCCATCTTTTCCCACCCAGGAACCAATCCTAGAACGCGTATACGTCCGCTGCGACCTAAAACGCTGCGTGTCATACCAACAAGCATGCACCATGCCGTGCCATAGAGACATGGTGTGGTGCGACGCTGACGTCACGATGGATGCTGTCAGTGTGAACTTGGGTCAACAAGATCTGGCTACAGCGCTGGCTGTCTGGGCGGATAATTTGAGTGAAGCTAACTATATCGGTACGTAGTGATAGTGGCTCATTATTCGACTGCAGAAAGGTTGTGTTTGAGAGATTGTGCCTAACTTTACAATTGCCTAACTATTTAGCTTAACACTGAGTATTGAAAATTGATTTGACGGATTTTAACTCGAAAGGCCTGGAATTTGTATTTTTTTAACAAGTTTTTGATTTAATGTTTTATTTATTTTATTTTTATTTTATTAATTTAGGAAATCTTACAGCATTAAATTATGTTAAATATTATTTTTTACGGATCCAAGACATAATTACGAGTGTGCCTGACATAGGTTAGATTTTTAGACAGAATTTCAAAGGTTTTCAGACAAACGTAACAATTTGATTAACTTTTTATCAATTTTTTATAAATCTAATCTTTCTTTTTATAAATCTTTCATAACATCATTACCATGAGCCCACAAACATCCCCACCAAGGGGCACGGTCCTCCCTTCGAAACAGTAAAAAACCTTTTGAGCCTTCAATATAAAAACATTGAAGTATTATGTAGTACATCAAAAACATAATTTTTAGGGTTCCATACCCAAAAAGGATAAAAAACGGGACCCTATTACTAGACTCCGCTGTCCGTCCGTCATTCTGTCACCACCCTGTATCTCATGAACCGTCATAGTTAGACAACTGTCTAAATATTTAATAAGTCACGCTCCATACAACAAACGTGATTTTTTTTTGCTCGTTTTCATACATAATGTTACGGAACCCTTAGTGCGCGGGTCCGACTCGCATTTGGCCAGTTTTTTAAAATGTGTTAATGGTTAACAGGCAGCATAGTCCTGGGTTCGCCGACGGATGCGCCACAGACTGATACCTCTGTGAAGAAACTACAAGCTTTCTTCGCACAAGGAGAACCCATTAGGAAGGAAGTTACGGTCAGGTATTGTATTCTTTTTAACAGACTTAAAAAAAGGAGGAGGTTCTATCTTCGACTGTATGTATCTTTTTTTTATGTATGTTCACCGATTCCTCCGCCATTTATGGACCGATTTTCAATATTCTTTTTTGTTTCAAAGAGTATATTTCAGAGGTTGTCCCATTGGCACCAATTCAGGATCTGATGATGGGATCCCAAGAAAATCCGAGGGAAACCCTCGAATTTAGTAGGGATTTACACAGTTTCTCACGTTCTTTTTGTTATTTATACTAAAAATAGAAAAATAAATAAACTTTTTATAAAAAACTTAAACCGACGTCAAAAAGCAAAAAATAAAGACGTAGCATTTAATGTGCTACGTACCTACTGATCTGTTTGAAGTCGGTGCCAAGCCAAATAAGTTTAATAGGCTGTTGAAGGGTTTTGACCTTTTGAGAGATTCTTTTACCAGCCCATATACGTCCCCACCGAGGGGCTCTGGCCTCCCTTCGAAACTCGAAGGGGATTTAGGCCATAGTCCACCACGCTGGCCCAATGCGGATTGGTGGACCGCTCGCCTTTCGAAAATGAATTTTCTGAGACGTGCGGGTTTCATCACAATGTTTTCCTTCACCGCTAAGCAAGTGATGATTAATGAGAAATCCGTGCACACCGAAAAGACGATTTTAGTGGTACAGGCCCGCACCAGGATTTGAACGCGCAACCTTCCGGTTACAAGTCTGGCTCATAACCAATGGGCTATCACCGACTAATTTTTTAATTTTGTTGACAGATTCACCCTAGAAGGCATCGAACTGAAACTATTCTCGGACATGGACGAACTACTGAGCTCTCCTGTCCGTGATTTGAACCATGGCCTGGCCAAGTTGACTGCTGGAGAGCTCACCGTGCAAATGGACTACTACTCGGATAGTAGCACGGAACTGCGGGCTACTTTGCAAAGTCTACAAGTCGAGGATATTAGGCCGGAGACTAATATTGTTATTCGGAGGTAAGTTATAGGCCAAGTAGTCTAACCTAACCTAACCTTAGTAGCATGAAATTCAGGGATTCTGCCAATCTTCTTCTTATATGTATAGATTGGAGGTCCTGATTCACTGACTCATCAACCCCCAGCCCAAACCCTTAGACTTAGAAAGCTGAAATTTGGCAAAAAGTTATCTTTTATGACGTAAGCAAGCACTAAGAAAGCAAGCACTAAGGTTCAAAATTTGTATGGAGAAAAAAATTTTTTTGGACATTTTGACTCAAAACTTCGTCAAGATACCTTTTGAAGAAAATAAACCTACCTTGAAGAAAATAAACGGACACGTGTTTCGTGATTTGTCGAAAATCATCCCCTAAGGGGTCAAGAATGAAATGGGTGACTAAAGGAGTTCTTTGCGCGAGCAAAGCCGCGGGAAATAGCTAGTAGTCAATGATATCAAACCGAATTATTTTTTCAAATGCAACCTCTTTAATTTCAAAGAGTAATAAATATGGGCATAAAAGCTGATAAAAAAAAAATATTGCCATAAAGGTCCACAATCATGTGTTCTGAAAATAAAGATCGATTTACCTACTCGGTAACCTGCGCAGATAATTCGGTGCCGAAAATGCAATTTATCTGTGCAGGTTATCTGTGTTACTCGTATAATTGAATAACCTTGTTACCCTCCATTGTAGGATCTTCCAATCCCAAGGCGGCGTGACCCGCTCCACAGAAGGCATCTCAGTGCGAAGACCCCCCCTCGTGGAGACCAGCCTGCGAGCCACAGCTGCTGGCACAGCAGTGGACGTACGAGTAGACTGCAGTCGGTGGAATATCGCCCTGCCCTTCCTATTGCAGCTCGCTAGGACTCTTTTGGACGCCATGCCAGGTAGTATATTCTTCTTTCCAGATAGTGATCTGTCAATGCTCTCTTCCAGTCCAAGGTAACACTGTGCTGAGATTGGTGTAGGATCCTCCAATCTAAGGTATCTTCGTCCACGAAGTGGTGGTTTGGAGATAAATCTCCAGACTTACCTCCAGATCCAAACCACCGCCGCCAGCACTGCAGTCTTCTTCTTCTTATCGTGTAAGTATAGTCAAGTGTGTGGCGAACGTGACTAACCCTGGTGTCAGAGTTTTCAAACCTCCTAATGGCCTCTGAGCTCTGACTTGATTTTAACGACTGTAGTCAATCGACAACAGCCGGTACCGATAACTTAACGTGCCCTCCGAAGCACGGAAACGCACCTGATAAATTGCCTCTTCGGTCACCCATCAGGTTCCCAGCCTCTATGTACAGGGACAAAAGCACATCATGCTATCCAAAATTGACAAATTTCTTCAATCGATTTTCAATTTTATCTCCAAGCATTAGAGTTTACTATCCATTGGGGAAATTTGACAGTTTGTGGTAACCTGACGTGCCGTTGACTGTACGTTGTTTAACCTCACTGATTGTTTTAGAACAGCGAGTGCCACTGAGCTACGAGTCAATCCTACCTTTTCTATATTTCTGGCAGGAGAGAAAACGATGGAAGGTGGCGTCGTGAACCACGGCTATGTGGGAGACCTGACCGGAGGGAAGCCGGGGAACAACAACCGACTGCCCAGCTGCGACTCCACCAGCGGATATTATTCAGCAGGTATTTTCAATGGGGAAGTGGCGTCATTTGTAGATCAAGTTTATTTTTATCTAATAACTAGCTTTTCCCCTGGAAATTCGTTCCTGTGGAAACTTTTTCGTCAATTTTAAATGTTTTTAACAGTTAATATTCTGCTACAAGAGACGGAGACAAATACAACAAATCAAAAATCATGAAAATCGGTCCAGCCGTTCTCGAGTTATAAGTGTTCGAACAAACACGATTTTTAAAAATATATTAAGATTCTAGAGTTAATCGAAAATTTTGTTAGACAAGCTGAAGCTTTATGGGACATGTGATATATCGTTAAAAAGAGTATTAAACAGAGCAATTTTTAAAATCATTAGTTTTTTTTAAGTTAGTTGCGAAGTTAAGATGACCGGTTTATTTAAAATATTTTTTTACTGTAAAAAGAGCCTAACTTGGTAGATCAACGTAATTTGAGCCTTATTACCTTATTTTATAATGAGAAATGCGTGGCTGATTACAAAAAACTTAGTTATTGTAGCTTTTTACTGGCTGTTAAAACGAACAAAAAAAAATCAGAGAGGTTAAAATCAGGTGTAGCAAACATTTCAAGTTGAACATTTTATTCCAGCAACATCAGTCCCCGAAGAGTCTCCAAGTCTATCGATCTCCATCCAGTTCCGTCAGCCAGAGGTGATGTTCTTCACGGAGCTGTCCAAGAGTGAGGGCCACGCGCTGCTGGTCCGCACTGAAGTGCTGGTGGACTACTCGCAGCATTCCAATAGCGACTGTTTCGTGTTGTCTTTGGCTGGCCTACAGGTAACAATAATCAACAAACAAACGCTACACACTCGAAGGCCCATACTAAGGTTTCGGTCGATACATCGAGGGTCCCTTGGAACATACGTAAAAACAGACACAAACACCCATGACCCGAAAACAAACATCTGCTTTTTACACAAATATTTGTTCCGACTGGGAATTGAACCCAGCACCCGTCTATCAAGAGGCTGCATCACTATCACTCGACCAAACTGGCAGACAAATAAAGTAAATAAAGTGACTTGAGCGATGGACTGATATGTATATCGCCATACGAAACATCACTTATATACCATAGTTCTTTAACCTTGTAAAGCCCACGGTCTTACCTGAAGCACTAATTCGTAATAGTATCCGTTTCACTTCTCACTTCAGAAATGTCTATTTAAACATGTAAAAAACTATTAGCTAATTCAAAACGTAATGACTTCAAAATGGGTAGTTTTCATTCAATTGATTTTTTCGATAATGTTTCCTATTTAATTTTTCTTGACAGTCAACGCCATCTAGATGAAATACCTAAAACTAAATTCTTAATATCTTTCCTTTGTTGGTTCTAAAATTAGTCGTCTGGTGGCGTTGTAGGTAAAGAAATTTAAAATAGTCAGCTCAAAATGCAATGCTATTATTTAATTTGAGGTATAGTGAGGTATATATTAGTCCATGCTTTAGTTGTGACTTTAATCACCCAGTAAATCGGCCCACGGCAAATTGATTAAGATTTTTTCGCCAGATTCTTTTTTGAACGGATTCTGTTTTGGACAGAACTTTCCCCAAGACATACTATTTATTTTTACCAGCCGCCCATATACGTCGCGTCCCCACTGAGGGACGGACCTCCCTTCAAAACACGAAGGGGATTCAGGCCATAGTCTACCACGCTGGCCCATTGCGGGCTAGTGGACCGCTCGTCTTTCGAAAATAAAGACACACTAATCAAAATATTTTTTATTTTTATTTTCGTTCGCTTACACAATTTTTTCTCCATCAGGTAATGTCAAAACTACAATCGAAGCTGAAGAATATGCCCCCGCGTCTGGTCCTCAAACCGTGCGACGTGGAGTTTTCTAGAACGTTCAAGAACCCAGAGGAAGGGGTCAAAGTGAAGCTTTCCGTCTCGGATATCGAAGTTCACTTGACGGCGACCACTATACATACTGTTATGGGTGAGTAACTTGATAGTGATGTTATCAAAAGGAGAGATATCCTTACTTCTTTACTAATATTATAAACGCGAAATTTTGTATGTATGGATATTTGTTACTCTTTCACGCTCAAAAGGCTGGACTAATTTTGATAGAATTTGGTATTGAGGTAGCTGACAGCCTGGATTAAGACATAGGCTACATAATTTTCCCAAATTCCTACGGGAATGAAGTCCCGGGCGGATAGCTGGTAGATAATAATTCGATTTTAATGCGATTTTTCTGTTTAGGAGGTCACACTATATGGCAATTTTTAATGCCTGTCACAATGCAGCTTTTGAATCTATTATTTACTAGCTGTTCACCCGCAGCATGGTTGGCGTTTAAAAGTAGTCTGGGTCACTATCCAGCTCTTCAACAATTCCTGTGTTAAAAATCTGTTCGAACTGTTGTTGCTCCGTTTCACATCGAACAAAATAAACATTTTACTTTTATAATATTTGTAAGGATTCAGCTCTACAACTGCGTTTAAAAAAAATCCCAGCGCCACCTATTTAGTCGTTTCGAAACTAAATTTAAAAACACTGCAAATCCGACTGTTGCGTTTTGACGCCTAAAGTATAACCGATTTTAATGAACTTTTGCACACATGTAGTTTTAGATACGAGGATAGACATAAGCTACATTTCATCCCAACATTTGAAGACTTCCTTTGGGAGCTCGATACAACTAAATTCCACGAATAGTAGTTAAGTATTATTACTTAACTATTTATATAACCCTGCCTTCCAGATCTAATCGAAGAAGTAACAATCGAGCTAACAATCCCAGAAGAAGACAAGCCTTACGCTGCAAACCTATACAACTTCAAGCCAGAAAAATACGACGAAGACCTGTGGTCTCCGAAGAAGATAACCCCTTACGTGGGTATGAGCTGTGAACAGAGTTATGTACACCCGAAGTATCCAGCCATTGCAGCTGTGGAACACTTTCATATGTTAGTGCCCAGTGGCAAGCTGCTGTTTGAGATCGAGGGGAGTCAGTTATGTCCTGTGCTTATGGCCAAGGTTGGTTTTCACAGTTTGCAAGCTGCACACAAACACACACGCACACACACGCACACACACACACACACACACACACACACACACACACACACTCACACCCATAATCCCTGTTTAAGAAGGTACATATTTAAACACGGGCCTTATCACAATAAAAAAACAAAACCAATTTTTTTCTGTGTGGAAACAACAGAAACGAATACTCACAGAGTACAGTCAGCCAAAAATGTGGTCTACCACCCTAAGGTAAAATTCTTTAGCGTGACATAAAACAGCAAGGTTGATTTTCCCTTGCAATAATGAACTGACAGTTTCTGTCATCTCATTATAACTGCATCATAATACGTCATCTCTTTCTTTGTTACATTGTGAACCTTAGCGATACTTTGGTTACACGGGAAGTTCTGTGAAAACTGATAGACCACTATCTTGGCCGACCGTACATGTTTAAGAACGGCCTTTTACGGAAACATTTGATCCACAGATGTCATGGGAAATGTCCCTATACGACTGGTCCCATCAACTGCACGGCACTGCCTCCCTCACTGTGGAGGCTGCTTGCTACAACGAGCAGGTCTCTTGCTGGGAGCCGCTCATTGAGCCCACGCTTCACTCTGACAACATACATCGGCCGTGGGAGGTCACTGCCAACATATTCCAGGTAACATATGTCACTGCCAACATATTCCAGGTTTGAAAACTTGTTTATGATTCTCTTACCAGCCCATATACGTCCCCCCCCGAGGGGCACGGGCCTCCGTTCGAAACACGAAGGGGATTTAGGCCATAGTCCACCACGCTGACCAATGCGGGTTGGTGGACCTCTCGTCTTTCGAAAATGAATTTTCTTGGACGAGCGGATTTCATCACGATGTTTTCCTTCACCGTTGAGCAAGTGATAATTAGAAATCCGTACATAAATCCGAAAAGACGAATTTTAGTGGTACAGGCCCGCACCAGGATTTGAACCCGCGACCTTCGGATTACAAGTCTGGCTCATTAGCAACTGGGCTATCACCGCTTTAATGTTCTTGTTCTTGATTATGGTGACGTTATTCAGTTTTTTTAACCCCCGACAGAAAAAAGAGGGGTGTTGTAAGTTTGACGTGTGTATTTGTGTGGGTTACCTATCTTATGTTCGAAAAAATGTTGACCGATTTTCATTTGACAGAAAACTTTTCGACTTTTTTTCTTTCGTTTTTTTAATTCGCCGACATAACGTTTGCCACTGTATCAGTTGACCTATTATTAATTCGATTTTTTTCGTTACTCAATCGTTTTATTTGGCCGAAAAACTTTTTGGCGATTTTATGCTCGGCCACCACTTCATTACACCACCGTTTTATTTGCCATGATTTTTTTTCACATATGTTCATTACACCACCGTTTCATTTGCCTTTTTTTTCCAAACATTCATTACACCACTGTATTATTTTAGTTAAGCATTCGATAGTAGTTATTACTTATAACAAGCAAGCGCGCAGTGTGCAAGCAATCAGCATGCAAGCAAGCAGCATGCAAGCAAGCAAGCAGCATGCATGTAAGCAAACAGCATGCAAGCAAGCAAGCAGCATGCAAGCAAAGCAAGCAAGCAGCATGCAACCAAGCAAAGAGCAGTATGCAAGCATGCAATATGCAAGCAAGTATGCAGCATGCAAGCAAGTATGCAGCATGCAAGCAAGCAGGGATGCAAACAGGCAAACCTATAGCATGCAAGCAAGCAGAAATGTTGTTTCGATGAAGCTAAAGAGAGGCAAATGAAAAAAGTTAAAAAGATTTCGGCCGAAAGTAAAAAGTTCAAAAAAACTTCGGCCAACAGTAAAAAGTTCAAAAGAGAACTCGGTTAATAGTTTAATGCTAAAAAGAAACTTCGACCAACAGTAAAAAGTTATTTTGAAAATTGATGAAACATAATTCGGTAAAATGATACTTTTGTCTAATGGCATTTCGATGATCTAAAAATATAGCATATTATGAAGCATATATCAAAAAAGACGCAGGTTAACCGTTTTCGGTCAAATAAAATTCGGACATAAATTCTTCGAAGAGGTGATCGGTTCCCATTTGTGTGTCGGTGTATCTGTATGTCTGTCTGTAGCATCGTAGTTGCTACGATTTTGTTTAGTAGCTGACGTAATCAAGATGGTTTTTTTCTATATTTGATTAAAATTGGTTCAGCTGTTTAAAAATTACAAGCAATCTAAGGCTGGGGCTACATTATTTTAAATTTTAAAGTTATTATTAATAACGGGTTCGCTCTTGACCACAATCTAGCAGTAAAATAAGTAAGGATGTAATTTGTATGTAGCGTCAAGTGGTTGTAGAATCAAGCAAAGCTCTGCCTACCCTGGATGATGAGTAAACTAGCTTTCTGCGCGGGACTTCGTTCCCTTGGGAATTCGGGAAAATTATGTAGCCTGTGTTACTCAGGGATTATGTAGCATTCTAATGTCAAAAGAATTTTTCAAATCAATCAATCAATCAATCATTTATTTGCATTTCCATATTGTGTACAAGGTCTTACTAATATAATACAAGTTTCAAATATGCAACCAAATATTTTTCAAATTTTAATACAATTTGACTTAAACATATCTATCTACTATTATTATTTACATTATTACTAAACTAAACTTCTTTAATACTAAAATAAACTAAATGGGATGCGTATGGGGCTGTTATTTAATCACTTGTATAAATGTCACTGTAGGAATTAATCAATCATGTATTCATTAATAGTGTAGTATTATTTTTTATTTAAAAGTTCTTTAAGTGATATTAAAAATTTATTATCTGATATTTCGTTTTTTATATTCTCTGGTAATTTTTTATATATTTTAGTTGACATAGCTATCGGTCCAGTAGTTTTTAAGTTACGAAAATACAAATATTTCCTCTTTATAATATTAGTGTAGATAAACGTGATTTTTTTTATTTCTACAAATTCCAGGCCAAATCCTACCCCATATCGTCTCGCCTAGACACTCGCCAACAGACGAGCGAGTGCGAAGCGGGAACGGGAGGGAATGATAAACGACAGAGACGGAACGAGTTCGAGTCGGAGACCTCGGCTGATGAGGGAGACACTGACAATGAGATGACATTCATTAAGAACCCTGATGGCAGGTTTGTAACATTTTTTTACTTGTTTAATGCGTTGGTTTTTGTGTAGATGTTTAAAGGACTCCTAAATCCACAGTAATGTAGGAAACACAATGTTTTACATTTGTCAACACTGAAGTCTTACAGGATTATTTGGGAACCTGATGGATGACCAAAATGGCAGTTTATCACGAGCGTTTCCGTGCTTCGAAAGGCACGTAAAGCTGTCGGTCCCGGCTGTTGTCGATTGAAAACTCTGGCATCAGGGTTAGCCAAGTTCGCCACACATTTGACTATTTACACGATAAGAAGATTTGATTTTGAACTTTATTGTTTCGGCGTACTTGGGCGACCGAGCTGAAAGTTCGGGTTTTTCTTAGGGTTCCCTTGGCACCATCTTCGATCTTGGAACTAACATTTTCTTATTGTGCCTAAAAATTCGTGAATTTGCGTTTTTATGGAAATAAAAGTATGATCAATTGAATTTTTGACCTATAATAAACGCTTCACACTCAAAGGCCCACATTAAGGTTTTCCCTTGTGTCGTGGGTCCTTTGGAACACACAAAGACAGACACAAACACCCATGACCCGAGAACAAACATCTGCTTTTTACACAAATATTTGACCCGACTGGGAGTCGAACCCAGGACCCGCCGATCAAGAGGCAGCGTCACTACCACTCGACCAAACCGGCCGTCACCCCGACCTACCCCCGGCCCCGCCGCCCGGCCGGGCGGTGTCGACCTATCACTCTGCAAATTCACACACCCCCCACCCTGTTTACATCTACCCTGTAAATTTCATTAAAATCGTTATAGCCGTTTTCGAGAAACAGATTACAAATAAACATAATATACTTATTATTATATATATACAAGATAAGCTCGTTTAATATAAGCAAAACTGGTCGAACAAATAAATTTTTTCCTTGATATCCCAGAACAGAATACGCTCGAAAATTACTGCATTCTCGTACCAGAAAAAAATATTACTGAGATAAAGTGGTGTTATAGTTGTCTAATGTTAAAACCCTTTAAATTATGCTTGAAAGTTTACGTTACTACCAATGTCAATATTAAGAGTCCAAAACGAAATCTCCCTAGGGAAAACAAAGGAGTGGAGTTAGGCGCAAGCGGGATGTCGTTCCTGACAGCTCTCGACGCAGACGAATCAGACTCAGAGAACGAAAACGGACTTATGGACAAATTGGCTACCGCCATGGGACACCTGTTCACTGAGTAAGTATACTGAGTATTAACTTGAACTTAATTCATATTTTTGTCCAGGGATAAGCTTCCTGCTCGTCGTGACGGAACAACAGATCGATTTTTTACATAATGATTGTTGGAAAGTGAAAAGTCGCGGGCAGAAAACTAAAGGGAACTCAATATTTGGGAATCAATCAAAATTTCAGGCATAATTTTCATACTTCCATGCAGGACTGGGATTAGAAGAAAAACTTAGAAAGTGCCAGCTACCTACTCTTCTCAGGTATACAGTAAAAGTCTGTAAGAGGGATGCGAGGGTTTTTTTGCAGTATAATGGGTGACCACCTCTCACCATTATGCAAATTGTCCCATCTGATAACCCTCACAATTTGTGTCAAACGTGGCATCTAGTGGTTCTAGAATCACTGATGCTCTGATTACCCCGTTAGGGATTATGGGCGTGAGCGTATTTACGTCTGTAATTTTCATCTTCTTAGCGCTTCGTACCTTTTTCATTCGGATCCAGGATTTGGGTGATGGGAGATCTCAGCCACCTAAATGTGCAGCTTTCCTCATGATGTTTTGAGTATCGAATGATGAGTAGAAAACGAATAATTGGAACCAACATACATTTCGGCACTAGCGATCGAACCTGGCACCTCACGTTTTCGAATCTGACCCATTAGCCAGTAAATCACCTATCTTAAAGATGGTACAATTTTACAATTTTTTGTAATTACACTAATATATTTATTTCAGTGACTCAAGCGCAGAAGACATAAGCAACGACGAAGACTCCTCAGCCCCAGAACAGAGCGTGGCAGAAGAGAGCGACAGAGAAGATGTCGACAAGATAGTCACGTTCAGCGACGGGTCGCCTTCTAAAGCGAAGAGGGATGGAGAACATAAGACTGTTACTCTACAGGTTCGTTTTTTTTAAATTATATCTATATGCAAGGGGTTCCATCATATAAAAAAGGGATTTTCTACTTCTAATAAAGGACAATGCGTCAACACGTCTCCCCCCCCAATTCTTTCACCAAACAGGGTCCGACCAAAAGATAGGAAATGTATACCAATCAAAAGGTTTCAGTAAGGTGATAAACTTTTACTATGGCGACATCTTTCCAAAGTTGCGGGATATTCTGAAAAAATCGCATCTCAATATTTATAATTTTTGGTACAAAATAAAATAACACTTTAAATAAAATAATTTTCAAAAGTGGGACACCTTAGCGAATTAGAAAAATCAATGTATACATTTTTGAACGATCTGTGATTTTATTTTATTTCCAAAGCTCATGTGTTATGAAGTTAAAACTGGTTGCTAGTCTTTTAAGAATTGACTATACCTATATGCGCTCTGTTGGAGGGGGGGACGGTTCTCATACAAAAAAGGTCATTTCTGTTGTAAAACTCTTCGTATCGTAATGAAATAGAGAACATGTGCGTGGTTATATGTTTGGCGTATGTAATATTAATTTTTACCATTGCCCCTCGAAAAAGGGTCCGTTATTCTTCAAAAACAGTGAATAAAACGCTGTTTATTTCACTGAGTGAATAAAACATTTTGAATTTGGAACATGCGCCAATATACGGATTTTAGTAAGAAAACAAAAGAAAATGTGCAAGGAGGTTGCATACTCTCGCTATAAAAACGTACTAAAACTTGGCTGTGTGTAATAACTGGCTGTATGGAATATGGTTCGGTTAAAAATTTTAAATATAGAATAAGGAATTCAGCCAATTTTCTGTGCAATTTTCATGCAATTAAAAGTTTCTGTTAAAAGTTTTTGTCTCAAAATCATAAAATGAGTTCGACATCCAGTGATGAAAGTGAACCTCTCGTTCCAGAGTCATTTCGCGTTAAAGCAGCAGCTATTGTTGATAATTTACTGTCACAGAGTAATTATTTTCTTTTTCTCATAGTCAATGGTAAAAAGTAGAGTACCTAACACGTGAAAAAAAAATTCCTCTCGGGATACAACTCAATGCCTCGAAAAGAATTCACCTTTTTTTCACTTGTTGGGTAATCTACTATTACTACGGACATACAGGATGTAGGTACTTATAAATTTAAGTTAATAATAACCTTTGCGTAGAGTCACTAGAGTGAAAGGAACGAATTTGTATGTATGTATTTAAAATCCTTTAGTGTACTTCACTACTTTGACTTATTTTAAGTAACATTCAGAACTTTATGAAATAAAGCTATTTCGTCTTTGACTTAGGTAATAAGGAAAGCCTTTAAATGTGTAACACTAACCAAAACATCTCCAGGAACCAACCCGAGAAGACAGCGTCGACTCCGGCCTAGAAACAGAGAGCTTCTTGGAGCGTACGTGTACGTACGTGTGCGTGACGTCACGCGACACGCTGCACGTCACGCTGAGCCCGGCGGCGGCGCGCGCGCTGCTACTGCCGTACCGCGCGGGGCTAGAGCGGGACGGAGAGCGGCATATAGCTGCGACTATTGATGAGCCGCCGCTAGTTCTGTGCAACGATATAGGTATGTAGTTTACGTACGTGTACGTACGTGTGCGTGCGTTATTACTGCCGTACCTCGCGGGGCTAGAGAGGGGTGAAGAGCGGCATATAGCTACGGCTAGTGATGAACCACCACTAGTTCTGTGCAACGATATAGGTCCAGTACATTATCATCATCATACTCAGCCCACACTATGACCCACCATTAGTTCTGTGCAACAATATGGGTACAGTATTTCATTGTCTTTAGGTATAATCAAGTATGTTTGTAAACACTTTATGGTACAAAACACACTTTTACAAAGGATTCACTTAATAATACAAAAAGGTAACGAACAAAGGCGAGCTTATCTCTCAGAGGGATTTGTTCCAGCCAACCTTGTTCAAGTATGTCGCTAACTTGGCCAATCTTGGTGTCAGAGTTTTCAAACCGCCTCTGAACTAGCCACGCGGTAACAGCCGGAACCGATCGTGATAAATCGCTGCTTTGGTCACCCATCAGGTTTCCTGCCTCTGTTTACAAAGCTAAACATAGACGGCCATTTACGGAGTCTACCACACCGCATGGGACCATAAATCAAATCAAATCATTTATTTGCTGAATACGAGTACAAAGATGCGCCTATTTTAAAATGCAGTTCTGTCATATTCGGCCACTGCCTGGCATGGAAATATTTCTAAATAATAATGGGTCTAAATAATTAAAATTACACGACGCCATATGACGCCACCTCAAATTTAAAACAAATTGAGGTGTCATAGCCTAAGACGGCTTCACAGAAAGCAGGTCTCATTTGTGTCTCCTCAACCAATGACCACAGGATAATAATAAAAGTTACACACTCAATGATAATGGTTTTAATCATGTTTTTTTTCCAGGGCCTGGCTCAACAGTGCACCTCAAAACCCGCGCTGAAACAGATTTAGCCGGCAATGACAAGATACTGGCCATTGCTGACTACTACGTTGACACGAGTCGCCCAAGTACACCGGGTGAGTACCTTCTACTTAAAACCCGCGCTGAAACAGATTTAGCCGGCAATGACGAGATACTGGCCATTGCTGACTACTACGTCGATACGAGTCGCCCTAGTACACCGGGTGAGTACCTTCTACTTAAAACCCGCGATGAAACAGATTTGGCCGGCAGTGACAAGATACTGGCCATTGCTGACTACTACGTCGATACGAGTCGCCCTAGTACACCGGGTGAGTACCTTCTACTTAAAACCCGCGCTGAAACAGATTTAGCCGGCAGTGACAAGATACTGGCCATTGCTGACTACTACGTCGATACGAGTCGCCCTAGTACACCGGGTGAGTACCTTCTACTTAAAACCCGCGCTGAAACAGATTTGGCCGGCAGTGACAAGATACTGGCCATTGCTGACTACTACGTCGATACGAGTCGCCCTAGTACACCGGGTGAGTACCTTCTACTTAAAACCCGCGCTGAAACAGATTTAGCCGGCAGTGACAAGATACTGGCCATTGCTGACTACTACGTCGATACGAGTCGCCCTAGTACACCGGGTGAGTACCTTCTACTTAAAACCCGCGCTGAAACAGATTTAGCCGGCAGTGACAAGATACTGGCCATTGCTGACTACTACGTCGATACGAGTCGCCCTAGTACACCGGGTGAGTACCTTCTACTTAAAACCCGCGCTGAAACAGATTTGGCCGGCAGTGACAAGATACTGGCCATTGCTGACTACTACGTCGATACGAGTCGCCCTAGTACACCGGGTGAGTACCTTCTACTTAAAACCCGCGCTGAAACAGATTTGGCCGGCAGTGACAAGATACTGGCCATTGCTGACTACTACGTCGATACGAGTCGCCCTAGTACACCGGGTGAGTACCTTCTACTTAAAACCCGCGCTGAAACAGATTTGGGCGGCAGTGACAAGATACTGGCCATTGCTGACTACTACGTCGATACGAGTCGCCCTAGTACACCGGGTGAGTACCTTCTACTTAAAACCCGCGCTGAAACGGATTTGGCCGGCAGTGACAAGATACTGGCCATTGCTGACTACTACGTCGATACGAGTCGCCCTAGTACACCGGGTGAGTACCTTTACTTAAAACCCGCGCTGAAACAGACTTAGCCGGCAGTGACAAGATACTGGTTATTGCTGACTACTACGTCGATACGAGTCGCCCTAGTACACCGGGTGAGTACCTTCTACTTAAAACCCGCGCTGAAACAGATTTAGCCGGCAGTGACAAGATACTGGCCATTGCTGACTACTACGTCGATACGAGTCGCCCTAGTACACCGGGTGAGTACCTTCTACTTAAAACCCGCGCTGAAACAGATTTGGGCGGCAGTGACAAGATACTGTCCATTGCTGACTACTACGTCGATACGAGTCGCCCTAGTACACCGGGTGAGTACCTTCTACTTAAAACCCGCGCTGAAACGGATTTGGCCGGCAGTGACAAGATACTGGTCATTGCTGACTACTACGTCGATACGAGTCGCCCTAGTACACCGGGTGAGTACCTTCTACTTAAAACCCGCGCTGAAACAGACTTAGCCGGCAGTGACAAGATACTGGTTATTGCTGACTACTACGTCGATACGAGTCGCCCTAGTACACCGGGTGAGTACCTTCTACTTAAAACCCGCGCTGAAACAGATTTAGCCGGCAGTGACAAGATACTGGCCATTGCTGACTACTACGTCGATACGAGTCGCCCTAGTACACCGGGTGAGTACCTTCTACTTAAAACCCGCGCTGAAACAGATTTAGTCGGCAGTGACAAGATACTGGCCATTGCTGACTACTACGTCGATACGAGTCGCCCTGGTACACCGGGTGAGTACTTGCTACTTGACATGTGGTGCTTTTATAGAACGTCTAAACATTTGTCTCTTTTGCGTCTTTTACTATTATTATGGACTTTATTCCCAAAGTTTTTGAGTAATTTTAGAAGCATCTAGGAATATTCTCGAAGAATTTTTTGGGAAAGAACAATTGTAAAAAGCAGAGGTTTGTTCTCGGGTCATAGGTGTTTGTGTCTGTCTTTATGTGTGTTCCGAGGGACCCATGACACAAAGGAAAACCTTAGTGTGGGCCTTTGAATGTATGGAGTTTTATTTATTTATTTAATTTACGGCGCGACTGAGACTTGAACCCATGAAAATGTCATTTATTCCCACATTAAAAACAAATGATGAGTGCGTGTGCATTTGCGTGTGCGTCTGTGCGTGCACGTATTTGTCTCTCCATGTTAGTATTCATTCTAGGACTAAACACAGTAGAACAATAATTATTAAAAGGTAATTTTTTTGCAGGATCAGCAGCTGATTTGTTAGATGAAGTTGAAGCGAAGCCTGAGATGACGGACATTAGTGACGATTGGGACTGGTAAGTGATCAATAAAGTCAAAATTAATTTATTACATGGCACCTAAAGGCACTTTAAAATGTTAAATACATTTTTTTTAACTTTACGCTTATTCACAAAGGTGCAGTCTATTTTAGATTCGGAATTCTTTTTTCTTTAGATTTGGAATCCGTTTGACCATAAGCCAAGATTTGTCAGGTTTGGAAGCTGATGTAATGTTATAAATGCTCGTTCAAAAATTAAAAATGGAAATCAATAGTAGCAGCACGTTAGGTAACCCATTAGCACCACGGAAACCGCCGCTATTACGAGCGAGATAAAGGCGAATTCAAGGTCAACATGTATAGCCTGATGTCCTGCCGTGTATACATGAGCATTGTTTGAATTTAAATGTTGTATGAACGGTTTCGTACAATTGAAAGCCCTAATTTTTTTTACGCATAACGATATTTTGGCATAACGATGAATTACAATTTCGAGTAGGGGTTTCGTACAATTGAAAAACCTAATTTTTTTTCGCAAAAGAAATGATATTTTGTCATAACGATGAACTGATTATGACAAAATATCGTTATGCGAAAAAAAATATGCGAATAAAATTAGGGATTTCAATTTTATGCGAGACCTCATAAATTTATGCGAGACCTCATAAACCTTTATGAGGAGACCTCATAAAGGTTCTATATTTACTATAGAACCTTTATGAGGTCTCCTACACTTCTGACTGTGGCTGTATGTTTCCGTGTGCAGTAGCTTCGAGGGCGGGTTCCCCTGCGGCGCGCTGCCGGCGGCCGCGTGCCCCGCCCGCCCCGCCCCGCACCCCGCTACAGTACACACGCTCACCATCAAACTCACAGACTTCGACCCCCTCACTGTAAGTATATTTGTTATACAAAACTAAAAAAAATAATTAAAAATTAAATACTCAAGTATTTTTTAAATACTCGTTTAGCGATTACTTTTAATTCAGGCAAATGCCAGGTAAAACTGATTTTTTTTACTAGCCCGTACAGGGCTTTAGGTAAATCTCTTTCAACCTCTTGGGTGCGAAATCTCCCATACAAAATGCGTTATATGCTGACGAAGTTTGTATGGGAACTCAAAAAATTTTTTTTGTATTTTGACCTATTATTGGGGGGAAAATGTTCAGTTTCATGGACTGATTAACCACCCGAGAAGTTGAGATTTACCTAAAGCCCTGTATACATCCCCACCGAGGGGCACGGGCCTCCGTTCGAAACACGAAGGGGACTTAGACCATACTCCACCACGCTGGCCCAATGCGGGTTGGTGGACCGCTCGTCTTTCGAAAACAAATTTTCTTGAACGTGCGGGTTTCATCACGATATTTTCCTTAAGCGCTGAGCAACTCATTATTAATGAAAAATCCGTACATAAATCCTAAAAAACGAATTTAGTGGTACAGGCCCACACCAGGATTGCAAGGCTGACTGAGCTATCATCGCTTTATTTTAAATATTCGAACAATATGAAGTGGGATGAATAAGATAACATTTGTTTTAGTAGAATGCTGCTATGGGCTAAATCCCCTTCCTGTATCGAGGCCCGTGCCCCTCGGTGGGGACGCATACATATAGGCTGATAAAAATTTTTTTGCTAAGACTGTAAAACTGAGTTAAACTGTAATTTTTGTTTCAGGTTCTCTGCCCACAACGCACAGTGTCAAAGCTGCACGTGTTGCACCCGAGTCGGAACAACACTCGCTACTACATCGCAGTGGACAGAACCTCCAACTATAACTCCACGAAAATTGTCGTGCGATCGCCTTTACAGGTAAGCATTGTCATTTATTTATTTTTCATAAAAAAGTTTGTAAAATATAAAAACTAAAGTTACAAAAAGTAACTTTATACCATTCCCCCTCTAAAAAGCTTCTTTTTTTCACTGAAAATTGGAGATAAAGAGCTCTTTTAGTCACAGTTTTGATATTTGAATTTAGAACCCTAAAAGATTCTTTGTCTCCCGCAAAACACGTAAAAAAAGAGCACTTTTTTTGTCAATTTTGGTGTTTGAATTTTGAACACTCCAATGTATAGACATACGACCACTATCGCAAAGAATATTCGAAATTCAAACTCCTTGCGCAGCGCTTAAATCTTTCTTTTTCTTTGAGGTCATGGTATAAAATATAATGTGCAACTCTTGAATAAAACGGATTTTCATCGAGGGCTATGAATCACTCGCGTCATTCAGGATTCTAACACTTGAATCACTCGCTTACGCTCGTGATTCAATAATTTAGAATCCTTCATTTGCTCGTGATCCAACTTTGGCCCTCGCTTAAAATCCGTCTTTTATTCCCGAGTTGCACAATATATGTATAATCTGGATAGCTCATTATCATCATCAGTGCTCAAAACTGTTATCAAAGGTTCTCCTGCGATACAGCACCCGTATCTATATTATTCGACTCGAATCCTATATTCAACAAAACTCACCCGACACTGTCATCTTGATACCGCAAGAGAGGGATGCACTGAGGAGACTCAAGCCTTGATCTATACTTAAGTATTGATTGTCTCTTTCTCTCGCTATCAAAATGACAAAGACGACTGCTATTCAAGTATAGATCAGAGTCTGAGTCGCGTCGTGTAATACGGACTTGAGTGTTTCCGTGCGTCGGTTTCAAATCGAATGGTGTAAAAACAGCATTTAATTGTAGGTTCTACACATTAGTACTGTTGTTTTGAAATGTTGATGTAAAATCTCTGTTGGTGTACCTTTTTAATAAAATAAAAACAATATAAGTTTGTGCCTAGTCATGTGTCAATTTTCTTCAATATCTCTTCTTACCAGCCCATATATACGTCCCCACCAAGGGGCACGGGCCTCCCTTCGAAACACGAAGGGGATTTAGGCCATAGTCCACCACGCTGGCACAATGCGGGTTGGTGGACCGCTCGTCTTTTGAAAATGAATTTTCGTGGACGGACGGCTTTCATCACGATGTTTTCCTTCACATTTAAGCAAGTGATAATTAGAAACCCGTGAATAAATCCGAAAAGACGAATTTAGTGGTATAGGCCCGCACCAGGATTTGAACCCGCGACCTTCCAATTACAAGTCTGGCTAATTACCAACTGGGCTTTACATAGTTAAATATTTCTAAACGCTTCCGGCTTCGGTTATATAGAACGCTTCCCGGTTCTATATAACCCAGGTTCCTCCAGTGCGGGCACCCAGTAACCTCTTGTTTCTTGTTGTTATAGTTTGTCAAACTACAATTAAAACTTATGAAATTTCCTAAATCATTAATTATAAGTGTCGTTTTTATTAGCCAGAGCAACGGTTTAAATAATTGATGTGTGAGAATGCGTGCATGCTCTGTACATGTACACGTGCATGTCCGTTTTAGTGCGTACGTAATGCATCAATTATTGTTGTTTTATACTTTAGAAATAGTTTAAAATAACGAAATCGAATTCAATTTTGAAAAATAAATCCCTAGCGCTGGTCTTATAACGTGTATCTCTCCATAAAACTTTCTTCATAAAATCGTATACATTTCCCAGAAACAAGGTCGTATATTCCATAATAATGCAATCGCATTACAATGCTTGACATAGACTTATATTTCTTGGGAGAAGCGCATTACTTTTTAACATATTTTCTTTAAAAATAATCTCAACAATCCCTTGCAGATACGCAACGAAACCTCCTACGCTCTCGAGCTATACTACAAGAAGACGGATTTACAAGCGATAGGCGCGGAGCTAATCGGCAGCGTGTGCAACCCCTTCGAAGACAAGCTCCGAGTGGCTGTGCTAGCGCCGCACGACACGTACAACGTGCCGCTGTACATCGCGTACCACTGCAAGCTGTTCCTCTTGCCTTCTAACTTCGAGTCAGTAATGTATAATTCACGAAAACTTTATTGTGTGATTGTATGTCGTTCTCTTTTGTTGTTACTCTGTTTTTTCTTTTGTATTTGTTTGCTTTTATTTTGTGTGCATGGAGCACATAACTTATATGCTCGAAGTTTGTGTGTGTGTATCGTGTTTGTTTGGAAATAAATGTCATTCTGTTCTATTCAATTTAAGAGACACAGTAAATTCACTTAAAAATAATACATCAATACTAATATTATAGAGAGGAAAGATTTGACTGTTTGTTTGCATTGAATAGGCACCGAAACTACTGGACCGATTTGAAAAATTCTTTTACCACTAAAAAGCTACATTATCCCCGATGGACATAGGCTACATAATTTTCCCGAATTCCCACGGTAACGAAGTCCCGGGCGGAATGCTAGTCTTCAATATAACTACGATAGAGTCACCCAGAAAGGCACAGGCTCAGCATTTCCTACGGAGCAAGGCTGTAGCGCTGCTATTATGCCGGATACCATTACAAAAAACAAAAACATATAAAACTTCTGAAAATGTTAACCCCTCCATTGATGAGGGACTTAGTTATATAGGCAGATGACGAATGCACTGTAGCTTAGTTGAAAAACGCCCATGGATAAAATCTCAGCAACTGTTTTACCTACTTTATAAAAAATATTTCTATCTCAATGACAACCGTCATTCAAGTTATTGCCATTTAAACACTCAAGGTTTAGAAATAGGACCTTCTAATTCCTAATTTATTTGCAGAATATAAGCAACCTTATAAAATAGTAATCTATTGAATTTCTCAGTGGTATAAATTATTTATTAATTAATAATTAAAACAGGAGCTACCAAACGGCGACCCAAGGTATTTGGTGGATGGAGCTGGCGAATGATCTAGGCACTCCTCGCGATATGATCTGCCCGGCTAAAGTAGACGGCGATAAGAGAATATTTGCCATGAGGATAGTCACTGAAGAAGGTAAGCTGTATGTTTTTAATTATACGACAATTTACTGTAATCTTCTTCTCTGTAAGTTTCGAAGTGAAAGTAAAAAAAAATTAAGAAACTACGATTCTGTTTTGTTATTCAGAATATTTGATGAAAAAAACGTATGCCTAATTAGGAAACACTATGCGGATTTTAATCTGAATAGTTGGTTTCCACCGATTTTGTGTGAAGAAGTAGCATATATCATTATTCAGCTCACTAACTATTATTGCAATAAAAAAGTTAATCTATTGAATCCGTTTTCAAGGAAAGACAAACAACAAAGCCTTACAATATTTAAAAAAGTTAAAAAAAGAAATAAAAAATATTGCATTCTTCTTACACAAAGTAATAGACGGCCTTAATGCAGTATTTCTTCACACATCTAATAACAAATAATACGAAATTAGGTGAAAGCTGAAAATCAGTGTTGCCGGCCTTTGGCATGAACCGCTCAGCCCAGCAACCGTATTCTACACCAGAGTTTCCCAATCTTTTTTTTCTCATAGACCACTTTCAAAATTTTACTGGTTCCGGTGGATCCCCTGCAGCTTCATTTCTACCATATTCCCAAAACTGGCCAAAAAATGTGAAGATTAGATCTAACTACTTCCGTTGCGGCTGAGTTCCAACCACGAATTAACAGTTTTCGAAAAAAAAGTGAGAACTGATTAGTTAGATTGTTCTGTGAGTGGATGTCAAAAAAGTAAAGTTAACCGATCAAAAAAGTGATTCCATCCAACTTTACTCTTTTGACATCTTCTGAGAGCACAAGGAACCAATCAATTCTCACTTATTTTATTTTAAAAATAAATAATTTTAGTGCTTCACTATGGAAACTAGATACATTTTCGTGGATTCCCGCTTACGAATTGTGAACCCCCTTTATTTTGTCACGCCAACGTAGACCCCCGTTGAGTTTCCCGTGGACCCCTGGGGGTCCACCTGGACCACTTTGGGAATCAATGTTCTACACCATTAAATTCGACACAGACGCTCGGAAAGTCTCAGTGCATCCCTCTCTTGAGCTATTTAGCTATAACAGTGACGGGTATATTCTTGTCGAATATCCGATTCGAGTCGAATTATGTAGAATACGGGTGCAGGCCTTTTTTCCTCACTGCATCAGATATATGCAAGCATATAACTATTGTAAGAATATAAATTTGAATTTTTAATAATTTTTAACACAGGCTGCCAAACCACCAAAGTGACCAGAGCTATCCCAAACTACTTAATCCGAGTAGTTCCACCACTGGCCATTTACAACCGCCTTCCATACGGCATGCAGCTATCTTGTCCTACCCTCGACTGGCGCGTACGCATCGAAGCGGGAGAACGTACGCACACGTATACGCTGCAGCTTGGGTGCACGCATCGATTG